>JAQFVV010012572.1:0-600000 GCA_028023455.1 Epiperipatus broadwayi | reverse complement strand
TTCAATTAAGTCATATGTTTGGAACAAAATATCAGAAATAAATAATTTCTCTTGTTGGCTTATTTATAAAGTATTCAAAGATCAGCCATGAATAATCGAAAGCATGCTAGGCAGTAATAAAGCTGATTTTTTTAAACTTCCTTTTCTGTGGTTGTTTTCATTAACAGATGTATATTGCATTAACTCAGAAAAGAAGAAAATTATGTATAGGTGAATTATTTAAAGATCCTTAATTCTGCCAAAAGAAATGTCAAAATAAGTGTCTGTCGGAATTGTTCAAGGCTAGGATTTGCTTGGAAAAACTGCTTAGTTAAAAATTCCATTTATTACTGTAGATAAAGAGTTGGTTTCCACAAACAAAAGGAGTTTAACCAATCAAAAATGTGGTTATGGACAAATTAATTATAAAAATTATATATGAAAATGAAGTATTGAAAACGCAAAATTAATTACAGTTCATATGTCTCTAATTTCTTTAAAGATTTTAAAACTATTGCAAAGTATTATTTGAAAAATAACTTGCAGAGAATAATTAAGATTTAAAAATAAAGATAAATAATAGGCCAGCGGTATTTTTTAAAAAACAACTTAATCCAGAGTTGTAGAATAATATTTTATGGTAAACAGGAAAGATGGAAATTCTAAAAAACTATAAAAGACAGTATATAAAAAATAAAATAAACTAAATTAGTCCAATTCAGACCAGACCAAATCAAAATAAGTGCCGGAAATTAGTCATCAGACCATTAGATAGCAAAGACAGAAGACTAATGAAGGATTTCAGCAATATTTATCAGTTATTTATTCCTCATGATAAATCCCATTAGAAATGGAAGAAAGCCAGTTTTCAATGAGCAAAATACAAGTATACTCCCATTGCAAGATTAAGAAGCCACATTTATGCATATAGTTTTTTAAAAATGTCTGGCTAATATATAAGCTCGTTTTCCAGCCGTATAGTTCTTAGGAAAGAAAGCTGATCTGTCTTAACCAAGTAAAGCTTAAAACATAGCCTGTTTCCTTTCATGCCAAAGATTGTATTGACCTTCCCTCACAGCATTGAGTGCTTGTTTCTGATAGCCAATACCTATGTCTACTAATAAAATCTTCAAATCAATCTGCAAATTATCTATTGTTAAAATTACCAATGAAATCAAAAATCACAGCATTTTAAATGTCAATTCAAATGGAAATTTGTAGTGGACTTTCAAAGATAGAATGAAGCTGATCAGCTATAGAAATGAAAGCAACTTTAAATTCAATATGTATATGCATTTAAATAGATAAAATATTGTAAACATTTCAAATAAAAAAAATCTTAGAATAAAAGATTAGATATTTAAAATGTCTAAGTATGATATATATATAAAATCTATTTTTATCATTTAATTTCCTCTTTATATTGAAATTGTAATAAAGAAGTAGTCTCATCTCTTACGGGAATAAACTGGGAACTGTGGGTGACTAGAATCATGTCTATTAGTGAATATTAAAAAAATAAGGTTAACTACTATTTAATGATATGTCAAAATGTATGTGGAAAATGTACTAGTTAAATCTCCTAATGACAACTGCTTATCAACACTTAATCATATTTCTAACAATTGCCTGAAAATTATTTTTCTTCATTATTTTTTAAGCATTTATTTTTATATGACGCTATGCATACAATTGTATACATTCAAAGATCAGCCTTTCAAGCTAATTGTGCATGCGTCTTCTGCGAGTGTTAAATAATAAATGAATACTTCACTCTACAATACAAGATATAGTATTTATGCAGGAATAAAAGGAATCCTCTTATTCCTACAACTCAAATTCTTTTATATGAGCAAATCTGAAGTACTGTTGAGTAAAGCGTGAGAGTAGAATTCTCACTTTAAATTACTATCTAAGATGTTGGAATGAATGACGTCGGTGAAATTGTCTAGAATTTACTAAACGTCACTCTAAGTGAAACTTAATTATAAGTAAATAAGCATTTAACACTCGCAGAAGACGCATGCACAATTAGCTTGAAAGGCTGATCTTTGAATGTATTTATTATTTTTTGTATAGGTAAATCAATATGGTTCTACAAACATGATTTTAAAATTGCATATAGCTTTTTCATCTATCCAGGATACATTCTATTTTAATCATCTTTACCAAATAAATAAATTACCTCGTTTTTAAAAAATATACTGATTTGTTTGCGATTTTTTTTTGCATTTAACAATAGTTTTACAAAAAAAAAACAACACAACATTTTGAACATTCAGCCTTTAACATATCTTTTAACATATATTCAACGTATTTTTTTTGGTTTTCAGCACTATAGTTACCTATGTTTGAAAATGTATACACAAACCAAATTTTATTTTATATAATAAACTATTTTATACTACTAGAATCATATTTGATTAAAATTTTAATCCAGTCATATCTGTAAACATACATAAAAATAAAAATCAGATTTTTTTTTAAAATCAAAATTTAATACAATGATGCTTATACATGGTCCCCAAACATATTACTTTACATAGTTTTTTATATTATAAGCCCTGCGATGTCATTTTCATTCAATGAAATATATTTTATATAAAGGGATAGTTACATTTATTCTGCCATGATATCCTCCCTTATTGACTGGTTAAATCAGCACATTAAATCGATTCTATTTCATGCAGTGAGAGATCCCTTATCTGAATAAAACTAAAATTTTGATTTGTGATTTCTATATAACAAAAAGAGTATAAGTTATTTAGTGTATGTCTACTGGGAATATGTAAAACACTTGCTGGGCAATGAAAAGTCTGACTGGAGTTAATCCATATATGTTGTAGTGTATGATGGATTTGTAAGTAAAAAATGACAATAAAAT
Source organism: Epiperipatus broadwayi (assembly GCA_028023455.1). Lineage (NCBI taxonomy): Eukaryota > Metazoa > Onychophora > Udeonychophora > Euonychophora > Peripatidae > Epiperipatus > Epiperipatus broadwayi. The sequence continues at coordinate 597,137 of JAQFVV010012572.1, read as the reverse complement.
GATAAGAAAATGAAAGCATTATATATTTATGTATGACCACATAATGCACCAAAATGTAATGAGAGGTGAATTGATTTTTTTAAAGAAAAATTATAAGGATTAGATGAAGTTTGGAATGATCATAGAATAGTACTATCCAATATAATTATATATTTATAGCCATATAGTAGATTGTTATGATATGAGAGTTTAAAATGTAAATGATAATTGACAGAGTTCTCTATTCAGATCCATATTTGGATACCAAAGTATAAATTGAAGATGCTCTTGGATAGAGGTTTATAATTTGATGATTATAACTATAGATTACTTCACTAATAGTTTTTATTAAGCTGCTGTTTAACTAGTTACTTTGTAAAAGATAAAGAATGATTAACAATTTATTTTTAATTTCATGGATTAACTTGTAATGATAACATGTGCATTACTACCTGAACTACCAGACAGGGTGGTGTTTCATAAAATCTAACCCTGCTATCTTGAATCCTCTCTATTCACATCTAGGACTTAAGCCCAACGCACAGTATGAATTTCTTATGACATTAATGATAAGATAAATCATACATATTAATATATAGACAAATATAGAATGCATAAGATAATAAATAATGCATGGAACATTGTTACTAATAATTTTAAAAATCAGTAAAATATTAACAATGTCACATATTATAACAGGATGGGTAAGTTGTAATAGTCATGCCTGGGGTAATGGCAAATATTTCAAATGATGAAATTTACTATATAAAGTTAAAATACATAAGATATAATAAATATTAAAGTAAGATATTGAAGTAATGTTCAATATCAAAGAGCATGAGATCATCAGATCTCTAAGACATCAGCCCAGCTAACTCCTTAGAGCAACTAAAATTAACTATAAATTCACCAGCATTATCAATAATTATAAATAAGTATAAGTACTACTCATTCATCATAATGAATAATTAACAATAAAAGTAAATCAACAATCAATATTGTGATTGTATTTGAAATATAAATCAACAGTCAGTCTGGTGACTGGATTTTAAATGGGTTTATTGTAGGCCAGGCTAATTATTTGAGCCTTTGCCAGTTTAGGGCAATTATTTAAAAATAATTTGGATGCACCAATGTAAATGCTAATCCATAGAATATACAACTATAAAAACAGCAATGTTGGGATATTAAAATATGCTGATCATCATCAATTCTCTGACCACTTAGTACCATAAATGTACTGGCCAACTATAAACTTAAATTTTGATAGAAACTAAATTAAAATAAAATGTAGTACATGGGCCTTAAAGAATACTGTCTTTGTACCAACAAGGAAGATGATGATGATTGATGGGAAGGTCATCATCATAACTGTATGCCCATATCCCCTTTTATATATCAGACTATTATGCTCAAATTCCACTCAGAGTACATAAGCTCTATTACTGTATTGTGACCAAAAGATGATGCAATATATAATATTCTATAACTTGAGAATTACGTTTACTGGAATAATTTTAAAAATTGAATACACATTTATTAATAACAACAAAAAAATGAATTTAAGGTATTTTATGACTATACACCCAAGCTTTCTGATTTTGATTAATATACAATAAAAACTATCACATTGTGATTTACATGATTAATACAAAATTCAAGCTATTAAATTGATTTACATATATGTACCAATAGGTTTACATAAAATGCATAGATATCCACAAAAACATGCATTGTAATTTTAAAATGGACATATTTGAATTGTGATAAAAATTTTAAGTTATATAAAAATACAATAATTGATTAATAAGTACATATTTGAATTGTTATACAATAAATATTTTAGTTATCATTTTTAAATAATATAAAATATCACAATGGGTTTTCATAAAGCTTATTTATCTAACTGACTAACATATAAATGAAATTCGTTTTTTTAACAGATTTGAATTTATCAAAATAAAAGAATTATTAAAAAAAATATTTTGCAATTAATTCCATTTGGAAAAGATACATAAAATTCATATATCTATGTATGTATATTTAAAATATAGATATAAATTAAAATTATTAATTTCTCTTTTTATAGTCAATAAAAGAATTTCTTTTTTCCTTAAAAAAAATAAAGTCAATTTTTTGACCACTGATAAAAGTTAAATCCTCCAGCAGGGATGTTTCTTCTTTTTCTTTTTTTATATATAAAAAAAATCAGTTTTGATATAATTGCTGTTGACTGATTAATTCCTAACATCTTTAAATTTCAATATATAACTTTTAAAATGTCTTTTTGTTTTCTCAATAAATGATTTTAAACAATATCATTCTATATTATATATCTCATATTTAGAATGTCATTTTAAAGGAAGTACCAAAACAAATTCTTTTAAAAATGTATATATGAAATCATCTATGAATTTATAATTTCTTTTAGACATTTGACTCAAGCAAATTATTTACTTATTTTATTTTAAGTTATAAGTTAAAAGGTCATTTTAAGGAATATTAAAATAACACTTCATATTTATATGATGCAATGCATTTATCTATACTTCCTTGCATATAGATAAAGCAGCATACTTATAACTACTCCTTCAGCAAGCTGATAGCTTTCTCAGGGTGAAATTGGTTTATAGTCACATCTGGAAAAGTATAAATCAGATATGGTTGGCATTACATCACCTCCTTTCTGTCTAGGATTTGATGTACTTCAGGTAAGCAAACTGTTTTGTACAACACATTTGTAGCAGGCTAATTAAAACAGAAAGCTGGGCCAGGCTTTATGAATCAAAACTCCAGCATAGTAAACCAGCAGCCCTTGGAATTTCCCTCCATGCAGTCTTGTATCTTCATTGTAGTTTTCTGTATGATCTGCTAACCAACTTACTGCTAGCTATTGTGGCCAGTTATATGCTACAAAAAACTAAAAGCTAAACTCTTCTGGCCAGGTTTTACAAAATATTATTAGCCAAATTCGAAAAACTAATCTTTTTAACAATTATTTTATAGCTAGATTGCTGAGGTGACAAAAACACATTAATTGAAAACTGATCTTATCTTTCTAATTATTTCAAAAGTATTTTAATTAAAAGTTACATTTTAGAAATTTTATCAAAGATTTTTAAAAATAGATAATAGAAATTTTTACAATTATCAGATCTATTATAATACATGCTTGTAATATTAATATTTATTTAGACCTTTTTTTAAATGTTTCATTTTATAATAAAATTCTATTTTAAATTCAAAATTATTTAATCTTTTACTATGATTATTTTATTCCAGGAAATGTAGAAAAATATCTACAAAATTTTTGTCTGTGTTCATTTATTACTTTTCCTTTCAACTTTACATATATTTGTACACACACACTATATTATTGTGTGCAATATAACAGAACTGTTATAATATATAATATAAAATCACTTCATACATGTATTAAGGACTGGCAGCATATTGATTATGATATCAAAATTTCTAAAATAATTAATTGTGCATAAATTTGGAGAGAAAGCGAGAGAAAAGAGAGAAATCCATTTTCATCAAACTAGGAGAAAACATTAAAGGAATACTCATTAAAAAAACATATCAAAAATATAAATTGTTTTAAATTTAAGAAATGAAATTATTAAAATTTTCATAATCTCATTTCAGATATAATACAGGAAGAGCACACATACATATATATATATATATAATTAATTTTTCCATGCTTTCAGTGGGGAATTAGCCATTACTTTTCAGAAAAAAGTCAGTTTTTTAATGGAACAAGCATTTATAATAAAGGTTCTATGAGGCACAGATTCAACTTCAAATATAAACCATCAAACTGACAAGTGATCTGTTACATATTTGAAAATTTGATATATTTAGCAAAAGATTTAGAAAGCATCTGGAAAAAGAACTATCTTCAGATATTGAATTCATTTTAAGATCAGAAATAATATATTATTTATATGATTTCTATATTCTTCTTGGTGCATTTTCTTCCTTTAATTGATCCTTATCTGCCTTTTTCTCTTGTTCTAGGTAGTTTTATTCCAACATGATTTTTTATTTGGACTAGTGTGAATTAACACAACAGTTTCTAGTCATGGTTAAAAATGTGACAATTTGACGCTGCTTCCGACCGTTCAAATTCCGGCACTTTTAATGGTACGGTTAAGATTTTACTGTCATTTGAAAAATTAGAAAAAGTTCTGTAAGATGCTGCTTTCTCTTGAATTATGTTACAAGTAAAAAATCAATAAAATGGTCTTGAAACTTTAACAAAAAAAGGTGGGATCTTCTTGAATCTTATTGGCTGTTACATTTTGACACAAAGGAAATGGAATGTCAATAACCGAAAGGTTAAGATTTGTTTTCACTTCGAAAATGATAAACGAATGTTTTAGACCATTTTAAACATATTTTTTGACAAATTATAAATTATTTTGATAAAATATGCTAAAAATAAAATTATTATAGGAAAATATATAAGATTAGTAAAAATTATTTATTTTTTGGGATCGTAAAACTGAGAAAAAAATCACTGGCATCAGCAAATCTTTTTGGTTGGTGAGTAAACATTTGTTTTAGATTTGCCGACTATCGAATATTTTTAAATTATAAATAAAAATTTATTTTTGAAAAGACTTTCATTCACTTTGATAACCTGACAAATTATTAATATACTTTTTACAAATGAAACTAAAGTGAATATAATATTAAAAGATGAATATATTTTCATGATTGAATTTGTGTTTTGACACTTGAGTTTGTGAATTGACCAATTAAAAGTTTAAACTTTTACCTCACTCAGCCAATAAAATAATCAGCAACAAAGAGGTTAATTTAGCACTAACAATCAAAGTTCAACAATTTATCAAGACCAGCAATGTTTTAATTTACAAAAGTTAATAATGTCTTGACTATTAATATATCAAGAGGATGTTTATATCTCAATATATGTAATAAGAAATGATTGATTAATCACATGCCTTAATCATTTGCAATATAAACCATCATTAACATCATACAAACTTCCACTTAGTTGGAAAACTCTGATTATGACCAAACATTTTCTTAATAATCTATGGTTTTGTCACATGCTTTAAAATAAAATTACAGAAACCCAACAAACGTCCAAGGATTAGTTGACATATGTAACTGCAGTAAAAGCATAATGCTTATTTGTATTTTGAAAGATTAATACAATAAGTTAATTTCTTGGGTTATAAGATAACACCATATGCAATATATTAATTAAATTAATAAAGTAGAAAAGTTATAATTACCATCTTGAATAATTTTTTTTAATATTTAAATTTGTAATATTAGAAAACTTACTAGTGAAATATTACATAAATATATTGAGTGAATATTTCTCCAACCATGCATAGATAACATTAACATCTTGAGAACTCATGCCTAGCTGATAATCAAACAAAATGAGTCCATTATGCATACAAATCAAGAATTTATATGGAATGTTTAGATAATGATAACTGCAAGACTGATATTTCATTCATTATAAATATAATAATGCTTTGCTGAAGTTGGCCAAATTTATTACTCTCAAACCAGAATCATTATGGATTCATTTAAATAATTTTGTAAATGTCCAATATGTAATATACCAAAATTTAGCATATTAATATAAGAAAAATATAGTGAGAATGAAGATGACATTAATATCTTCCAGAAACTCATCCACAATTATCACTCAGAAAAATGTTTCCACTTTGTCTGCAATTCAAAAACTTAAATGGAAAACAAATTTAGACCTGGATATTGAAATGTTTATAATATCTAAAAACTATTAAATAATAACTATAGGTAAGCATGTATGCAAGGTGTAGATATCACTTACATTACACAAATTTCTATATGCACATACAGAGGCTAAACTCCATACAGTAGCAACACTCAGTGCAAGCCTGAGTAATCAATGGGTGCAAAAAAGTTTGTGCATAAAATCCCTATCTACTACCTATTCATCCCTATCTAGTACCTATTCAACCAATATTCCTAGACTAGTTTCTAGTTTGTGACTTTCATCAGTGAGGAGCCTTGAATCTGAGAGCACTGCACCTAGATTGTAGGATCTAATGCAATCCCCCAACAGTCACCTTTTACCTTATTACCTAACTATAAAGTTTTGAGTCCAAAATAAAAACACAATAATGTTTTCAATTCAAGCTCATTAGCCTCTGTGTAAACAGCTTGTGTTAGCATAAAGAATGGTGATCATGCAATATTTAGTGGTTTAATTTCTATATGCTTGAAAAATTCTGACTTATCTATGTTTCACTAAATAAATTAAGATTTCATCAAGTAATGCAGAAATTAAATATGAAAGAATTGAGATCAATTAACATATGAGACAACTTTGATTTAATTCTTCACATATCAAAGAGAATTTGATTTTATAATTTTTAGCTAGTTATTACCTTTACAATACTAAGTAAGATTATTGAAGATGATAACAGAATTTTTCTGCTTTATTAATTAATATGCTATGTGTTTATTCACATATTCACATATTCACATAACTTTCACAAATAATGTGATACTGTACTACACATATCTACATATGTTTAGAAAGTTTCTTATAATTTATAAGGTAACAAACATATAAGACAGTGATTAATTGGCAGAATCAGGATCATGCCAAACTTTATTGGTTTAGAGACCTGAAAGTTTGTGAGAAATAAACATCAGTTTTTGATTTCATTCTGTAAGTAGAAAAGAGGGTGTAATTATTCGTTATTTATTAAATAATTGTACTCCAACGTGAAATAAAAATTTACAAACATGCATATATATATACACACGCACAAACAATCATATCAGGCATCAATGCATTAAATTATCATATTGCATTTAAAAATATAAAAATGATTCTATTACTTTCATTTTACTTTATCTTTAACTTTTGCCATGCGTAATTAAGTTCAATAGTAGAGCAGTGGAAATAAAAATTAAAAATTCATGAATCAATTATTAGTTGAGTAAAGTAAAAGAAAAATCAGTTTGCTCAAATAAATGAAATTGCTGTTCTCATTCTGCCATGTTAGTGCTTCCATGTAATGTGACTTTCTTAAAAACTATTCACATAATTATTTTTTTTAGTTAATTTAATCTTTGAATTTGGATATATTTTTTCTAAAAAAGAAAGATATAATGATGTTTTGAAAATTGGAGTGTTTTATATTTAAGCTAACTCCCTAGTTCCAGAATTTGATATAAATAATATGTGTACTGGTCTTTCGGAAGTCCTAATATATATATATCATTTCAATACGAATGGAAATCGGGTCTTTTTTCATTTGTTGAAAGCTGATTTTCTTTTTTTAAAAGCTACAATAAAACTGTTTAGCAAACAAAGTTTTCTATACAAATTTTAATTGGACATCTTTTTCTCAATTTCAACATTACCTCTTGTTTTACCAATATTTTCTAGGTTATGATTATTTAATTCAACTCTTCAATATTTATGGCAGTCTATATTTAATATAAAGTACATACTACATGATGTTGGGGGCAAACTCAAATTGCTGGTGAGAATTCACAGGTGGTAGATGATGGGATAATTTTCAAATATGAGAATAGTTGATAGGAAAATGATAAAGCATTTTCCACCCATGATGAATATAATTAAGATACAATGATTAAAAGTAATTTTTCTTAAATTAGTAATATATAAGGGATTCGAACTCAGACTTTCACATGACCCTCTGACTGTATATATATATATGTGGAGATAGTAATCTGGACCAACTGATGATTGCTGGTTTAGGATGAAATATGTATATTGGTGATTCTGTGTTTGATCAGGTGGGTCAGCAATATGAGATGGCATGGAGAGCTGATGGTCATGTGAAAGTCTGAGTTCGAATTCCTTATATATTACATTATATATGTGCAGGTGTGTGTAAGCCTGTACAGTGCATTTATTTAAATTAGTAATATAAAATATCAAAATAAAATTAAATAAAAGATTTACGAGCATTTTTAATGAAAGGAATACTTTCTTTTTAGTCAAAATTTTTTCATTTCTTTAAACAAAATTTTCATTCAGTCTTAACATTTTTCTGAATATTTTTTTTTTTAAAAAAGCAAAATTTAATCTGCTATCATTTTGATTTTCAATTTATTTCTAAGTAAAATAGATCAACAGATAACATTACTGTCTTTTTTTCATTACCCCTCTCCCCAATGATTTATTTGCTTTTTCTTTGAGTTGCATAAACAATCGTCTCTTCACCATCTTTGCACTTTACAGAGATAAAAACAAAAATTCTACACAATAATATTCAAAAATTGTCTTATGAACTTGATAAGGGGCAGGCTTAAGTTCTGCTCCTCATATTATTGAATGCAAAGATATGCAGATAACATATTTTGGTACTTGGGTATTAGAGCTGTTACATGGAGCATGTATTAGACCTACTGCACCTGTTCACATTCGTATCAATTCACTGATAACTTTGTAATCTTGGGATCTGACCAAAATAATGTGTACATGGATCTTGTACACAACCTTTTTTGACAAAAAAAACATGTACATGATCTTGTGCATAGTATTTTGGCAAGATTTACAAAGTTATCAGGAGGTTGATATAAATGTCAACAGGCATAGTAGGTCTATTATATAATATATTTATCATTTTCACTAAGAAATGTATATTTTTGAATAAAACATTCAAATATGTATGACTTGGACACTAACAAGTTTTAAAAACATTTGAAATAAAAAAAAAAGTGTTTGCCAACTTAATGAAATGATGGCGTTTTATAAAAAAATTGTTACACTAAACAAACTGTAAATGATTTTGGTTTTTAAATAATGAGAGATTCAAATATGTTCGAGTTGGACACTAACAAGTTTTTAGAATGACATTTGAAAGCAAAAAAAAAAAAATGTGATTTGGGATCTTAATGAAATGATGGCATTACACAAAAAAATTGTTAGTTTAAATACGCACTAAACAAACAGTAAGTGATTTTGCTTTTTTAAATAATATTTATAAAAAGACATTAACTATACATACAACTTTCACACTAACAACTTTTAAGAACGAAATTCCCAATCAAAAAAAAAGAAGTGATTTACAATCTTAATGAAATGATACCATTACACAAAAAAATTGTTACTAAACAAACAGTAAAAGATTTTGGTTTTTAAATAATATTTATAAAAACACATTAAGTATACTTATATGATATTAACCGTATAATATATAATATGAATTGTCACCTTAAAACAAAACATTTAATATTACCATAGAAAATGGATATCTCTACTAAAAAATTTCCCTCTAAAAATATAGCACGTGATTGCAGAGTATGCTGGGATTTTCAACAGAAATGCTAATAAACATATTTTTTTAATAAACAATTTAAAACAAAAACAAAAACAATGACCACACACTTGTAGAAAAGAAAAATAGTCATCAATATACATATTTCATGCTGAACCAGCACTCATCAGTTGGTCCAGATTATCATCTCCCACACATATACATAATCAGTACTCAGTTTATAATAAGATAGCAAATCTTTAACTTTAATGGACAATACATATTATTACATATTATATCTATTGAACTTTCAGTAGACTATTTTAAATATATAAAAAAGTTTCTTTAAAAATAAACAGCCTGCAGCAAATCGAAGATCTCTCCAATAGCTTTTTACAGAGAGGCAGTGAAAAAGAAAACAGTACTAACAATCTTGCACCAGATGGTAAGAGTTGTAATAGTTTTCAGCTTTTGTTTTATGTATTATAAGCAATTAAATACCATTAACTGAAAAAATTTAAATGGCTGGATAGGCTGCCTACGGAAAAGCTACTTAAAAAAAAAATTCAGGCTTTTAAAAAAGTTTTATTTGACTAATTTTTTTGAACCTCATGTTGTATGCATGGTAGATGAATATACTATCTCTGAACCATATGGCCCTTTTAAATAAGTAATAAATAATGGCCATTTAAATAATTATAGAAGGCACAGTATTTAAGGCTTATCTCACATATTAAAATTGATTGGCACAGATCTATACGAGGATCAATGGCAAATACTTGTAGCCTGAATTTGCTTAAAATATCACTGACTTGTATGTAAAGATGTCGATGCATTATATCTAGGTACCATTTCAAATCCAAATATTCTCTCATTCTTACAGTCAATTTTATGGATCTAATGCACATTTTCTTTAGCAATGATTATATCATTTTCTCTAACAGTGATTAAATCCAAAAACTCCAGGTGTATTATTCCCATGAAAGCCTTAAGTTAGAAACTAATCTGGGGATATTGATAGGGCAGCATTGGATAAGGATTTACTATTATTTAACATCTATGGGTTATTCAATTGTATTTATATATTAAACTATTAAATTAAATATTAAATGTGTTTAGAAAAAAATAACTTTATTTAAATCTTTCAATTATGTTCAACTACTAGTAATAGCACATGAATTACTATATGCATAATATAATTATTTTCCTCTCTTCTTCAGATTTGCTAGCCTGACTACTGACACTATTAGCATAAGAATGTAATCTGGACCCTAAGATTCTTGAACCATCCTTCCAAAGACAACAGTTAGTTGAAACTTCATATATGTTAGATGAGATTCCTCCAATATATACATACAACTAAAATACCACCATCACAAATCTTCAGAAAAACAATGGATTATTTAACTTTACAATAGATAGCATGGGCAGAGAGAAAATGAACATGTTATCAAACAATATGGGGCAGGTGATGGTTTTTATTACTTCCAAGTATTGTCATTCCAACTTCCAAAAAAGTTATACATACATTTCATATTTGCCTATAAGAAGAAAAAAGTTAGTCAGAATTACTGTGTATATAAACAATATGGATACAAAAACATGTAATTATGTTGTCAGACTTATTGCAGAGAGATAATAAATGATGACATAAGAGGCTCATGAAGAAAGCCATAAGTTAGAAGTAGTTTGGAACTATAAATAGGACAGTACTAAATAGGAATTTATTAAGCATTAACACAGACTTATACTAGCTGGCATATCTGGGATGAGAATAAGAGAATTTGAAACTGGTTGAATGGTTGTTAATAATGACTTAAATGGACAGATGATCTAACAATACCCATTTTTCATACATTAGTAATAGATTAACTTCCATTCAAACATAATTGTATTTTTAAAACACTAATCAGCTTATGGAAGAAAGAACATAAATCATTAAAATTATATTGATAAGAAGGCTTAAAATGTCAAGTAGTCAAGCGTTGTTAGCTGAAAGGTCATCGCAGCCACCGTGCAAGCAAGTAGTTAGTTGATAAACCACTAAACATCACATGATCACTATCTTGTTAGCACAAGATGGCACTACTATATGGAGAGTGTTGTTTTGTTTTGAATTGTTTAATTAAGTAGTTGGTTGCAGACAGTTGTGGGTTCGCATTCCGGCCGATGCTATGACATATGAAAAAAAAAGTATCAAGTATATTTAAATCATATCTTCTATTAAGTTTGACAAAGAAAAACAGAAAGTCATGATGAAAGAATATATTGGTCTACACATGCATGTATGCAGAAGATGGACAACATCCAAGAATGTTAATAAAGTCTGAAGCAATATTATAAAAGTGTATAATATGAAATAAGACAGGTATAGTCATATTAAATAGGAAAAATCTCAGTTACGCTCACATTTCTGTAGATATTATTAAAAAAATAACATTATCAAAAGTAATTCGTTACAAAGCAATGTCATGAATGAGTAAAGTCACTGACTGAAAAAGAGAATATGAAACCACTAAACAAATATTATTACTGAGAGAATGAATAAAATGGCAAATTATAATGAAGACATTGTTGGTCATATGACAATAAGGTGCTATGGCTGCATATTCTTTATCATTTAATTATTGAGATTAGTGTAATCCAAAGCAAAAATTACAGTAGTTATAATTTTAAATTTATATTTTCAAAAATAGACATGGAATTAATACATATTGCACTTTATTTTTATTGATTGACTGTTTTAGAAAAGTATATGTACATCATGTCATCTAGCAACGATTGATGAAGATAGATTGAGAAATTAATAAATAAATATAAAGTTATTAAAAAAACACAAATAGCTCTTCTTAAACAATACTTTTGATATTGCCATGTTATTTTCATTAAAAAAATATTCCAGTCATACAAAATATATATATTTTTTCTCATGAACCCGCTAACCCGGGACAATTGTGCTGACCCCTCTCGATCACCAATGCTTGACAAAAAATATGCAATAAAAATAACATCTTAGAAGAATCAAACGGCAATTTTTATTTCTAGTTAAGAATAAAAACTGAATAAAAAAATATTTCATTAGTTTATAATAATTGTTTTTTTTAAAATTTTTTATTTAACATTCTACATTTAATGGGTATCCCTGTTGACAGATTATAAATAGTTAATAATAAACATAAAACTCAAATTTTCAAAACTGAAGACCAGTAAAAAACAAATAGTTTATTAAGAATATTATAAGTATACATATCAACATCGTCATTATTAGAAGGCACTTATAAATAAGGATGGCTAAAACAGAAATAGTATTACCATTATCAGTAACATCACTTTAAAATGATTAAAAAAAAATACATAACTTATATGAGCCAATCCAAGAAACTCAAATAAATCCATATATATTATATGTTTATTTGAAATTTTGTATCCATCTTTCAACTTTTTGTGGATTTCTATGTGATTTGATATAATGATATAATAACAGACTCAAGAGTTTTAGGTCCATAAATCATAGCCCAATTTTGTCCGTTCTCAAGCTCAAACTTTGTATGAATTTCAGAGCAATAACCCACCCAATTTGCGTAATTGTAGCTGTCCACCCTCATCTATATTCCCCAAATAAAAGCATCAAAATTACATTACTTTAGAATAACTTTAACATAATCTTTATAACATAAATGCAATCTGCAGACAACCATATTCAACTTAACGAAAAGTTAAGAAGTATTTTTATATAATTAATTCAATATAACTCTGTATAAATAAGATTGACTTTATTATCATATCAGCATATTTCCAGAATCTTACGAATCAGTCTTAAATGCTGTGATAAAAGGTGTTCTTATCTCAAGTCACAATTAATTTGAGGGAAAAACAATAACTAATATAATACATTGTACAGGCTTAAACCTGCATTTATATATGTAATATATGCGGGGTTCGAACTAAGACTTTCACACGACCCACCACTCTCAGTGCCATCTCATATTGCTGATCCACCTGATCACACACATGTTGAAAAGATAAATAATCACCAATATATGTATTTCATGCTAAACCAGTAATCATCAGTTGGTCTAGATTACTATCCTCACACACACATATATAATCAGTATTCAGCTTTATATTAAGATAGCCAATCTATATACTTTAATGGACAGGCTTCAAACTATTCCAACTTACAACTCTTTAGCCTTCCATTTCATTGAAAATCTGATGATGGAACGTTCAAAGCCCATGTTAGTGCCAAGGTTGTCATCGAATCTCAAAATAATTGCATTAAAATTGTTTCAATTAATTATTAAACAATAACCCAGTGGGACAGTTGTAATCTATAATTTTACAAGATTAAAACTTTTATTTTAATTTCTTTTCATAGCAACTTTTATTTCCAAATATTTACCAGAAAATTGAAAATATTTTTCAGTATACTACGAATATAACAAATTCCCAACAGCCTTGTATCAAATTTATTTCTTTGTATCTAAAAATATACAGAAATAAAATGACTTCCCTTCAATTTTTCAATTACTGACTCAAGCCAAAAGTGATCCTTTGATGGGTTTTAAACACCGATGATCATACAAAAAGAACCGGAGATAGAAAAGAAAAAAAACGAAATATTAAAAAGTCTTGCAGGAATACTATGTTAGTAGAAAGTTCTGTGTTTAAAAACAGCACAAAAGACAAAATATTCCACTATTAATTTACGCTTTAAAATACAATTTATTTATAGCCACGCAATTTATGGCGAAATAAATAATTTGAAAGCTCGAGTATGCTTTGAAAATCAAGTTAACAACTGAAAAGTGTATGTGGGTATATATATATATCTGGTATGTGTGTGTATGTAATAAGTAAAGGCTTATGTGATAATGTGGAAGCGTATCAACAATGGACATTTTTTTTATCGACCAAATCAAACTGAAGATTTTTCTTGCAGGTAAGCTACTCCATGGTTAACTTTATTAATTATTCAATATAAATCAATAAATGGATAGTTTATTTCTTAATAATCCAACATTACTCACTGAATGAATATTTAGCAAATTTATTAAGGATAAAACAAAGATGGTAGTGGCCAATCTAAATAAGTAATAAATAGAGGGACTTAGGATTTTCAGTTTATATTCAGCCTTCATTCCATCTCAAACAACCGATACACATGGCCACACACATGTGAAAAAGGTTAATGATTCCCAATATATATATTTTGTGCAGAGTAAGCACTAATCAGTTGGGCCAGATCATAGTCTCCCACACACATATACAATTAGTACTCAGCTTATATTAAGATGGCGATTCCTTAAACTTTAATGAGCAGGCTTCAATGTTCTAACCCTTCCAACAATTTAATCGTCCATTTCATTGAAAAATCAATGATGGAATGCTCATAATCCTTAATGAATTTGATATTGTAGTCATACCCATGTAGGCATCACATTAATCTAACTGTCATATTATCAAAACAATACATATCTAATTATATTAATAGGAGAGGGATGGGCTGGATTTATACTAATAATATTAATATAAATGGATACATAATGGTCCAATAATATGTAACGATATATAAATATGTCGTTACATTTATTTAAAATAAAAACTTAAAAGTTCGCAAATAAAAGGAAAAAACTAAACGCTAAAATTAAAATGTTTGTTAAACATATATATATTCGCACGGATGCTAAACTTTAAAAATATTTTTTTCATAAACAAGAAAAAAAAAGTATTTGAACGTATTTTTTTAAATAAAAAAATACAAGATTGAAATATAAAAATATTTCAATAAAAAAAATAACGTAAGTTAAAATAAAAACAGGTATTAATTAATTCCTGTAATCTGTAAATGGAAATGATTGTTTATTAATTATCTAAAAGCTGTTTAATTAAAAAGTCAGATGAAAAGTTAGATAAGAGAAGAAAGAGATTTTAGCTTGACCAATGGAAGCAAATAAAGGCCCGGACCATAACGAAAAAACAGAACAGTGACGTTTTTGTTCATGGAATCCATAGGAGGACTATAAAAAGAAAAAATATTGAGTTCCAGTCAGTTTTTTCCAACTTGATTTGATGACAACGGTAAGACGCACTTGCCGTTCTCTCTCATTTTTTTTTGTTTGTTTAAAAAATAAAATAAAATGAAAAGACTGTGATACCAGAATGGAACCAGCTAATGCTACCTCCAGAACATTATCTTCCAATGGAGACGTCATGGGAATTAAAAAAGCAGAATCCTGGACTCTTCTACCGTAAGCTATATTGACATGAACTCTAAATTTAAAAAAATAACTAAGAACTTTCGTTCAAGCTTATGAACTTCTATCTGACTTTTAAGTTTTTAAATCAAATTAATAATGTTTAATTTTATATGTTTCCCGATTGATAAACATCATTTCCATTTTTTTTTTCTTATTGTAAAGATTATTTAAATGTATGAAATTTAAGTTGTTTATAGATGCTTGCATGGATTCGTTTGCGGTTAATTATATTTTGGTTTTCATATTTGATCAAAATATATAGACATTCGATAAATAATGATACCTTACGGTGAGTATCTAAAATGTATTTATTCGGATGTCTTTTAAGTTATTGGTGACAACGCAAGTATCTTATGGTGAATACTATTGGGTTACTTATAAGTTTCCCTCTGCGATTGTCGGTATCAATAATTTTGTATTTTGATCGTTTATGTTTATTTTGAAATGTTTTTGACCGTGGAATCTATGTAATCGATCTATACACAACATTTTTAAACAAATCTGTGCGAATGTATTTAAATGTTAAAATTAAGTCGGGCGTGAATGGCTATATAGTTTTGTAAAGTTGTATTAAGGGAGGGTAATCTTTAGGTTATTTATTTCGTAGTTGAATTGGTTCAATGGATTGGATATATTTGTGTAATTAGTAGATGTAGTATGAGGTCCGCTACGGGCAGGATTATAGATATACGCCACATACCCTCTGTTTGCCTATGGATGGGTTTGTAAGTCGGCAGAAGACCGCAGTCCATTCCTATGGAGTTTTTTGTTTATTGATCTACTTGCCAACAGATGTCACATTCCTGTTGGTGGAGAGTCAATGTCTTCTCTATTTCGACTTATTGTTCAGATGTACATTCCTGACAATATAGTATTTTGTGTTGTCGTATCATGCTACATTGAATACATGAATGTATCAGATGGATTGGCACCAGTTGATTGCGAAATTTGTTGCCTAAGGTTAAATCAGGGAAGAATATTTTCCTTTCAAATGCAGACCTATGTAGTCCATTCATACTCGACCCTCTAAATAAATAGTAAACTCATTATTTGCAATCTACTTAAATTTAGAATTAAAGATCAATATAAAATTATAAACATTAAATTTATTCCTCAAAATTTAAATATTATTTTATATGTGCGTAAATAAATATTTTTATGTGTTAATTTCTGGCAGTGGCTTTTATTCTTTTATATTTAAGATATAAAATTTATAGATTTTTATCTCTGCGTCTCCGCTGAGCTAGTGACTTGGGCTAACGGTCGGAATATTTAAAGAAAGTGGAATCTTAACAGCGCGTATCTGCCTACTTTATAAATTTTTCTAGGCTCAAATGCCTAGATGGCGCCCTTGTAGTGCAGATATTGTTTTTGTGGTTAGATTCGATCTTCACTTTCATTTCGATTGGTACAAACTGGCTACCCAACTTGGGCCGATCTTTAATAAACACGAGTGCCCTGAGAATTTTAAAAGTGAATCATGCCCGTAAATTTTTTTTCTGAAATAGTATAAATAGATTTGTTGTATTGACATGGAGTTACACTTTGAAATTTTGTCTTAAAGGTACTGCCAGTCGAAAAATTGCGCATATGTAGAGATAAATTCGAGGAATAAAAAGTAATAAATAAAACGTAATTAATAAATATAAATCATAATTTTTTTTTAAAAAAGTCTTGTTTAAAATCTAATCGTTTAACTTGCCTAAATAATACTTAAAGGTAGGAGAAATGAAACTTGGAAGGGATGGGGCATAAATTTAGCTGGTAGTAAGGAATCATCAGTCAACTTTTTTTTTTATCATTATATTTGTAATTACTGTTTTGTCTTTTAAAAAAAAAAAAAAAAAGTTTTGTCCTTTTGAAATTTCATATATAACAAATTTGTGTAACGTAATTACTAACACTAAGTAAATTCTTTTTTTTTTTTAATGTTTTTGTTTTTTGAGGAAGTTTACTGATATGTAACGATATATAAATATATCGTTACATTTATTTAAAATAAAAACTTAAAAGTTCGCAAATAAAAGGAAAAAACTAAACGCTAAAATTAAAATGTTTGTTAAACATATATATATTCGCACGGATGCTAAACTTTAAAAATATTTTTTTCATAAACAAGAAAAAAAAAGTATTTGAACGTATTTTTTTAAATAAAAAAATACAAGATTGAAATATAAAAATATTTTAATAAAAAAAATAACGTAAGTTAAAATAAAAACAGGTATTAATTAATTCCTGTAATCTGTAAATGGAAATGATTGTTTATTAATTATCTAAAAGCTGTTTAATTAAAAAGTCAGATGAAAAGTTAGATAAGAGAAGAAAGAGATTTTAGCTTGACCAATGGAAGCAAATAATGGCCCGGACCATAACGAAAAAACAGAACAGTGACGTTTTTGTTCATGGAATCCATAGGAGGACTATAAAAAGAAAAAATATTGAGTTCCAGTCAGTTTTTTCCAACTTGATTTGATGACAACGGTAAGACGCACTTGCCGTTCTCTCTCATTTTTTTTTGTTTATTTAAAAAATAAAATAAAATGAAAAGACTGTGATACCAGAATGGAACCAGCTAATGCTACCTCCAGAACATTATCTTCCAATGGAGACGTCACGGGAATTAAAAAAGCAGAATCCTGGACTCTTCTACCGTAAGCTATATTGACATGAACTCTAAATTTAAAAAAATAACTAAGAACTTTCGTTCAAGCTTATGAACTTCTATCTGACTTTTAAGTTTTTAAATCAAATTAATAATGTTTAATTTTATATGTTTCCCGATTGATAAACATCATTTCCATTTTTTTTTCTTATTGTAAAGATTATTTAAATGTATGAAATTTAAGTTGTTTATAGACGCTTGCATGGATTCGTTTGCAGTTAATTATATTTTGGTTTTCATATTTGATCAAAATATATAGACATTCGATAAATAATGATACCTTACGGTGAGTATCTAAAATGTATTTATTCGGATGTCTTTTAAGTTATTGGTGACAACGCAAGTATCTTATGGTGAATACTATTGGGTTACTTATAAGTTTCCCTCTGCGATTGTCGGTATCAATAATTTTGTATTTTGATCGTTTATGTTTATTTTGAAATGTTTTTGACCGTGGAATCTATGTAATCGATCTATACACAACATTTTTAAACAAATCTGTGCGAACGTATTTAAATGTTAAAATTAAGTCGGGCGTGAATGGCTATATAGTTTTGTAAAGTTGTATTAAGGGAGGGTAATCTTTAGGTTATTCATTTCGTAGTTGAATTGGTTCAATGGATTGGATATATTTGTGTAATTAGTAGATGTAGTATGAGGTCCGCTATGGGCAGGATTATAGATATATGCCACACACCCTCTGTTTGCCTATGGATGGGTTTGGAAGTCGGCAGAAGACCGCAGTCCATTCCTATGGAGTTTTTTGTTTATTGATCTACTTGCCAACAGATGTCACATTCCTGTTGGTGGAGAGTCAATGTCTTCTCTATTTTGACTTATTGTTCAGATGTACATTCCTGACAATATAGTATTTTGTGTTGTCGTATCATGCTACATTGAATACATGAATGTATCAGATGGATTGGAGCCAGTTGATTGCGAAATTTGTTGCCTAAGGTTAAATCGGGGAAGAATATTTTCCTTTCAAATGCAGACCTATGTAGTCCATTCATACTCGACCCTCTAAATAAATAGTAAACTCATTATTTGCAATCTACTTAAATTTAGAATTAAAGATCAATATAAAATTATAAACGTTAAATTTATTCCTCAAAATTTAAATATTATTTTATATGTGCGTAAATAAATATTTTTATGTGTTAATTTCTGGCAGTGGCTTTTATTCTTTTATATTTAAGATATAAAATTTATAGATTTTTATCTCTGCGTCTCCGCTGAGCTAGTGACTTGGGCTAACGGTCGGAATATTTAAAGAAAGTGGAATCTTAATAGCGCGTATCTGCCTACTTTATAAATTTTTCTAGGCTCAAATGCCCAGATGGCGCCCTTGTAGTGCAGATATTGTTTTTGTGGTTAGATTCGATCTTCACTTTCATTCCGATTGGTACAAATATGAGGGGTTAGATTGACATAATGTCTATGTGGATATGATTACAATATCAAATTCACCAAAGGTTTCGATCATCGTTGGTTTTTCATTGAAATGGATGGTTAAATTATTGGATGGGTGAGAAGATTGAAGCCTGCCCATTATCTCAATATAAGTCAAGCACTAATTGTATATGTGGGTAGGAGATTATGATCTGGCCCAATGGATGAATGCTGGTTCTGTATGAAATACATATACTGGAGATCGTTTATCTTTTTCACAACATGTATGTGGTCATGTGTATCGGTTGCTTGAGATGAAGTGTAGGATGAAGATAGACAGAGAATCCTAAGTTGAAATCACTCTATTTACTATAGTAAATATTCAGTACACTGAAAGAAAAGGCTAAGTAAGTAATGTTTTTTCATTGATTTTTCATGCTTTTTCTATATTGAAAGGGGTACACGTAACCTGTGGGTTGCAACTCAAGGGTTGCAAAAAAATTGTTGGGGGTCATGACAATTTTGAGTTCTCATGTTGGATAATAAATTTTTAATTGAAAAAAAAAAATCTAAACACTATTAAAAATACATGAAAGCTTCTCAATTCATTATTGTGTGTCTGACCACTTTTGTGTTTAAATACTTTCTTCTTTATATTTCAATCGCTTTATATAAATGACACATCATAATGGTTATTTACATATACTGCTCTCATTTCTTCTGTTTGCTTTCAGAGTTTTATTCACGTTAATATTATTACTTTTTTGAGTGTACACTTTTTTAAAACAGGTTAAAAAGGTTATAATTCTTACAAATCAATAAATCTACTAAAAATCAAGTGTTGTTTTATATTGTTAATATGCAGTTTTTTTCAAAGATCTTATATCAAGTCCGTATGTACTGAAATATTATATAAAGATGTATGTAAAACTACTTTTATTATAACTATCCATATATGTTTATAATAGGATAGTAACAACATATAATGGGTCGTTTAAAATTTCAGTCTGAATATGGGAGTCGCAAGTGTAAAATGGTTGCACACCACTAATATAGGCTATTTAAAGATTGTTTTCTTTTGTACGGACTTAATGGAAACTAGCATAATAATGACCAGGCTATTTTTGTGTTTACATAGAAAACTTATCTTTAGTATAATAATATAAAAGACAGTATTGTTTTTTCCCCGGGCTAATTTCTTTGCAAAATTTATTATCACAAGGTCTTTTTTCTCTCCTAAGAAAATAAATTTTTAATTAATTTTTAATAAAACCTTTGATGGAACTTTTTTTTTTTAAAGAAAAGCTTGACATTTTCACCTCTTTCTACATATAAAGACTTTTTACCTTAATGCCTTTTAATTTAAGCAACATCATGATTAACAATTAAAAAAGGTAAAAAAATCTTGCGTTGTGGGCGGGGGGGGGGCGGCCCCCCCCGGCAGGGAGGGGGGGGGGGGGGGGGGGGGGGGGGGGCGGGGGGGGGCAAAAAAAAAAAAAAAAAAATCAGCAAGTCAAACAAATCTATTATTATGTTCACCCCCGAGCAACTAATTATACGATTAATTTTATTTATAGTAGTCTGGATAAATTCATAAACTCATTGATTTCAAGCTATATTCGTCTTTACTAATTCAATATTCATATATATATATATGTATGAATATCTATTAGAAAGCAGATTTGCTGATTCCAAATACCCTTTGTATATAAGCAAATTAAACAGCACACGTTGGTCAGATTCTACTAATAAATAAATAAAAAAACTATCATTAAGCTTTCTATTTTATCTTTAATAAATGCCATGACGGCATTTGGAAATTGTAACTTAATTTGCGTTTCTCAAATATTAAGAATTCAGAAAAAATTGGGGGTTTAACAATGACAAATTGTCACTAATATAGTATTCAGTAGTGCCGATTGTCTTATTCTCAAAGAATTTCAACATACATATAAAATATTACTATTACAAGATTACACACTTGTAAACTTTGAAATAATAATAAAACAAACTTTGAAATAATAAAACACAAAACAGAAAACAAATGTTATCAATATTTTATCCTTTAATTCTACTAATACTTATTTCTTTTCTCCTATTACATTGTAATTCTATAATAAGCATTTTTACCAGCTCATAAAAAAAAAAATGTTTTAAACTTTCAATATATAGCTGAGGATGTTTTTAGCATAGTCGGTCAAATTCATGGCACTCAATCTCAGCTTAATGCCTGCTGCATTCATATTGTATTTTAAGTGCTATAAATTAAGTCGACTAGGCTGAAAGCATGCTCAATTACATATCAACAGTTTAAAACAAAATAATGTTGTGTTTTTTTTTACAAGCGGGCAAAACGCTTACGATAGAATTCCATTCTTTAATTAAAAAGATCTCATTCTGATTACAAAAATAAGTTTTAATATAGCAAAGTAGATTTCATTTATCAGAAATATTTTATTTATAAGTCAGCTATTATTTTATATATATATTAACTCTTTTAATACCTACCCTCAATATATATATATATATAATTCTCTTTTTACACGATAGATTGTTTCCCGAAAATTATGTATAAAAAAAAAATTCATTTAAAAAAGTATATGGTATATATGGAATATAAAGTGATTGGTTCCAGACTTAAGAAATCAATTAAAATAATTAAACCATATGAAAAATTTCATTAGAATGCTATATTTTTTGTGCTATATATAACAGGTTACTTCATAAACATTGCACATAAATAAAAATGAATTCTAGAAACATAAATTTCATTTTAAAAATAAAAAAATTTAACAAATCAAATGAGACAGAATTTGTAAATTGAATATACATCGTAAGATTTTATTCGCTGTCACTTTCTG
This sequence comes from Epiperipatus broadwayi, assembly GCA_028023455.1. Taxonomy (NCBI): domain Eukaryota; kingdom Metazoa; phylum Onychophora; class Udeonychophora; order Euonychophora; family Peripatidae; genus Epiperipatus; species Epiperipatus broadwayi. The sequence goes on along the minus strand of JAQFVV010012572.1, from coordinate 574,702 downwards.
ACCATTAACGCATATGTTTTCGAATAATTGGAATAACGTTGCAATCACTAAAATTTGCAACACTACTGTTTTCCCTAACGATGCTTTGGTTATAGTGTTTTTCTTTCATTTATGAAGTTTTCTCTGTAAACTCCTGAACAACATTAGCAGAAATGTTCCTGTGGTACTGAAGTTACAATTTTATGAATGAATTCACTAATAATGACTGGTTTCCTATAGTGGCTAGGCCTTTATATAGTTCTCTATAATATGACATTGCGATTTCCGAGTTTGTTGAAATTTTGAAGTTCATTCCTCATTATGATCATACTTGTCAAAAGGATTACCTAATTGATTAGCAAGATCAAGACCTTCTTTAATTAAATTAGCATTTAACCTTGGATCATCATCTTCATTGTCACTGTCTTTTTTAGGATCAGAATCTATATGACTTTTTCCTCATTAAAAGTTTTATTAACTAACAATTCATTAATGTCTTCAGATGACATGTCATTGAATCCTTCTCTGCCAGATAAATGAACCATTATCATGTTGGTGGAAAATTCAGTCATGTTAGAGACAAGATGATTTTTGCTTTTCACACATTCTGGTCAAATAGCTTTCCAGCATCCATTCAAAGTTGTAGATCTTAATTCACACAATCCATAATTGTAAATTTCCTCCACACATCTATGACAGTTTATCATTCGATTTGTCCAAAATGTATTGAAATGTTCATTTTGCATAATAAGTTTTAAATATTGTGATAATTCTCTGCTCTAATGGTTATGGATATCTAGAATAAATAAAACATTAAATTATAGATCTTTGGCATTCATACATCATCTAACTTCTGGAATGAATCATTTGTTGAACCATTCTGTAAAAATTTCAGTAGTAATCCAAGCCTTTTATTTGCCAACCAGTGAACTGATAATTTGTTCAAATCTATACCTATCATTGAACATGGTATTTGGGATTGATTAATAAGCTGAGGCATTAAATTGTGATCTCCTGAAGTATTGGAACAGAATACAAAGTGATACAATCATTTGCCACTTTGAAATCATCAGCAGTTTTCTGCAATTTTGCTATGAAGGTTCTACCTGGAATTCTCTTCCAAAAAAACCACTTGCATCAACATTTCAAAGTTGATTGAGTGTATACTTTTGTCTTCAATAATTTTAGCTCATTTTTTAAAAAAATTCTTTGGCAGCTGTTTCATCTGCAGGTGCAATTTCACCTTTTATTTTAATGTTGTGAAGTGTATGTTTTTCAAGTCACTTTGCCATCCATCCTGTACTTGCAGAAAATTTACATTCCTTGCTCAACTCAGATGAAATGCCTGACTCAATTTTTTTAATTTGTTTCTAAATTTTTAGTGCTGTTTGCTTGATGGCATTTTTCATCTATTGATATTCTTTTTTCTGACATTTCTTTTATAGGCATTATTAAGACTTTTTCCATTTTCACTTTAACAATAGCTTTTGTGTAAAATGACGACTTAGCTCTCAATTTTGTTCCAGAACATACTGATTTCTAATAGCAGCTTTATTACTGTTAATAGTTCTTATAGTAGTTTCATATAAATCAAAATACTTTCCTACAGATGTTGCTTCTTCTCCAGTTGCAAGATGATCTAAAATTTGAATATGTGTCCAAAAAAAATCACTTTCCTCATCTTTTTTGTAGGTGGATTGTTTGACATTGTATGAGGCTATAAAAATATTTCGTATTTGATTAACAAAACATAAATTAAATATACTTACCATCTATTGATTTTTGGTAAAGTTAATAAATAAAATTAAAACAAATTAATCAATTAAATTTAAACAAAATTAAATTTTTTAAACATAAACACCAACAAGTAATCTTTTTTTTAAACCTAATGTCAAAATGCAAACAAAGCATCAATACCAGAAAGTACTTCTCTTTCCAAACAAAATCTCAAAAACATTACAATGCAGTCAAGAAATTTTCCTCATTTGCAGGAATTTTGCCAAAAAAAGAATTTCTATTTTTAAAATAATGGGAAATAAAGAGATGAAACATTTAAAAAAAAAAATTAAATGATAATAACAGACATATTTTTTCAAATCAGTCACGTGATCTGAGTTCTAAATTGTTTGCGTTTTCGCGTTCTTTTTTATCACTTAGATGTGTCAGACTACATTTTTGGTCATTTTTGAAATTCAAAATGGCGGAAATTGCGTACTAAAATAGCACTCAATTTTTTTAAAAAAAATTATTTATAATTAATTTGAAAGCTAAAGATAAAAATAAATAAATCAATTTTTGATCAACTCCAATTGCTTTTTTTTTTTTTAATTACAATAGTTTCATATTGCTTCTTACAGTATACACAACCTTAAAAAAAAAGGAAAAAAAATTGCATGATTTAGTACAATGAAAAGAGTGGCAAATTCAAAAGTAAAGGATATCCAGATCGATATTTAGCTGAGGAAACTAAAAAAAATGAAATTAAGTTTGATCATTTGAGATCAACCAATTTTAACATCAATTAGTCTCTCATACACTATGTTTAATAATAAATCATAATATTATTTTATAGATGTATTTAATAACCTTAACATCACCTCACGTTCTTCAAACATATGAATAATAAAAAAACAAATGACTCCCAAGATGCATCTTGTGCTGAACTAGTGCTCATTAGTTGGTCCAGGCCATAATCTCTCACATATATGTTTATTGTATGTTCAGTATTTATTAATAGTAAATTGTTGCATTTTGATTTACAAATGTTAAACTTATTCCAATCACAACTTTGAGATGATCCACTCTAAATAACTATATTAATGATAATCAATATTATGTTTAGAGCTTAAAAAATAATAGAAATAAAACTCAAAAACTAAATATAATTTTGTAGTTTATAAAGGGGGCACGGTGGGTAACAGGAAAATGAGGGGGCGTTTCGGAATTGTGAAATATTTTGTGAAAGTTTGTTTCCAAAAATATAAATGTCAAACTTCTCTTCAAAATAAACAAGGTGATTTTGGCATAGTAGTCAAGAGGGGGGGTTTTTTTGTTCACGTCAGAAGGGGGGTTTTGTGTTCTCATATGTTTTCGTGTGGGTTGTGTGGAATTTTTTTTTTTTTTTTTATTTTTTTTTTTTTTTTATTTATTAATTTTTTATTAAAAACTAAATATAATTTTGTAGTTTATATATATATAAACATATAGGTCATTAATAGTCTTTTCGAATTTAAATAATTTAGAATTTACAGAAAGGCATTGTTAAAATATAAAATAATTGAATTGTTTATAGCAGGGGTATCCAACTTGCAGCCTGAGGGCTACATACTGTCCAGAATGGCTATAAATATAGCCCAGTGCAAAATCAAACTTAATTAAAATATTGTACTAGTTTTTTGTGAGATTAACTGTCACAATGTGATTGAAATAAACATACATACTCACTCAAATACAAAGTCAAATATTCCACTAGTTTTTGTTTTCCTCTTTTACTTTTATAATAAAAAACGTAATTAAAAACATGAATGGTGTTTTATTATTTAGGCATATACACTTTTTACACCAGTGATTACATACTTGAAATCTGTTCAATGATTTTAAAAAACTCTCCAAAGGGATTGTTTAAGAACTTTCCCCCTTATCTGTGGTGGTAGATACTATTAATTATGGTCTTTTTGCTTATCTGTGGTAGTAGATATTATGAAAATTGTGAACAGATCTTTTTTTTTGCTTATCTAATGTGTGACCTAAGACAACCCCCCCCCCCAATGTGTCTCAGACTTACCAAAAGGTTGAACATTCCTGGTTTATAGTGTGGAAATTCAGAAAAAAAAAAATAAGCACATGAAATGATACAACTGGGATTCAATCCATAAATCTTGAGCTCTAGAATCTGCTATCTTATCACTGAACACACTTATATAATTTCATTCTATTTATAGTACAATATATTTAGAGAATCAAAGAAATAAAAACAAATTACAGTATTCCCTATCTGTGGGTTTACTATGTACAATTTCAGTAACATACAATTTAAAAAAATGTTAAATAAAAAAAATATTTAAATTTGAATGCATTAATTTAAGACACATGAGCACCATCATATATCAGCCAATTGTTTCTTTATCTTGTACACCTGGTCATGTAGTTGTGCTTTACTTCTTCCTGTCTTTTTCTTAGCCACATTATTCTATTTTCTTTGTTAATTATTTTTACCAAAATCTTAATATATATATATTTAATTATACATATGCGAGATTTTTTTCGCATGCGTTAGTGAAGCTGTAATTATACTATAATGTTTAATATGCCTGCTTAGCACTTTAGAGATTTAGTATTCTAATCTTATACTCATAGCTTTACTGAATGACGACTGAATTTATTGTACACATATGCAAATGAGCTTGAATTTTTAATTAGTTAGTCCATTGTTTGGAGAGAGCAAAGCATGCCTCTCTTCTATTAATGGCACTGAGATCATTTGCTATGTAAAAAGCTTCTTGGCCTTTATTTTGGCATCACTCTTCTCTGTGCAAATTATTTGGGCAGAACTGGGTTCGAATACATAACCTGTAGCTGCTTGGTGATCCCAGAAGATTGATGTTCCTTCACTTTTATTTTTAACCCTGTTGTATGCATACCTGTGTTGGTAAATTCTTGTGTTGCTGTCTCCAAACAATGGACTAACTAATTAAAAATTCAAGCTCATTTGCATATGTGTACAATAAATTACAACAGTTTTCATTCAGTAAAGCTATGAGTATGAGATTAGAATACTAAATCTCGAAAGCGCTAAGCAGGCATATTAAACATTATAGTATAATTACAGCTTCACTAACGCATGCGAAAGAAATCGCATATGTATAATTACAATTTTTATTGGTGAAGAGAAAAACAATTTATTATATATATATATATTTAAATATTAAATTGTATCATAGTCACGTATATATTTTACATTCCAAATCCAATCATTGAATCACTTTGTTTAGTTTTTTTTTGTGCTGCAATCAGACCAGGAGTGATTTACTTGCAACTATTCTATAAAATTCATTTGATAGTTTTGTATTCATTTGACAGCAAAGACTTGTGATAAAATGCATACTGATTGATATTAATTCCAACTAAAATACCTAGATGTCAGTATCATCAGAAAAAAAGTAAAGCAAAATTTAGTGGGTGGGATTCAAGTCAATGGATAGGGTTGTCATTGTATTTAACATTTTTAATAACATCATTGTTTGTTAAATGAAAAATATTATGGTATTGCTGGTCACTTCAGCATTAATATACTCTCTTGTGGCTATGTTTAATGCTATTTTGTGTTTTTTATTCATTTGATAGCAAAAAGTGGAATTAAAATAACTTTGATTTATTAATTTAAAAAAAAAAAAACCTCAAGATGTCTCAGTGTTGTTGTATAGATAAACCTAATAAAAAGAAACCACAATGCTCCTATTGGTAGTTTTGTCAATGATCTTGCTTTTGTTAAGATTTTCAAAAATGAAAACATGTCAAATGTTGGTGGTCGAGAGGTCAGCACAACTGCCTCACAAGCAGTTAGTGGGTTTGCATCCGGGTCGATGCTATGACTCATGAAAAAAAAAGAAAAGATATTTTCCATAGTTTGTTTACATACTTATAATTATTTTGTTTGCAAAGTACTTATATATTGTTTTTCTTAGAAAAACAATGTAATTTATATTTTATTTAAAAATATTTACTTTGACAAAAAGACAAGTCAAGAGAAATTAATATGTGCAACTGCAAAATTGACTGAAAAGGGAACACATTTATATTAACTAAAGCAGATTTTTTTTGTCATTTTTAAATGCTTTTTCTGAAGTTGAAAAATCTTTTTGTTTATTTATTAACTCACTAGAGGATGGTATAAATATTTTTTTCCTGTGAATTTCACATCAAAGTAAAAATGTTAAACACTTTTCACTTAAAAGTATATTTCATATTTTTAATCACTTATATGCACATATATTATTATGTATACATACTAAATATGATATATATGTAAGAGGTATACATTTTAATTTGTAGCAGAAATATCTACTGATATATATCAACTATAAGTGTCCAGTCAATTTAAAGTACAGTATAGATTTACAATTTTATTTATTGTGTCAATACTAAAAACATAAAAATAATAGTGATAAATTTTTTTAAATATTAAATGCTTTTATTGACCATACACTAAAAAGAAAAAAAAGTTTTTTCAACCACAATTGGAGTCTTTAAATTTACCTTGAAATAAAAGCACAAGGGGGGGGGGCAGAAATTAATTAAATCAATCTCTATTTTTTATAACAAGGGATTGACTTAATTAATTTCTGATCCCCCCCCCCCCCATGCTTTTATTTCAAGTTAAATTTAAAAAACTCAATTGTGGTTGAAAAAACAATGTTTTTCTTTTTAATGCACGGTTAATAAAAACATTTAATATACATTTTTTTATGTCTATTATTAAATAATTATAAATAAAATTTTAAATTTTAAGTAGAATTTCATTATCTTTATATAACCTAAACAATAATTTGTCCAAGTTTTAGAAACTTAATAAAAGCAAATCTAATTCTATTAATTTAATATTCTTATGGTAATGCAGTAGTCATCCAATAAAAAAGTTATTGTTCCAATTAAGTATTTCAGGTTCCCCCCCTATATTTGCAAGGTTGAAATAATATTTTAAAAAATAATTTTCAATTGCAAATATATATTTTTAATAAATAATTTAAATTTTCTGAAAACATTTGATCAAATAAAAATTAGGAAATTTAGATCAAAACCATTCACCACTAGGGGGCATCAAAACATGAAAAACTAAAAGAATAAAAATAGTTGCTGCACTTGTAGAGCCTTGGCTTTATTAAAATCTTGAAAGTGAAAATCATAAATTTATACATACTTTATTTATTTACTTACTTGTATTTTTTTGTAAAATTAAATGGAATATTTATCTTTTTTGGTGAGTATATAATGTTCACATTCAAATTTTATTTGAACATATATTTTTTTTTATTATCAGAAAATAAGTCACAGAAGATATATAAACTTATCAAACAGGAAATGATTGCCTACCAATAACTGTTAGTTTTTGCCATTTTTTAAATAATTACAATTGAATTTTTAAATTTCAAAGATTATATTCATTATTTGAATGCATTCTTTTTTGATATGCATTAATAATAAAAATTTGTGGCTGAATTATTTACTATTTGTTGAAAACACTTTTTAAACCTGAAGGTTAAAATAAAACATTTTCTCATTAATTATTTTGCATGAATAATCTTTTTATTTTTGTGAAAAGTTAATATATTATTTTTAAGATAGTTTTCATTATTTGAAGTTATAATTTTAATAATTATTAAGAAACAGATAAATGTTTAATGAAGAATAAAAAATTATTTGACAAAAAGCATAAAAATGATAATCAAATTGTGCATATAAATCTGCTTAAGACACTGCATACCCGAAAAAATATATATATTAAGCATGTACATAATATAGAATTTACTGTTAAAACAGTTTCAGAATTTCAAAGATAGGCTTAAAACATGGAAAGACTATTGTATAATATTCATACCCCTAAAAAAAGTCATTCAAAGATATCAAAAGTAGACTAAAAATATTTTACAGAATCTAATTATTTTTAATCTTAAACTATAAAATTAGTGGAAAACTTTAAATAATTTATAATTACAACAAGATAATGCTTATTTGAGATGGATAAAAGAGTAAAGATGGTTCAGAGAGAAGACAGTTCAGATCACTAAAGATATAAAAACACAATCTGACAATTATTACTTTACTTTGAAATAGTATTCAAATAATTCATTATAAAATAACTTGCAAATAATTAAAAAGTTTTAATCACCAAATAATACATAGATTCTCTTTTGTTGCAACTTCAGATATATCTCAAACATTCACCACACATACGTTTATAAATGCATTACAATTTAGTTCTTCACTGAACTCTAACTAATGTCTGAATCCAAAAACCTCAGACTTCCAGAAAAGTCTATCATTTTATTTTAGATGAAAATACAGATTGTTCAAATCTCTCATTATCACGTATAATGAACCATCTTTATCTAATCATTCAAAAAAGATGCACTCAATATATCATAACAATAAAAAAGAATGTTCTTTTTTTTTTTAAAGTATACATATAAAATTTTTCATGTGTAGAAAATGTATTTTAAATTCTAGCTTAATAAATAATAACACAGTTTTAAACATTTTTCAAATTTTGTGAAATACTTTGACAATTATTTTCAATTAATTATAATCATTTTTTTCCCGTTCCAATAAATCATTTACCAAAACAAAATCATACTGCACATATTTTTGAATAAATGATTAGAAATAAATCCATTTAATGGCAGGAGTTCAGCATAGCTAGTTGTGAACTAATATTTGGGAGGTAAAAAAATAGTACTTAGATAAATGATAATTTGGATCAGTGATGCTTAGATAATCTCATACTACATGTAAAAAGTGTTAAACTGTCTCTAATTATAAGGAGCACTTTAACATTTCAAATTAATTAAACAGAATTGTTTCTTATTAAAATTTAATTATATCTACAAATATGAAAGTTTTAAACAAAAGTTTCACCTTTATATTGTTCCAATAATATATATATATATATTGAAACAGTAAGGTCTGCTTTGCAGATCTTCGTTTCACCTTTTTTCACCTACTTCCTACCCTCATACCTTAGTTTGAACCTCAATCTATCGTAGTGTGTCTGCAATACGCTTATATACCGAAAATCCCGCCTAATTTTAAACCACGAGCACAATGCTAGTATTATATATATAACTCATTCCCAAATAAATAAAAGATTATAGATTATGTATATGTTCACATAATTTTGATTTATTAAAAAGTAAGTTATATAAGTTGTAATTGCGCACACACTATGGTATGCATTTTAAAACATATCAAAATTATAAATTGTTAAAGTTATTTTGTTTGAATCTGTTTACAAATATATAACCGTCTTAATATATTTTGATTTAAAATAAAATTCATTTAGTAAATATTCGTTTAGTAAATAGATTCAAATATTGCAATTTAAAAAGTAAAATCATTTTCTTTAATTTAATAAAAGTTATTCCCAATATTTCTGTTTAAATAAATCAGGGACAATAGTTTAATTAGTAAATGTTGTATAAGTTTATCTAAAAACAGCAGATGTCCACTTAAGGTTTTCTTTAATTAATAAAAGTAATTTTAACTAAATCTAGTTTGTAATTCGAATGTCGACAGGGAAATTAACAAAAGAAATTAATTAATGTTGAATTCCTTTGGACATTCCGATGATTTAATTACAGCTGATAAGTCCGATATTTTTGTAATGCTCCAGGGCAGTTCTATTGTTAAATTCTACTATAAAAAGGAGGTTTTTCTTTTGTTCTCGAGTTAGTTGTTTTTTATTCTAATGTGTCTAAGAGAAATCATTCTGTGTTCTATTCTAATAATTTTCTAATCTTGACATGTCAGAGCAGAGGCGTTAAGATGGCTATGTCCCCTCGGAATAGCCAGCCGCTGCTCCATACCATCGGAAATTATCACACGGACCCCGGAACTGCTGCTGCCACTGCCAAAATATGAACATTCCAGATTTTGCTGCTGAATTATAAAACCTGCCGAACATCTACCTGCCAATGCGTCTCCAGAGGTAACCTAAATTAACCCAAGAGCTCTTGTGATAACTAACATGCTATAGCTATTTAAAATTGTTTCCCTTATATTTCACATAACTTTCTTATGTATTTCTTTAACGTGTTTAAATATACTCAACATTTTGCTCTCTATACTTGGGTTAATATTTTCTATTTATAAAGCTTTCTTTTATTTTATTATGATAATGTGTCAGAATCATCTTTGACCGAGTGAACTATTCCCTTTATTGAAAGTAAGACACCGCTATTAAGGCATATTTTAAATTTATAATTTTTCAATTTTATTATCTTGCAAATCACTCATTCAAGGGCGATTCTTTTCTTTAATATAATATAATCACATAGTTTAAAATCTACATGTTATTGATTTTAATCTAATATAAGAGTATGTGCGAAGTCAATGATTAAATGTGTCCCCTAATGCATGATTGCATATATAAATCTATACTTACTTTTCAAACCCGCAAGCATGCATTTTCTTATTTTAATTACCGTGTTCTACTTTAATTATAAAGTTCATCATTGACGTTGAGAATGTGCGGACCTTTTTTAAATGAATTTCGGGGAATTTGATTGGGCATTTCTCTTAATCCAAGTAAAACCCATTCAGTATGTTTTTTATACTCTAGTCTCATATTGCTGGTACATGAATTGGTTGTTGAGACCACTTTGTTTTATTTTTCCAAGGATTCTTTATACGGCTAAGGCCATTCTCTCCACGCTTGCAGTTTCCAGGCAGAGGGTGTCCCAAATGACACCCCTGGGAATTAAACACAATCGTCACATAGTCGCTAAGTTTTGGCTGTTCATCAAAATACCTTCCTATGGGTTAGCGGCAAGACGCCCTCCGTAATCATTCCGGATATTCGATATTGTTTTATTTTATATTTATTTTACAAAGCATCCGTGACTTAAATGTGTCACATCCTCCAACTTTAATAAATTCATTATCAGCAATACTGACCTCCCAAAGTAACTTTATTATTATTATTCTCAAATAAATGCTTTGATCACAGTCCCACTTTGTTGCTTAACAAGCTTTTGTCCGTACTATTCTCGAAATCAATGAATATTTTAGAACACTTAATTTCAAATATTTTCTTAAACTTGTATACTTACTCAAAGCACCTCGCACATGTTCCTATCTCATCAAGCACATTATTGTAATGCTATTAGCCTGAGAAATAGAATATATCTCTTTGTTCTAAAGTCTTTTTGTCATATAATGCCAAATTATTTAATACGCATCCCTGTCTCATATAAGCAGACAGTGGCATTTTATTTATTTATTTAAATAAATTGTGTGAAATTATTTAAAACTAAATTTGATATCTTATTTTATTGATTCCTATCACTGTCTCGGTAAATATATATATTTTCTGCATTTCTTTTGTAAATCCATAGATGTTAATTAGCCACCCAAACTTCTTTTAGTATAAAGTCTTTTGTTTCTCCCTGACCACCAGGCACCAGTCAAAGGTCATACTAGTAGTGGCATCAGATGCGTTGTCATGTAGATGGCACTGTGAAATTTGGGCTTTAGATTCGAACTTAGTATATCTAGAAGGCAACCCCTCCTAGAATGTTCAGTTTCGTGTCTGGGGTTTGAATTCTGCAGTGTGTTAGCGAGATAGACGATTCTGACCGTTACAATATATATAAGCATTGACTGACCAGTTAGTCTTTGATGTTAATAGAAAACATATAAACTTTGTTCATAATTTATTCTTAATTAACAAATAACTTCTCAAAATATATTTAATATTTCCCCATTACAAAAACAAACAAACAATAAAAGACAGTCTAGCAAATAAATATATCTGGTGTAGGAACTAGAGTATCCATTTGTCATATCTACAATGCCCTGTGCGGTTTTTGTTTTTAATCATGCATTTATTCTGGCGATCAAACGTCTTATGAATTCCTGAACAATAAAGCCATATGCATTTTTTTATATTAACAATCTGGATTCTAGTTTAGCCTGGGTGAATCATGCCATTTTTTCAAATCACAAAGAGGTTTAGAATTTTTCCTTCAGGTAGAAAGCATGGACAATGCTGATATTTATCTAATTAGATATTTAGCTTTTCTTATTGGAAGATTAAAAGTTCAGATTAATCTGGATTATATACATGCTCATAGATGTACTAGTTTAAAACAACAACAAAAAACTATTATTGTAATATGATGCAATTTTCAACACTGATGCAGGTAATGTCATACTCCTGTGGATAATGAGCATACTGTTACTTATCTTTAATAAAAATAGGCTCCATGCAGATTATTGCAGTGGTAGATAGCTAATTTAGTGAAAAAAAATAACATTGATAAATTCATTTACAAGTTAGCTTTTAAAAAAAATGTTTCAAAAATACTGCAATAAAAAATAAATAAATAAGAACTGTATTTTGCAGCTGATCCTAATGAGGGTAAAATATCTGAGCAATATAGTAAGGATATTAGATAATATGTTTGGGTGTCTCATATTTAAATAATAACGTAAAATCTTTATTTTATACTAGGACCATTGACTATAAAAGTTAGTAATCATTGGACACCAGATGGCATAGTGTTGTAGAATTACCAGTTTCATACTGATTTCTGTCTTTTTCCTTCATCAATAAAAATTAGGATTCATAGCTGAAAATAATCCACATTTTAATTCCTTGTAATACTCAAAGCAAATATCCTGAAATTGAAAAAAATATCCTAAGATTTCAAATTAAACTAACCCAATTGCATAGTTATGTAAAACTGTCACGAACATATGAGTAAGCATATGATGATGTTGGAATTAAGCTTCTTAGCTAAAAGATAGAAGGACCTATAATTGTTATAAAATTGAGATCTTTAAAATATATAGAAAGTGATTTGGTGTCAGTTCTCTATAAATGTATAAGTTCAGTTGAAATAGGAAATAAAATAAAATTGTTTTTAAAATGTGCACAGAAAAAAGAATTGGTATAAATTAATTCACAAAGTTAGAGAAGGAGGAAAATATTGAATGAATAATCTGATATAAATTTTTTTAAAGCCCCTTAATGAAAACACCTGTTAATTTTAAATCAGATTTTCATCTACTGACATTCCCCCCTCCTTTTCATATTTTTAAAATTTTCTATTTTTATTGGATGGACTTTGAATCTTATTCCATATGTTATTGTTTCCGGCAACTTTACAATAGTTTTAAAATAACATTCTTTTTTCAATTAATGTCAAGGACAACTAACTGAAATGTTGGTAAGATAGTACTGTTAATTACATAAGGATGAACCTGGATAATATTTTATTTATATATATATATATAAGGCATATGGTAAAGTTTTTAAAACATTTATTGCTATGCCTATAACTGGGGTTCAAATCCAGTAAAAATTTGAAAATTTTCAGTTTGCAAATAAGTTTAGGATTTTTTGGGAGGGCTCATAGCCAAACTGGCTATCTAACTAATTATTGAAAATAAACGAATGTCTTTTTAGCTAGAGGATAAAGAAAGAAAGAAATATCTTAAACTCTCACCTCCTGATATTTGAGAGCTTGGTAAGTAGTGTTTTCTCTTGCGGTATTCCTTTGAGTGATAACCTGAAGTTGGTAATTTAAAGGTTGTTTTAAATACACACATCCCACACCCAAATATATATACACATTTTATCAAAATTCATTTTGAAAATAAAAAAAACAACAACATATTTTTAAGATCAAGTTTTTATTTGGAAGGATGCAAAAAACTTTATTACTTTATAATATAACTTCAATAGCTTAGAATGCAACTTTAAATGTGAGATGGTTGAATACACTGATTAGCAGCTTATAAGCCATAATCATCATGTTCTAATGGCTAGGAATCTAAAGCTTTCAAATGTTACGATTATCTGCAAAAGACACACATATACTTAAATTTTTAATTTTAATATATTGAAGCACTTTTTTTTTTTTTTTAAAGATAGAGAGATATTTAATAATAATATGAGGAATATTTGTTAAAACCATATGTGATTTAAAGAATACTTTACTGATTAAATCCAATTAAATTATACAGTAAGTCTGAATTACCTGAAGTGGAAATTAAATATAAAGTCAAAGTAATTGCAATTTGTGTGTGCAAATAAGATAAAGCAAAAGAAATTGAAATGTATCGTAGAGCAAGTAAATTGGAAAACAGAGAGTTTTATTAACTTCATTTTTGTAAATTCAAATTAGAAAACTTACGGATAACTTTTTAAATAATTTCCAAAAATAAACATTTATAAAAACTGAGGAGAAAATAAAAATATCAAATGCTCTCTTTTTTTCAAGTTTAACATAAGATTAGCTTTATATAATTTTTAAAAATCATCAAAAATGGAAAATAATGAAATGTTTTTTTTTTATATAAATAATAAAAAACATATAAAATATTTAAACATATAAATATTTATATATGTTAATAATAATTACTCATAAAAAGCCTTTTTTGGCACGTGGTTTCATGCCCCTTTCAAATGTTTAGCACAATTTTAATGTTAACCACTTATTTCAGGTAGAAAATCATCTAGTGTTCTATAATGAAAGTTAAATAACAACAATAACAAAATAAAAAAATGAATGGAAAATTATATAAAGTAGCATATACAAAATTGTATAATGTATTATTTATTTTGTATATTTTATGTTATATCAATTCTATGAAGTTATATTGGATCTTTATATAAAGGTTTTATTCTATTTTACTAATATTTTATGTTGTTATTTTACTTTCATTAAAGAACACTAGATGGTGTTCTATCTGCAATAATTGGTTATGATGTGGAAATGGGATGGAGCAGAATATGGGAAAACTTAGAGTGGGGAATGGAAGGTAAAGTGGTTAACCGGTTTCTCTGGGCATAGTCGCTGAGAGATTCCTGACTCTGTTTAAGCAGAAGTCACAGTGCATCACATCACATCACATTAATAATAAAGTAGCTGCTTAACATTCGAAAAAAGCATGAAACCTTCTGCCAAAAAATACTTTTTATGTGTAATTATTATTAAAATATATTTATAGCTGTTGTATATAATTTTTATTATTTATTATAATTTATATTTTAAAAAGACTTTTACTGAAGTATATATAAACAATAAATGTATTATTATAAACTGGGATTTTAATTAATCTAACCACCAACCACAAAGCAGAAAATTATAAAATGATCATTTGAATGTATGCATTTGAAATTGTTTTCAGTTCATAAACAGGGTAAAGATTTTATTAAAGGCACAATCTCAAAAACCAATCTAAATGACATGTGCGATGACAATAAACAAAAGGCAAATTGATTAGATAGCAGAAAAAAAAAGAAATGAAAAACAGAAGACTAAAGACAGAAGAACAACAAATACAATCATAATCTTAATGATGTAAAGGGGATTCTTAGAGTTTATGATGTACTTCCAAAATTCTTAGGAAAGAGATAAACAATGGCAAACTATTAAAACAATAATCGAGATTTTTCATTAGATTGTAATAACCTATTACGTAATTTCTTTACCTGCGCTTGCTGAAGAACTTAACATATTACTACATGAACTTGAAAAATTTATGGGGCAGACAATGAAATGATGACAACATTGAGCAGAGTTTAACATTTAGAGAATGCTGAAAGTTACTTCAAATGGAACAAGCACATGATAAGAAATAAATAAAAATAAAATATTACAAAAATGATGAGAAGAGGGAAAATAATAAAAAAAGGGGAGGGGAGGCTGATCGACATTAATAAGAAAGTATAAAAATCATGCACACTCCATAAGACAAGTTAAAAGTTATAGAAAAGAAAGATAAACAAAATAAATATATATATAAGGTCATATAAAAACATTATCATATAAAGAAAATAATTGCATTGATTTAAAAAGAAAGGCATTGTAGAAAAGGTTAAATGAGAAAGTTAATAAAAAATATAGGAAATCTTACTCATTAGTATTATTTATGAATGCTTATGAAATATTCTTTTTTAAAATTTTAACTGTAAATTCAAATACAAATATATATATAAATCAACTACATAAAACTTAAGACGTATTATAAACAGTTATCATACTTATAAATTTTAAATAAAAATATAGTAATTTTATTTTTAATAAATTATATATATATTATAACCTACACTCCGATCACCGCTCATATACATTACATGAGCGCAATGCCCAGGAGCCAGTTCTATTAATGAATAGAACAATATAATAAAATATATAATATAAAATTATTACTGAGACTCTATATTTAAGTTTATGTTCAGCTCAGCTCAGTCGGAGGCTATAGGCAGTTCATAAGATATATAATAATAAATGAATAAAAGAAGAAATATTATAAAACATTCAATATAATGTAAATTCCTTTGTTAATTAATTGTATTATAAAGAATCATAATGTTTATTTGATACAGTCTATTAAAATATACTTTAAACTTAATTTCTTCCTTCATCCAAGTAAACAATTCTATTACTTGGCATATCATAATTTAAACATTTACTTTAATGCTAATCAAGAAATAAATAAGTAGATCTCAGGGAATTTAACAAACACAGTTGAATTAATAAACTACATTGCCCATAAGTTATAATTATAAAGTATGAGGAAAATATAATGAAACTAATTGACTAAATATTTTACTGTGTTTCAATAATAAGATAATGACAGAGATAGGGTATTTTAATCTCATATCATCATCTCAAATATACTGACTTGGCAACCTTTCTAATATGTTTATCAAGTGGCAAATACTCTTTATAATGTTTGGATTAAGAAATACAATATTGCCAGACACTAGCAAATTTAATATTATAACTTTAAAATAATATATCTGTTTTATAATAGATTTATACAATGTGGAGATGTGGAAATGGAAATAGAAATGTACACAAGAATAACTCACGATGTTTAAAATTTAAATAATTAAACAAATCATTTATTACAATAAACAAAATAAATTTGGTCTAACATAATATTTTCACATAAGTCTTTTTGTTTGCAGACTTTTAAATTAATAAAGAAATTTTAACATTAGTTTGGGATTATCCCTACCATCTAAACAAATTAATAATAAACTCAAATATCCCGACTTTGAGCACATACTTTGCTTATATGTTTCAGCTATAAGACAATAAATAAATGACATATTATATTATTAGCACAAAAAAAAAATAGATACTTTCGAGAGGATATTACTGTTGATTGATAAAATAAATCGAATCACTTATATTTGGCTTTTAGCAAAGCAACTTTCTCTAATTGCCTAAAATAATCATTCCAATTCCGTATACCTTTCATACATAGCAAAATCATGTTTATTCTGATGATTTGATGATTGATTAACTTTTATTTAAATAAATACACTGTATTTTAAATATTTATTTCCTGTTTTAATCTTAATATTTGTACTTTTATTAAATCAATGTAGTATATTTCAAAGCATTTATTTGTCATTTTTAATTTCAATAATTCTATACTTTATATACGCGATATTATTTATATTACGCGTGTGTGTGTACGTTCAAGCAGCAATATTATAAAACAATCTTTTCTATAAACTCTCCCTTCATTAAGAAAATATCATATAATTATTTTATTTCGAACAATGTCGTAATTCATCAATAAATATGACACTAGTGCTACATCCAGAATTAATCTAACAATTTATCTTGCCACATTTTAATTATCACAAAGCTATAATTTATGATTTTATATACCATACGTTATAAAGGGAATCTTCATGAGGAGCAGGTAACTCTTACCGAACACTTCTACAATAATTCATCTGATTTCAAATATACATTTGGTGGAGAACATTTCCTCATCACCAAGATTCCAAGAAAAACATCACATAACTTCCTATATCACTTAATTATATTTCAACAATAACTCCACTACTTCTAAATACATTATTGGTGGGGATTTTTTAATTCCTCGACACCATGACCCTAAGAACATCACTTCAATAAATTATCATTAATCATACGCATATAAAATAAACTAGGCTCTACTCATGGAAAATTATTAACATATATTAAATAAGCAAGATCTTTTATCCCTACAGATATTATACGCAATCAGATTTCTTTCTATTCTCATAGCTTCTAAAAAAAATATTGAACCTTATAAATACATGCTGGCAGACAAATACCTACAGATAATATATCAATCTGTTCAACTCAGAAAATACGACAATGTAGAAATTGATACATAAAATATTCATAAATTATACTTTATCAAACAAATATTATAATTGTGCAAAACAAACACACACTCGCGAATAAAAGTATATATAATATTAACCCTAAATTACACACTAAGCAGGTAATATGATAATTAAATATTGCATTAAGGTATTACTTTTAATTTAATAAACTTTAGGTTACTTTTTAAAATTTAATGGTTCTAATTATTACGAACGAACTTTCTTTTATATCTAACAAACTATTTTTATTATACATTCCGTTGATTAAAAAAAAATAATAATAATAATAATAATTCTCACTTTAAGATAATAAAATATGCAAAATAAATGTAAACCTCTCTAATAATACATTATTAGAAATATTTCTTTCATCCTCGTAAGGAAAATAATAAGACTTCTTTGAACACAATCAATTTTTAGCAGCTTACTCCTCATTTTGACACGCTTCAGAAACATTCTTGATAGTCAAAAGACACAAATTATAAATAAACATAATAATAATAAAGCTTCTCTACCTATCATATACATTATATATAAGTTAACCAATAAAAAAAAAAAATAAAGACACAAAAGTTATTAGTTTTGTAAGTTGAATAAAAGTTCATTCGCAAAGCTCCGCCCCGGGATTATAATAAACAATATAGGATACATTCCAAACCGAATTTAAACTAAATGCAC
This sequence comes from Epiperipatus broadwayi, assembly GCA_028023455.1. Classification (NCBI taxonomy): domain Eukaryota; kingdom Metazoa; phylum Onychophora; class Udeonychophora; order Euonychophora; family Peripatidae; genus Epiperipatus; species Epiperipatus broadwayi. Next base: position 556,143 of record JAQFVV010012572.1, on the reverse strand, counting down.
TTCTGCAGTATAACTTAAAAAAAAAAAAAAGGCGTAACTTAAATATGCCCAGCACTTTTCAGTGTTCCTAACATATCCATTTGAGACACCAAATCACACAAGCAGTTAATTTTTTCCTTATCATACTGAAATATATACGATATTCCTCGTGCCGTTCAGGATTAAATATGCAATTGTCCTTATTATTTGAATAGCATTCTACACTTTAAATTGTCTTTAGTAATTCCATGATTATTAATGCTTTGTTTGATATTCCATCCTTATTGAAGAGAACCAAAAAAAATTACTAGCATTTTTTCTTTTGTCCTTCAAATTCAATTTAAACAGAAGTAGTTTACATTTTATTTCTTAATTCATAAATACTTATTAGCTCCAGATATATCCAATAAATGAATACTGTTATCTAATTATGAAAAATTTAAACATGGTATGCTCTATCAAGATAGACATATCCTTAAGTCTATGTATAATCTTCACACACGAAAAATAGTGAGAATAAAAATATATTCTATAGATAGTTCTGCATGTGTTTCCATATATAAAACAAAAAAAAAACGTTGCTTAATGATAAAACAATAATAGTTATGTAAATCATTCTTGTTTAAAATAGCAATTAAATGAAATAATGTAGACTGGGCGTTATTAACATACATTTTAAAAGAGCAATAATTAGGAAGAGATTAGTTTCAAATGTTTAAATTGGAGAGAGAATAAGTGAATTGAGTACCTCGTTAAAATTTAGGTCTGCATGGTGAAATCAACTCCTTCCATAATATATTTCTTAAAATTTGATTTCAGCAACTGGCTTTTTTAGTTTTACAAAAAAAAATATAAGCCACTGTTTTTGGCTCTAATTCCTTACAAAGCCAATTTTACACTCTGGAGATCTTTGTTACAAGCTCTCTCTTTAGCAACCGTTCATTTTTTCTGCCCTTTTTACTTCACTCCCACGCATCTTACTAACTCTGCTAATTACATATGAAAAAAAAAAATCTTTACAAAAAAAAAAAAAATGATTTTGATTTTCAGAATTAAATGACAATAAAAAAAAAATAATAATAATGAAATAAATATCTTTTACAAACTTGAAAGAAAAATGAATATTAATTAGTTATCAAATAAAAATGATTAATAATTTATTTAATTTGTAAAATAATTTATTGATTCAACTATCTATTAATCATTGGAAAGAAATATATATTTGTTAATTATTTAAGATAACTACTGTAATTTAAATATTTTTATTGTGAATGTACTATTGTTTGCTATTATTTAAAGAATGAAAATGAGATGAAACCTAAGGCAGAATCATACAGGCATACACATACATGCACTACAACCTAAATATTGAACTGTCTTAACTAAATATAATTAAAGCTGCTATTCTGTTGACAAAAGTATAAGAATTAATGGATAAAGGATTGTACAAACCATTCAACTAAATATTATACTAACACAGGATAACTTTGCATTTTTCCAACAAAATATATCAATTTCATTAATAAACAACCCCTCTTCCTTACATTATATACCTCATTAACCACAATAATACTAATGAATACTTATCAAGTGGTCAATAAACTGCACAAGCAACCCATATTCAAACTTTAAATGATCTTGATCAAAAAATTTTAAAATTCCAAGGTTATTTCATTTTTTTTAATAATACAATATAGCTATTTAATTAAGATACAAGGTATCTTAAAACCTTGTGCCCATTCAGATGGTCACATATCCCCATCCTTATAAAAAATGAATTAAGTAACACCATTAGGTTATGTTAATCACTATTAAACAACATAAATAAAACTAATTTACACTTTAGAAAACAATGCATACAGAATTTTTTTATAATTCTCACATTTATTAACTATCTGGTATTTTAACTGGATATGGTATTAAGCTACGAGCATTATAGGTACTTCTCGTTTCTTCTGGGGTGGAGATCAAAAATGCATTCTCACCCACCTGTTTCACTATCTCATAAGGGCCGATCTAAAAACTTCCTAAATGTATGTTTTTGTAGATTGCTGACATGGGGAGTTCTAAGCATCACACGATCATGGATCTTGAAAGGATGAGGTCCAGTCTTTCTATGGTGAACACGCTTGTCACCCATCCTTCTCAGAGTAGCACGAGCCACCGTCAGATCGTGCGAGACATCAACATCCTCCGGAATAACGGGCAAAGGGACTTTAATTAATAGGGGTTCTATGTGACCAAAGTGTAACTGAATGGGTGACACCTTAGTGGACTCATTAATAGTTACATTAATATAATGCAAAATTTGGAGTAACTTGTGTACCCATTGCCTATGGTTCCCACCCAGATATACCCTAAATAAACGACTTTCTCACATAATCCTCTCACTGGGGTTTGACTGTGGATTATGTATAGAACACATAATATGCTTGATGTTCTGATTTTTGCACCATCTCTTCCAATATTCAGAAATGAAAGCAGTGGCATGATCCGTAAGAATGGAATCTGGTTTTCCCACCACTGGAAACTGGGATACTTCTAAGTGCTTAGTGACATTCTTGGTGTCGGCCTTTGAGACTGTATATGCAGATACAAATTTAGAAAACACATCGTAAGTCACCAGGATAAATTTTTGTTGGTTAAATGGAGGAAGGGGTCCATAAAAGTCTAGGGCTAGTAATTCATTGGGCTGGTTTGGCAAGATGGGTTGTAACATTCCCATATAAGTTCTATTTCTAAATTTTGTCCTAAGGCAGATTTCACAATTCCTAACTTTTGTGACAATAAGTTCAGTCATATTATGAAAATAAAAGTGATTTTTAATAATGGGTTTTATCTTTTCGACTCCAAAATGGCCATACTGACAATGGATATAATATATCAATTTATCTATCAGACACATAGGAACTACTACCTTCCAAAAATCCTCCCCCCATTTCCCTTATTCTCTTTAGTAAAATCCCATCAACTATCTTATAATTGACCCTAATCCTATCAATATATCTTCTCCTTTCTTTTAAACCATCAGGATTTATAAACACTCTATTTTCTTTAAGTCATTGTCCTGTGCTTGAAGCATGGGTAATTCATTATAACCTTTCACTACTTCATCCTCTAGTAATGTTTCTAAATTACAGACAATGATATTCTCAGTACAGGGGTTTTGGTATACTACGGTGATTGGGTGACGACTGAGAACATCAGCAACAATATTGTTTCAGCCTGAATTATAAATAATCTGATATGAAAACTGCTGGAGATACAGGCTCCATCGAATCAAACTATCATTATGCAAATAGCTTCTATTTAAAAATTCCAGGTTATGATGATCAGATAGCACAATAACCCGAGATCCCAATAGTATCTGCCTCAATTTCTGGAACCCCCAAACAACGACCAGAGCCTCCCTCTCAGTCATAGTGTAGTTAAGTTCAGGTCCTTTTAGATGATGGCTCAAGAAGTATAAAACACCGGGCTCCCTATTTTCATTCAGCTGGTAAAGGATGACCCCCAAACTAAACCCACTACTGTTGGTCTGGAGATAAAACTCCCCGTCGAAGTCAGGGTAAGCCAGAATGACTGTCTCTAAAAATTACTTTTGATAGTCTGGAATTCCTTGTTATGGTCTATGGTCCAAACCCAGGGTTCTCCCTTCTTTAATAAGATGGACAAATGGAGGGTATCAATGGCAAAGTCCTTGTAAAAACAATGGTAATAATTGCATAGTCCCAAAAACAACCTCAAGTGCTTTTTATTTTTCGGAGTGGGAAATTATTTAATAGCAGCTATTTTATCTGGATGAGGTTTGATCCCTTGATCACCAATCAAATGACCAAGAAAGGAGATTTCCTTGGCAGCCAATGTACACTTCTCCAGATTAATTTTAATATTATGCATATAACATTCTGAAAAGAATAACTTCAAATGGTCTAATGCTGTATCAAATTGTCTGAGGCTATGATAATGTCATCAACATAAATAACTATTAAATCCTTGAGCCTCTGGGAAAAGATCTCATTCAAACATCTGATCAAACCCACCCCACTGTTTATCAAGCCGAACGGCATCCTTTGGAACATGTACGAATGGCCTTGATGATGAAAGGCTGTGTACTTTTGGTCCTCTGGGTGTAATAGGATTTGCCAGTAGCTTGCGATCAGATCAAACATTGAAAATACACTCCTCCCCCGAAACCCAAGAAGCAATTCCTGAACTGGCAAAGGAACATCACATTCAGGGACCGTATGTTGGTTTAAAATACGTGCATCTAAGCAGACCCAAAGGGAACCATCTTTCTTTTTTACAACAACTAGGGGATTTACGTAAGGTGAGGGGCCAGGCTTGATGATCTGCTAATCAATCATCTTCTGGATCTGTTGTTGGACCTCTGTATGATATTGATGAGGAATTGGACATGTACGCTGTTGGAATATTTCATTGTCCTTCAGTTTGATTCTATGAATATATCTCTTGATTATACCTGGTATCTTAGAGAAAATAAATCTATACTGAGACAATAATTAAGAAAATGGCCCATAGTATTCTTCAATCAAACATTGAAAATAACTCCTCCCTCAAAAAAAAAAAAATCTTTTCTTGATAAAAAAACCATTTCATTGAGGATTGTTGGTTTTAATATAATTCTTTTAAAACACAAGGAACAATTTTTTTTTTTTAATAAGGGTTGACGTATGGTGGGGGGGGGGTGGTTGGTTGTTTTAATTAACTTTTTTTTTGTTGTTGGACCTCTGTATGATATTGATGAGGAATTGGACATGTACGCTGTTGGAATATTTCATTGTCCTTCAGTTTGATTCTATGAATATATCTCTTGATTATACCTGGTATCTTAGAGAAAATAAATCTATACTGAGACAATAATTAAGAAAATGGCCCATAGTATTCTGTGCCAATGATACTCGAACCGTCTAACTTAATTTTAATATTTATATCAACTGATGCCTCTAGCATAGCCATTAATTGATTGTCCTGACTAACATAATTTTTCTTGAGGGAGCAAATCTCTTCCCCATACATAAAAGTTTGATCACAATAATCGATAGTACAATTATTAAGAATCATGAAGTCTGAGCCAATTATAACTTCATGAATCAAGCCAGGCATGATCAGGAATACATGTTCAAGTTCTAAATTATTAATTTTAAAGGTAAGAAAAATCTGTTTATTAGATAACTTCACTCTCTTGCCATTGGCCAGAGTTACATGCAGGGACTTCAATGGTAAAATAGGTAAGGATTCATTAACTTGCATAACCCTATGATAAACATCCTCAGATACCAATGATGCCTGACTACCTGTATCAATCAAGGCATCGATGGATAATCCTAAAATAGTAATTCTGATCACAGGACAATTGTATAAAATTGGAGGTTCATTTAACCTTTCATTTTCCCAACTCTCTACGTCAAAATCAAGATTGTTTATTATCCAGTATATCGTGTTCCCCAGATCTCTATGAATAGGGCCCCAAAGTGAGGAATGTTTCATTGAGGTTCTTTCTAGTTTAATGCTCTTTCACTCTTAGTATTGGCCGCACCCTTTTTAGGTGTGGTTTGCCTGCCACTGGTGGATGGTTGAACGCCATCATCATTCCTCCTTAGAATAGAGTGAGGATTATAATAAGGCCCACTTTTCATTTGTGACTTAGGTCGGTACCTACTTCTGCTTCTAGCTAACCTATTTTTAAATGTTTATGTTATTTACAGAGGCAAAGGATTCCCTATTGGCTCTAGTCTTCCCATCACTCACTTTATTGCTAATTTCAATGGAATCTAACAGATCAACAACCTCCTCAATGGTTTGCCTGTCTGATGCTATTAAGATCTGTTCTACATGGTGAGGAAGGTTGTGCCGTAATATGCGAACAATTTGTTGTTCAGATAACGGGTAGGCAGTGAGGGTCTTCAATTTTCCGGCCTGCTTCCAGAAGAATTGAGTGTAACTACCCTTATAATGACTGTACTTCTCTTGAGATATCTGGTACTTTAAGTTGTCCTGCCTATCCTCTCCCCAAAACTATTTAACAGCAAATGTTTAAAATCTCCATAAGTACGTGGTTTATCAAATAAAGATTGCCACCAATCCTTAGAAGATGAGTACAGATGGTTGCTAGCAATAGCAATCCTCTCCATTTTCTGACAGTGGACAAAGTGAAAACAACTAATCCAAGCTTTGCAAAAACTCAAAGGGGTTTTCTAAGTATTTCCTTTTGAAAGACTTAATGGTTAGAAACTTAAGGGCTGTAGAATCGCGTGAATCTCTTTCATGATTTATCCTTGCTTTCTCTGACTCTAACTTCTGCAAATCTATTCTGCTGTGCTCTCCTTCTTCTATGGATCCTAATGAATACTGATCAACAAGACCACAACATACTTCCTTAACCTCAGTATTACTCAGCTCCGTGGCGCCTAATTGGCTTACATCCATTTTTAAATGCTGCTTTTGGCCTAATGCATCTTGAATATACTTCTCTAACCTAGTTTGACATCTCTTCCACTCATAACTCAGTTCACTTCTAAGTCTATCTTCTACCTTGTCTGAAAAGACTTGTCTATCCACAGAACTCTTTACACCATCTATTTCTATTCTGATATCCCTCACTTAATTTAGTTGCGATAGCTTGCACATCCCCACCTCCTATCTCTAGATGATCTATTCTTGTCCTGATGCATCTAACTTGGTCAACCATATCTTGATTAGACCCTCCTGGTTTGAGTTTCCATGCCTCCACTCTTAAGTTTAAATTCCTAATCTGGTCTTGGCACTCACTAATCTGGTCATCTATTTTTGAGGTGCTACCTATACTTCTATTCTGATGCTCTATTACATGTTCTCTGACACCTTCTATCTTTTCCTCAAACATTTTAAATTTCAGTTCAATATCTATAGTACATTCATTGGCATATCTACTATATAACTCTTGATATGCTTGTCCCTTGTTTACAATTGTCATTTCTGCCTTTGTGAAATTTTCCTGTATTTCTTCCCTAAACTGAATTATTGAGTTCTCACAGTCTACTCTTATTTGCTGCAGCTGATTCTTAATGTCAACTTCTATTGTTTCTAGCTTATGTGTCTGACTTTTCATATTCTCCCTAATTTCTTTCATCTCTAAAATTTGTTTTGCTGCATTTTCCTTTATTTCTGACATTTCCACCCTTATTTCTAACATCATACTATCTTTCATCTCTCTACAATCTTCCTTTGACATCATACTATCTTTCATCTCTCTACAATCTTCCTTTGACATCATACTATTTTTCATCTCTCTACAATCTTCTTTTGACATCATACTATCTTTCATCTCTCTACAATCTTCCTTTGACATCATACTATTTTTCATCTCTAACATTTGTTTAGCTAAATTATCTGAATTCTCTTTCATCTATTTATCTGTATTATTTTTCATCTCTAACATACTATCTTTTATCTCTGACATACTATTTTTCATCTCTAACATCTGTCTATCTGAACTAATTTTTATCTCTAACATTTGCTTACTAAAACTTTTATTTATTTCATCAATTAATTTGGAGTAATCAAATGTTCCACCCAATGAGACATTTTCTGCCCTACTATCTTCTCTATTCAGGACGTTCATAGTTTCATTTCCCGAATCTATATCAGGAGACAATACAATCACCTCTGGTGATAATATTTCTTGGGACCCACCCAAATCTTCATCAATATTAAACTCTTCCATTGCACTTTATATTTTTACTTATTTGTATTTGCAGACAAAAAAAAGGTACATCAGCTTCACTCCCCCTCCCCAATCAAACAATCCAAACTTCCCATCATCACTTATAAGTACATAAAATTACTCTAGTATGTTTATTTGTGTTATTTCATGTAACATTCGGTTTCCACATTTGATAGCAAAATTATGGCACTGTATACTCTGACAATATTGATCCAAACACCAAGGAGTTAGCTGGATAAAATCTCTATATTCACCCACACTCATACTGTACATTAAATTGACTTCTATATAATACTGAAGGCAACACAAATTTTATAAGCATGATAATTAAGTTAAGTTCTCTGCACCATTCAAGATTATAATTGATATTTACAATACTATACAACTTTCATTTATCAAATTTGGTATGTTGGCTGTACACAATACAATCATATCAGACATACATCACTATAATTATCAAGCCCACAAAGCCACAACTTGTCTTATCTATGTCACAATATATCCATACATCAAATGTTGGGAATCCAGAAACCAACTTCATATCTAATCATTGTGACCTGACACATCAAATATCAACAACTAGCACTATAATTATCCACCATTAATCAATCATGCAGCTACATTAGCGCACCCAAAAAAAAATCTACTATAATCATCATCATTGGGCTTAGTACACTGGTCAACAAAAAACCAGTTCTATAGTTAATCACTTATCAAACAATCAGGCCACTATGTTGCACCAGAAAACCTCACCAGGATCATCATCCTCAATTGATCATGCCAAGTTACCCAGTCATTAAACAATCAATGTCAATCGATGTCCAAAATTAGCGCACCAGAAAATGTTAACTAATTTGAAAATATGCTAAACTACTCAATGCCAAGACATCTGGGCACCACAATCCAACCTATACCATGTGTAGCTCCACTACACATCGCACATCTACATTGGTCAACAGAAAACCCAGTCCAATCATCATCATTGCACAATTGATTGAGCTACCACTTTCATACAACAAAATCTGTATTGCAATATATCTACTAAGATGTCAAATATATCTCAAGCCACCACAATGGGCATACAGAAAACATACTTCTCATCATCATCAGTCAATCGATCTAGGCCACATGATCATACAGAAAATGTATACTGAGATCATCATCATCATTGATCACTTTATCATGCCAAGCTATGCATGTACAGAAAATGAACTATCATCATCATCATTAATCAATCAAGCCATCACATTGGGGAACAGAAAACATAGTCTATAATCATCACCACTATGACTAAATGTGAGCCCATCAATCCCAAAATATTTCCACCAGGCCATAATGCATCTACTGATGCCACAATGTGTCTATCAGGCCACACAATTGGCTGCACCAGAAAACATTAACTGAGATCATCATCATCATCGATCGATCCACCACATTGGGGGACAGAAACATACCCTATAACCTACACTCCGATCACCGCTCATATACATTACATGAGCGAAATGCCCAGGCACCAGTTCTATTAATGAATAGAACAATATAATAAAATATATAATATAAAATTATTACTGAGACTCTATATTTAAGTTTATGTTCAGCTCAGCTCAGTGGGAGGCTATAGGCAGTTCATAAGATATATAATAATAAATGAATAAAAGAAGAAATATTATAAAACATTCAATATAATGTAAATTCCTTTGTTAATTAATTGTATTATAAAGAATCATAATGTTTATTTGATACAGTCTATTAAAATATACTTTAAACTTAATTTCTTCCTTCATCCAAGTATAACATATATCAGCTTGCTATAATTATATTCGTAAACAATTCTATTACTTGGCATATCATAATTTAAACATTTACTTTAATGCCAATCAAGAAATAAATAATAAGATCTCAGGGAATTTAACAAACACAGTTGAATTAATAAACTACATTGCCCATAAGTTATAATTCTAAAGTATGAGAAAAATATAATGAAACTAATTGACTAAAATATTTTACTGTGTTTCAATAATAAGATAACGACAGAGATAGGGTATTTTAATCTCATATCATCATCTAACAAATATACTGGCTTGGCAACCTTTCTAATACGTTTATCAAGTGGCAAATACTCTTTATAATGTTTGGATTAAGAAATACAATATTGTCAGACACTAGCAAATTTAATATGATAACTTTAAAATAGTATATCTGTTTTATAATAGATTTATACAATGTGGAGATGTGGAAATGGAAATACGAATGTACACAAGAATAACTCACGACACAGTTGTTTAAAATTTAAATAATTAAACAAATCATTTATTACAATAAACAAAATAAATTTGGTCTAACATAATATTTTCACATAAGTCTTTTTGTTTTGCAGACTTTTAAATTATTAAATAAATTTTAGCATTAGTTTGGGATTATCCCTACCATCTAAACAAATTAATAATAAACTCAAATATCCCGACTTTGAGCACATACTTTGCTTATATGTTTCAGCTATAAGACAGTAAATAAATGACATATTATATTATTAGCACAAAAAAAATATATAGATACTTTTGAGAGGATATTACTGTTGATTGATAAAATAAATCGAATCACTTATATTTGGCTTTTAGCAAAGCAACTTTCTCTAATTGCCTAAAATAATCATTCCAATTCCGTATACCTTTCATACATAGCAAAATCATGTTTATTCTGATGATTGATTAACTTTTATTTAAATAAATACACTGTATTTTAAATATTTATTTCCTGTTTTAATCTTAATATTTGTACTTTTATTAAATGAATGTAGTATATTTCAAAGCATTTATTTCTCATTTTTAATTTCAATAATTCTATACTTTATATACGCGATATTATTTATATTACGCGTGTGTGTGTACGTTCAAGCAGCAATATTATAAAACAATCTTTTCTATAAACTCTCCCTTCATTAAGAAAATATCATATAATTATTTTATTTCGAACAATGTCGTAATTCATCAATAAATATGACACTAGTGCTACATCCAGAATTAATCTAACAATTTATCTTGCCACATTTTAATTAACACAAAGCTATATTTTTATGATTTTATATACCATACGTTATAAAGGGAATCTTCATGAGGAGCAGGTAACTCTTACCGAACACTTCTACAATAATTCATCTGATTTCAAATATACATTTGGTGGAGAACATTTCCTCAACACCAAGATTCCAAGAAAAACGTCACATAACTTCCTAAATCACTTAATTATATTTCAACAATAACTTCACTACTTCTAAATACATTATTGGTGGGGATTTTTAATTCCTCGACACCATGACCCTAAGAACATCACTTCAATAAATTATCATTAATCATACGCATATAAAATAAACTAGGCTCTACTCATGGAAAATTATTAACATATATTAAATAAGCAAGATCTTTTATCCCTACAGATATTATACGCAATCAGATTTCTTTCTATTCTCATAGCTTCTAAAAAAAAATATTGAACCTTATAAATACATGCTGGCAGACAAATACCTACAGATAATATATCAATCTGTTCAACTCAGAAAATACGACAATGTACGAAATTGATGCATAAAATAATCACAAATTATACTTTATCAAACAAATATTATAATTGTGCAAAACAAACACACACTCGCGAATAAAAGTATATATAATATTAACCCTAAATTACACACTAAGCAGGTAATATGATAATTAAATATTGCATTAAGGTATAACTTTTAATTTAATAAACTTTAGGTTACTTTTTAAAATTTAATGGTTCTAATTATTACGAACGAACTTTCTTTTATATCTAACAAACTATTTTTATTATACGTTCGTTGATTAAAAAAAAAAAAAATAATAATAATAATAATTCTCACTTTAAGATAATAAAATATGCAAAATAAATGTAAACCTCTCTAATAATACATTATTATTAATATTTCTTTCATCCTCGTAAGGAAAATAATAAGACTTCTTTGAACACAATCAATTTTTAGCAGCGTACTCCTCATTTTGACACGCTTCAGAAACATTCTTGATAGTCAAAATACACAAATTATAAATAAACATAATAATAATAAAGCTTCTCTACCTATCATATACATTATATATAAGTTAAGCAATAAAAAAAAAATAAAGACACAAAAGTTATTAGTTTTGTAAGTTGAATAAAAGTTCATTCGCAAAGCTCCGCTCCGGGATTATAATAAACAATATAGGATACATTCCAAACCGAATTTAAACTAAATGCACTTCTGCAGTATAACTTAAAAAAAAATATATAAGCGTAACTTAAATATGCCCAGCACTTTTCAGTGTTTATAACATATCCATTTGAGACACCAAATCACACAAGCAGTTAATTTCTCCTTTATCATACTGAAATATATACGATATTCCTCGTGCCGTTCAGGATTAAATACGCAATTGTCATTATTTTGAATAGCATTCTACACTTTAAATTGTCTTTAGTAATTCCGTGATTAATAATGCTTTGTTTGATATTCCGTCCTTATTGAAGAGAACCAAAAAAAAATACCAGCATTTTTTCTTTTGTCCTTCAAATTCAATTTAAACAGAAGTAGTTTACATTTTATTTCTTAATTCATAAATACGTATTAGCTCCAGATATATCCAATAAATGAATACTGTTATCTAATTATGAAGAATTTAAACATGGTATGCTCTATCAAGATAGACATATCCTTAAGTCTATGTATAATCTTCGTGCACGAAAAATAGTGAGAATAAAAATATATTCTATAGATAGTTCTGCATGTGTTTCCATATATAAAACAAAAAAAAAAACGTTGCTTAATGATAAAACAATAATAGTTATGTAAATCATTCTTGTTTAAAATAGCAATTAAATGAAATAATGTAGACTGGACGTTATTAACATACATTTTAAAAGAGCAATAATTACGAAGAGATTAGTTTCAAATGTTTAAATTGGAGAGAGAATAAGTGAATTGAGTACCTCGTTAAAATTTAGGTCTGCATGGTGAAATCAACTCCTTCCATAATATATTTCTTAAAATTTGATTTCAGCAAGTGGCTTTTTAGTTTTACAAAAAAAAATATAAGCCACTGTTTTTGGCTCCAATTCCTTACAAAGCCAATTTTACACTCTGGAGATCTTTGTTACAAGCTCTCTCTTTAGCAACCGTTCATTTTTTCTGCCCTTTTTACTTCACTCCCACGCATCTTACTAACTCTGCTAATTACATATGAAAAAAAAAAATCTTTACAAAAAAAAAAAAAATGATTTTGATTTTCAGAATTAAATGACAATAAAAAAAAAATAATAATAATGAAATAAATATCTTTTACAAACTTGAAAGAAAAATGAATATTAATTAGCTATCAAATAAAAATGATTAATAATTTATTTAATTTGTAAAATAATTTATTGATTCAACTATCTATTAATCATTGGAAAGAAATATATATTTGTTAATTATTTAAGATAACTACTGTAATTTAAATATTTTTATTGTGAATGTACTATTGTTTGCTATTATTTAAAGAATGAAAATGAGATGAAACCTAAGGCAGAATCATACAGGCATACACATACATGCACTACAACCTAAATATTGAACTGTCTTAACTAAATATAATTAAAGCTGCTATTCTGTTGACAAAAGGATAAGAATTAATGGATAAAGGATTGTACAAACCATTCAACTAAATATTATACTAACACAGGATAACTTTGCATTTTTCCAACAAAATATATCAATTTCATTAATAAACAACCCCTCTTCCTTACATTATATACCTCATTAACCACAATAATACTAATGAATACTTATCAAGTGGTCAATAAACTGCACAAGCAACCCATATTCAAACTTTAAACGATCTTGTTCAAAAAATTTTAAAATTCCAAGGCTATTTCATTTTTTTAATAATACAATATAGCTATCTAATTAAGATACAAGGTATCTTAAACCCTTGTGCCCATTCAGATGGTCACAATATAAAGTTAATAATTTTCAAATTTGATGAAAGGGGAGGTATAAAATAGTAGTAGGATGAAGGGCAAAATAAGTCCAAATAAAAGATGAGAATTATTTAAAAAAATAAATAAATTAAAAGATGCGCAGTAAAATAAATAGATTATAAAAGAATAAAAAGAAAGAAAAAAATTGCATTTAATTAGCAACGAAAAAATGAGTGATAATCATAAAATTATTTGAAGACATTCATTAAACAGATACAGCTAGAAAAAGTTAGAAAAAAATTGTACAACAATAAAAAAATGATATTAACAAAAAAGTAAACTTGGTTTAATAAGAAGTAAAGAATTTTGGTTGGGAAGAAAAGCCATGGAAATTTGTAGTAGTTATTATTAATAATAGTAAATGATATTGAAAAGGAAAAAAAATATTTGTGATTTATATGGCAGATGTAATAAAATAAGCCTTCATCTAAACAAATGGGAAAAACATAAAAATGAGGTAGGTAACACAACAGTAAAAGAAGTATAGAGATTAACTTTTAAAAGAAATATAAAATAGCAAAGGACAGAGAATGGATGAAATTCCAATTGAATTATTAGAGATTCTGAAAGGGATTCGAGAGGATTGATACTTGTAATTTATCTTTGACTAAAGTGACTAATTTTTAAAAAATCTAATAGTAAATAAACCTAATGTAACAAATTGTATTTTTAGAACAATTAGCTTAATTTCATACAGTGGCTAAAAAGTATTATTGAGGGTCTTCAATATTATGCATATTTAATATATAAGGGATTCAAACTCAGACTTTTACACGACCTTCAACTCTCCATGCCATCTCATATTGTTGACCCACTTGATCACACACATTGAAAAGATAAATAATTAATCTGGACCAACTAATGAGTGCTGGTTTAGCACAAAATACGGATATTAATGATTATTTATCTTTTCAATATGTGTGTGATTAGGTGGGTCAGCAATATGAGATGGCATGGAGAGTTGACGATCATGTGAAAGTCTGAGTTCGAATTTCTTATTATTACATATATGTGCAGGTGTGTGTAAGTCTGTGCAGTGTATTAAATTATGCATATTTGTAACTGATGAGCAGTTTGGATCGTAAAATATAGAAAGACAAGATATGCAAGTGTAATGTTGAATATAATGCTACATATAAACTTAATCAAACTTACCAAGAATATCTCGGTTTATTTAAATTTTGCTTTTAGAATTATTATTGTCTAATCTATGGTTTATATAAAAATTTAGACATCAAATAAAAAATAGATTGTATTTTTAATAGTATGTAGAAGAGTTTTAATTCTAGATATCATGGTGAATTTATTGTTTGGGTAATTTAAATTTAGGTTTTGTATTTACTTTCAAAACTGGACGCTTATTCACACCCAAAATAGATTTGCAAAATATACATATCAATTACAAAATTTCAAACATAATACATAGCACAAATTTCATCAAGACTAAATGGTATTTATCATTGACTTAAACTTATTAACGACCATGTTTGGTTTGTCAACCATTTCTTATCGTCAGCTTTGAATTCTGGTAATGATTCCAAAATCATTTTTAATGGATCAATGTCCGTACCTTTTTCAAAAAGCAGTCTATTCCTGAGAGTCCAAATACTAAAGTTAACCTTTTAACCGCTAATTATATTATTGGTTGTATGAGATAAAAATCAAATCTTTTAATTGGCCAACTCACAAACTGAAGACAAAGCCTATTGTTAAAACATATTCGCCTATAATATTAAATTCAACTCAGATACGTTTATAAAAAGTATATTACTAATTTTTCAGGTTATGAAGAGAACGAAAGTTCTTTCAAAAATAAATTGCTATTTATTTATTCTAAAATATTCAATTTTGGCAACATAAAAGCTATAATATAAACAAAAAGGTCGACTTTTACGTTATAGAAAAGTAAATATTTCTTTTAAATATTTCTTTAATATTTTTACTAAAATCTTCAATATTTTTCAAAAATAATTTTGTTTTTTTAGTATATTTTTTAAAAAACTAGTTTAATTTCTGAAATTATATTTTTTTAATACTTAAAATTGCATTCGAAATGAAAATCTCAGCGTTTTTCTTTATTTTCTTTGATCAGGCAGTTTCTTTGTTCTTTCCAGCCAATCAGAATGTCTTTTTCAGCTGAGAGCATGCTAAGAACCAATCACAAGTAATGTTCTTTCTTTGTTTAGGTTTAAATGAGTTTTATTTTATTTTTTACTTGTAAAATAATTCGGAAGAGGGCAAAGAGATGGGGATTAATTTTGGGGAAAAAAAATTAAAATTATGGGGGGTTTTTTGGGGGGAGGGGGGGATGTAGTTTTTTTGGGGGGAGATTATTGGGTGGGGGGGGGATATATATTTGGGTTTTGGGGTTTTTTTTTGAAATATCAAAAAATTTTTTGGGGGGGGGGGGGAAAAAAATTATGAAAAAAGGAGAAAAGAAGGGGAGGGGGATGATAAAATAATTTTTTTTTTTTTAAAAAAATTATGGTGGAGGGAGTTGGAGGGGGGGGGGGGGAGGGGGGGAAGTAGGGTATTGGTGGGGTATATGTTATTAAATGGTAATAAAAATTTTTTAGAAAATTCAAAAAGAGGGGGGGGGGGGAGGACGTGGGGGGGGGGGGGAGGGAGGGGGGGGGAGGGAGGGGGGGGGGGGTGGGGGGGGAGGGGTGGGTGGGGGCAAAAAGTAAAATGAAAATGTTTGGTAGATTGCAGTTTATGGATAATAAAGAATAGCTAAAATAGTATTTAATTGGGTTATGAGTAAAGGGCAGGTAACAAGATGGGTGAGAAAGGTAATGCGCTATGCAAAAGATTTGGATAAAGAATTTATATCAGTATATTTGTACAAAAGATGGGATGATTGTGTTAAGAGGATTATTGAGTGTTATAGTAGTAAGGAATGGGATAAAAGAATAGATTTATTAATAAAGAATAGGGAGTTAGAGAGATGGAGAAATAGTATGGAGAGTAAAAAGAGTTTAAATATATATAGAAATAAACAGAATATTAGGTGTGAGTTAATATATGATAATAGTAAGGAAAGTAGTTTATTGTTTAAAGCTCAACAGGATCTTTAGCTACAAAAGAATATACATGTAAATGGAAAAATATGGGTGATTTATTTTGTAAATTATGTAAGGAAGGAATTGAAAATATTAGGCATTTGTTAGTTGAATGTAAATGTTTGAAAACAGAAAGGGTACATATAATGAAGTTGTGGAAAAATAAATATGAAAAGAGTGATTATACAGAAAGTGAATTATTGGTTTTTATGCTAGGTTTGGGAAAAGATAAGGGGGATTTAGATATAAAGGTTATAGAGTTGACAAAAATTATATTGTGGAAATGGGATAGAGCAGATTATGGGTAAATTTAGAGTGGGGAATGTAAAAGAAAGTGGCTAACAGGTTTATCTGGGCTTAATTGCTGAGATATTCTTGACTTCGTTTAAGGAGAAGCCATAATACATCACATCACATCACATCACATCACATCAAACCTATTCAATACCTGTTTAATGAATATTTTAGCATAAGAACTGGCAGAGTTAGAGTGCCGTCAGATGTCTACAAGGAGCCTCGTAAGAGGCGGGAAGTCTAATCCATCCAAAAAATCCTTTCTTGAAGGCCTTCATTAAATCCACACAGGCAATCTCTTTGTTTGCAATGAAGGCCTTTAAAATGTTGCACAAATTAACCCATGTTTCACATTCTTTCAATATATGTTCCACTGTTTCTTGTTTTCTACACATTGAACAGATAGTGTCCATACCATAGTTCCATCGGTAATGCAAGAAGACAGCCATAGGCAAGGCCCCGAGGTTGACCTTGATTTTGTTATGTAAAAAAAATAAATAAATATTTGTTTCAATGATTAAAAAAAAAATTCAATAGTTTAACTTGATTTGATGTTGTTAGGTATGGGGGGACGGGACATAGTTTTGAAAAAAAAATGTTAAAAAATATTAAAAAAAAAATGCTAATAGCTTCATTGCTCTAAGTTCGAACACCAGAACTGCGAGTGCCAGAATTGATATTGGGACCTTCCAATCCCAAGTCAGATGTTTGAACCACACTGTTTAAAAATTCTTTCAAGTGACATCTTATATAATATAATACTGTTTAATCCTTTATGATGTTACATCAATACATCCTTATTGAGACAAATCAAAGATTCAAAGTATAAATATAATTTTTTAAAACATTGAGCATTAATTGATAAATAGATCCATAGTCTTTAAATTTATTTAGAACTATATATGGCACATGAGGACAGTTGTGTGAAGTTCAAGAATAAAATCTATAGTTTTAAAATGTAACACTTTAAATGTTCAAAACTACACAAGAACTTTTGTAATACTCATATATAAAAGTATTAAAATTAATGATAGCCATAATGTACAGAGGCAAAACGCACCATGCAGTAGCATAACTCAATGCAAGCCAGAGTAATAAATGGATGCAAGAAGGTTTTTTGCACAAAATCCCTATCTAGTGCCTACTCATCCAATATTTCCAACTAGTTTTTAGCTTGTGGCTTTCATCAGTGAGGAGCCTTGGATACCCAAACCTTCCTGCATCTATTGATTACTCTGCTTGCACTAAGTGGTACTACTGTTACTGTATGGAGAGTTTTACTTCTGGGTAGACAGCTTATGTAAGCAAAAAGAATGATGATCATGTGATAGTCATAATGCTGTGATGTAAAATGGCATTTTTTTAAATGAAGTGAGAAATTTATGCACATGCTATATATCTAAAAACCCTGTTAGCCAATTAAGCATCTCATCACACTGAAACCTTTCATATTACTGTAAATTTATTTATTTCTTACCATCCATTTGCTGTCTTCTAATTTGCAATTGTCAAATTATTCTATCAACATCGATTCATTTCCCTTTTTTTCTCTATACTTAATAAACAGCTTCGTTCATTAATTTCAATATTTTTTCTAATAATCTTTAAAAAAAAACATAGTGATCGTTTTTTTATAGGGCAAGTTTTAATTTAATATATCTTGAACGATATCATCTGCTACAATATTGCAAAATAAACAAGATTATTTATTTTATGTTACAATAACAGTTGATATTATTCAAATTGTACTAAGTTTAAAATTCACATTATAAAGTTTCAAGTATGCTTCTTTCATTGATATATATATATAAAACAGACAATTCATTAAAATTAAAATGCTATTTGCAAATATGCAATAAAGTATTTAAGAGAATCAAAGGAATCTTTACGTAAGCAGCTTTAAACTACATAAAAAAATCCTTTAAAAGACTTAAAACTCTTAGAGAGAAACCATTATGAATAATAATGATAAAAAGAAGTTACTAAATGCCCATCATTCATGGTAATCTTGATCTTAGCACATGCGATCTTCAGCAAAGAATTTTTTAAATACTTTCCCACATACATATACGTTGATGTATATAAGAGTCGAAGACATGTACACTACACAGGCACTAAGATTAAATTGATTTTTTCAGGTAGTACTTAGCATTTGCTTAATATATTCTTAGCCCAATATATAACCATTTACCTACCAAAAATATAGAGTGCACATATGTAAAAGATATTTTAAAAATAAGAAAGATGAAATTGGCTAATTTATATTTTATAATATTTCATCTGTTTGTGTCTTTTCGATTTTGCTTATGTATTTTTCACTAAGTAATTGAGAATTGTTTTTAGCTTGGCAGTTAAAGCACAGACGATTTAAACCTGGAAACGTAAATATTAAACTTTCAATGTTTATTTCAAAATGAAAGCAAACTTGCGAGCTAATTGCTTATAACTCAACATTGTATTATGCAATGCACCAACCATGCAGTGCATAAAAAAAATAAAATCTGTTATTACACCATCAATAAGCATATGCTATCAGTCAGAATCACGAGAAATTGTTGTTTCAAAGCACAGTAAATTTTTCATCAGTTGCTTGAAATTCTGATACTCATTATATAACTGACGTTTATATTAAAAGAGAAAGATCATTATTCAATTATAAAGTCTGAGGATTTTATAAAGTACATATTTTCAAAATGCATATTATGATTATTTAATAACACATTGTTTAATACAATTAAGCAGAAATATTACATTTCATTTGCAATCCATCTCAATTTTATTACTATTTATACGTAATACTATTTTTAACTGCACAAAGATATGATGTGATGCACTGTGACTTCTCCTTTCTCGAGTCAGGAATCTCTCAACCATTATGCCCAGAGCAACACTGTTAGCCACCTTATGTTTCCTTTCCATTCGCCACCCTAAGTGGTTCCCTTAGTCTTTTCTGTCCTGCTCCATCACATTTCCACAACATAACCTTTGTCAACTCTATGGCCTTTATATCTAAATCCCCCTTATCTTTTCTCAAACCCAGTATAAAAACCAAGAATCCACTTTCTGTATAATCACTTTGTTTATATTTATTCTCCCACAACTTCATTATTTGTACCCTTTCTGCTTGTAGGCATTTATATTCAATTAACGGATGTTTTATATTTTCTATGCCTTCCTTAAATAACTTGCAGTTTAAACCATCCATATTTTCCCATTAATGTGTATATTTCCTTGTTGCTAACATATAACAAGAAATGAGCACCACCTGACGAGAATAAATATTATTATGCCATGAGTAAACTATCAATAGTGCAAATGATAAACAGAGTCATGCCCAGAAGTCAGTGTTTCAAAGTACATCCACTTTGCTGGTGGTCCTCAGATCCAAAACCATCAACTTAAAAATCACAATAACACTGACAACTGTAACAGAACTTATATATATATAAAAGAATACTTAAAGTTATAATTAAGAATTATATAGATCGAATTCTTAGATCCCTATAGTTATAGCAAGCAAATACTGAAACTCAATATATTCTATATGTCCGTTTTATTGTGCAATAGCCTACTAATTATTATTTTTTTGCTAATTACCATTAAATGGTCGCATTTTAAAATAAAAAACAATATTTCTCTAAAATTAATATATATGATAACTTTATTTCTTAGTGTAGACTTTGGAAAAATATTTAAAAGTTTTAATTATATTTAAAAAATGTTTTCCAACCCCCTGATGTTTTTTGTCTGGAAAAAAAAAGATAAGTTTAAAAGGTCGAGCATTCGTAGTCATTTACTAGGACAAAAATTTAAAATTAATTATGTATTTCCTTTATAAAAACTAAGTGACAAGAAAAGGAAGGCTGAAAATTAATCATTGCATTAGCAAAGTTATATATAACAAAGTGATTGTTTTGCATTATATATACATAGAAGTAGAACAAAATAAGCTAGAACACACAAGGGAAGGCCTCAAACTTTTTGAGAAATATTTGTGGAATATATTGAGCTCTTTTATTCTTTAAGAATAGTTCACTGAAGCATAATATGCAAAAGTAATGGGAAATATATAACATCATTTGACAGAATGAATTGGAGCATTATAATTTTGGAAAAGAATCTTCTAGGAATAATCATTTCATCATGAAATGAATATGATCACTAAAATGTTCAAACTATTTGCTATTGTTGCATACTTCTCTTAGGTAGTTACTGAGCCAAGAGAACACTAAGACAAGACTGCCAAATCATGATAGGTGTGAGATTGTGTTCCACGATTGATAGTTTTATTTTTAATGACTGCCCCCCCCCCAAAAAAAAAATGGTTGAGAAAATTATAAATATTGATTTGTTTTTTCATATGATTGTGCTTTCAATTTTACATTTACATCAAAACTCTTTGACTTTGAAACAGAAACTGAGCTATAAATAACGATTTCAGGTGTAAATTGATGTTCATAAACTTTATTCTATTGTATAGTATATGCTTTTTGATTATAATCCTTTATAACACCCACCAAATTCTTTCTGTAAACAGTTATTTTTTAAACATAGTCATTTTAATTATTTTTCTTCTCCCATCTTTGATAAAGGCAATCATCATTATTAAAACAGATTTTGAAATATTCACTAGTTTTGTATATCAAGGATTCTGTCATTCAGCGCCATTATCTGACTCTTTACAAAATCAAATTCATTTGACTTTTTTAAAACTCAAAACAATTTGACACTATTAAAACTCAAACTAATTTGATATTTTTTCCAGGTATTAATTATCACTTCTTTAATGTTCTACATGCAAATGAAAAAAATATAATTTTGATATGTATTTTGATTTCTATGAAACAAAATATGCAAAATATAGTGCTAATATGACATATGTCCCCATTATTTTGTTGAGCCTCTATATGTATCAAACTTTAATGTATTTTTATGGCTTAATATTATTATAATTTCATTATTTTATTGAATTATTATAAACACCAGAATTTATTAAAGGCTTGTGATATAATTTTAAATCAGAATTGGCAGGCCAAGCCATAAAAAAACTTTTGATATATAATTATAACAATCAATTATATATAATTTATTAGAGAGATGTACTTTATAATGTATGAGTCATAGAACTGAAACTTAATTTTTTGAGTTTATTGTGAAATAAAATATTATATATATAGAATGCAACATCAAAAAGAAGAAAATAAATGAGGTTTGGTATATCATAAATAACAGAGAAGTTATAAACAAAAGACCTAATAGTATCCAATTAATCAAACTGGAGGAATATGTAAATTAGCCCATTTGCAGACTAAAAATAATTAATAGACACTATAAAAACAACAAACTAAATGAAATAAAATAGCTATGATTATGGTGTTCTGCACGAAAAGTGCACTAAGTCAAACTAAAAACTGATGAAAGAACAATTTGCCAGACATGCTAACATATGTACGCAAAGTTATTATATATATAATAAATGAAGTACTCTAATTCATAAAATTAACAATGGTTTCTAAACCAAGGAAAATTTCTTAAGTAGAAAGTAATACAATATAAAATAAATACATACTAGGTTACTTTCCTATAATTTCAACTCACATCCTAAATACCTTTAATACCTATTTCAAATTTTAATTAATTAATAAGTTCAGAATCGTAAAACTTTATTACAAGAAATTTTTACATTTTCTCTTCTTTTCATTCTTTGCAAAGAAATCAACCACAATGGGCTTAAACATAATCTTATTGCCTATATTTCTTTTAAGAATATCAAATGCAGAACTAAATTATTTATTTTTTACTTTTATAAACCTTCACTTTTTCAGTTAAGCTTAAGCTTTAGCCTATAAGGGCTGATGAATGGTTGTGAAAGGATTGAGCTAAGGTAAAAGATGTCCTGAGATAAGAATATAATTTAATAATATATATATATTGTATTTACAAAAATATGAAATAATATAAATGTCAGAAATGATATTCCTATCAATTTTTCCTTTTGTATTATTCAATAAATTATTTAAAGTGATATATTTCCTGTATATTATTTTTTTTATTACCAAATACATTGTGATTTCTCCTTAAAATTTTATAAGAAGACAATTTAATAAGTAAAAGAAATAAAAATATTTTTCTTTTATATTAACATTTTTAAAACTATTATTGGTACAATAATTTTATTTTATATAGAGGTTAAAACAAACTCTTATGAAGCTAATCTCACCTCAGAGGTTTCTGCCTCTAGGTCATCAGTGAGGTGTAGGGAATAAAAATACTAGAACAGTCGATTTTATCAATGCCTAACTATTGAGAAGAAAATCTGAAACTTTCAGACATTTAAATGTCCAATAATCCAGCTATCTAACTCAAATAGCCGTATGGGACTGAACTAAGTTCAGATACACCATATATTAATAGCTCTAGCAATATAAAATCGCCAAAGCATTAATAGCAAAAAACTAAAATTAAATTAATAAAATGCTGGACTAGTTCTAGTATTTTTATTCCCTAGCACCTCACTGATGACGCTAGAGGCAGAAACTGCAGTCTGAGGTTGAGGGTATTTTTGAAGCTTCATAAGAGTTTGTTTTAACTTACTCTATATATAACATTTGTAAATAGGAGCTTTATTAAAATTAGGTCATATGACTTGATTTTTTATCAATTTAATTTTAGTTTTTTGCTATTAATGCTTTGGCGATTTTATATTGCTAGAGCTATTAATATATGGTGTATTTGAACTTAGTTCAGTCACATACTGCTATTTGAGTTAGATAGCTGGATTTTTGGACATTTAAATGTCTGAAAGTTTCAGATTTTCTTCTCAATAGTTAGGCATTGATAAAATGCTGGACTAGTTCTAGTATTTTTATTCCCTAGCACCTCACTGATGACGCTAGAGGAGAAACCCATCTGAGGTTGAGGTATTTTGAAGCTTCATAGAGTTTGTTTTTACTCTATATATAACATTTGTAAATAGGAGCTTTATTAAAATTAGGTCATATGACTTGATTTTTATCAATTTAATTTAATTTTTTGTATAATGCTGATTTTATATTGCTAGAGTATTAATATATGGTGTATCTGAACTTAGTTCAGTCCCATATGGCTATTTGAGTTAGATAGCTGGATTTTTGGACATTTAAATGTCTGAAATTTTCAGATTTTCTTCTCAATAGTTAGGCATTGATAAAATGCTGGACTAGTTCTAGTATTTTTATTCCCTAGCACCTCACTGATGACGCTAGAGGCAGAAACCGCGGTCTGAGGTTGAGGGTATTTTTGAAGCTTCATAAGAGTTTGTTTTTAACTTACTCTATATATATAACATTTGTAAATAGGAGCTTTATTAAAATTAGGTCATATGACTTGATTTTTTATCAAAATAATTTCTATTAAATAAATACTTAAATTAATTTATTAGAATAGCTTTTACTAAAATAATGTTTATAAAGTTCTCTTTTTTTTAAATTAACTTATATTTTTAGAACTACATTTTGTTTTTCCCAAATGCCTCACAAATCAAAAATACATAAAAAATGAGCAATAATAATGAGTTCCCATGGGAAAATATATATAAAAAATGAATTAAAAAAATCATGAACAGCTAATTAATGAATAAACCTTTCATTAAATGTATATTAATACTACTAATAAAAAGTATTAATCTGAAAATAAATATACTATATAAAACATTTCAGTAGCTATAATTTTATTTTAAATTTGTAATTCCTTGATGTATGATCTATTATTTTAACTTTTTACATAGCATGAGAATCATATTCTCTAACTTACAATTCATTAAATTAAAATGACACATGTAGAAAAAACAATAAACATAATGTATGTTTGGTACACTTTATGTTCTACTAACAAGATTTTTTATTTTTGCAATATCTAACTAATAAACTATGAATTTTATTGTACTGCTATTAATTTTTTATTTTTAAAACAACAGTTAGGGAATTTATTTATTTTACATAAATGTAGTTGAAATTAAATAAAAAAATAATAAATAAATGTTATATACAATTGACTGCTGTAGTTGTAATAATGTAAATAATGAAATCTTTTTTACTGATCCTGCATTTTTTATGTCTATAATAAAATCTTCTATTATATTAAATGTGTCAGATATAAATTATAAAATTATTGATTTAAAATTGAACAAATACATATTTTAAACTTATGCTGATTATTAATTGCATAATACCTGAAATCATTTTTTTAAATATTTGTTTTCCTTACCCAAAATAATTTATAATTAAGATCAATTTTTCCTGTGAGTAAAATTAGTATATATAAAATTTTTAACTCAAAACAGATTGAGTAAATATATTTTAGTTAATGAATATAATTTAAAACTTATCATTAATGCACTTTGTTATCATATGTGATCAAAGTAGTTGATTATATTCTATACTGAATATAACTTCTATTTTTTACTTCTATAGTCATTAATGATAGAAAACTTTTCTACATTGGATATGTCATAAATGAAAGCATTGATAATATTGGAAGGATATGGGATAAAAATTATGTAAGTAAATTTCATATTTTAATTCTTTGATGAAAGCATAATGTTTTATATTGCATAAATTCTATATTCTATTGTACCTTTTAGTGTAAATGTAGATATTTTACCTTCCAATAATGTAGCTTTATGAAGTTATTCTATGACATCATCAATCTTACAAAATGGTCACTGTTTTAACCCTTTAATCCATTTTTTCGGGGGGGGGGTTAAAAAATTTTTTTGGGGGGATAAAAAAATATATTTTTTTTTAAATATTGATGG
This sequence comes from Epiperipatus broadwayi, assembly GCA_028023455.1. NCBI lineage: Eukaryota > Metazoa > Onychophora > Udeonychophora > Euonychophora > Peripatidae > Epiperipatus > Epiperipatus broadwayi. The sequence continues at coordinate 530,279 of JAQFVV010012572.1, read as the reverse complement.
TTTATATTTTAAATCTTTTTTTTTTTTAATTTTTTATAAGATATTTTTAAAATTTAAAAAAATAAAAAAAATTTTAAAAAATTTATTTATATATTTTTTTTTAAAATATTTTTTTAAATTTTGTGAAGAGAAAAAAAAAAAAAAAAATATTATTTTTTTTTTTTAAAAATTAAAAATTAAAAATTTTTTTTAATAAAATATTTTTTTTAAAATTATATTTAATTATAAAAATTATTTTTATTTTTTTTTTAAAAAATTTTAAAAATAAAAATTTAAATAAAAAAAATAAAATTTTTTATAAAAAAAAAAAAAAAAGAGAGAGAAGGGGTAAAAAAAAAAAGGGGGTTTAAAATATATGGTGGTTGATTTTAAAAATATTTTAATTTTTTTTAAAGATAGTAATAGTGAACAATCAGTTATAAATCAAAATGGTGGTACAAATTTATGATGATTACTATAGAGAATCTTCATATAAAAGACCATTGTATTCTGGATTAAACACATACTTAATTTCTCATTTCTATAACAAAATTTTTTTGAAGTACTTACTATAGACTAATAGCTATCAGCTCTAATAATAGATTTTAATTCCTTTCTCTTAACATAATGATTACATATCAAACAATTATTTTTTTAAATTTCTTATCACTAATAAATTTTAAAAAATTAATTGGACAAAATTCCAACTCCAATTTTTCTATGATATACAAGAATGATGAAAATAAATTTAATAACTTATACAATTTATCCTTAGATGTAAATTTTATTGTATGAAGTAAGAACAAAAATTAAATTGATTATTAAAAAAAAAGTTAGTTTTAGCAATAATATAATTATAGAGAAAGAAAATACTAATAATTAAGTTGTTAACCATATTATATTGTGAGATGATAGAACTTCATCTGAGATTTCTAAAAGTAAAATATTTATCTTTTTTTCCCATTGTGAAAATTTTTTTTGTATGGCTTTAAAATTCACATATATTTATATACTAATATTTTAATTACAAAAAAAATCAAAATATGACAGGGAAAATCAAATAATCAGTATCCTAATGAAACTTGAAATCCCAGTTTGATGAATAAACATTGTTTATTTGGTGATCACAAATTTTGCCAAGTGTATTTCATGGAAATATTATAATCATCAATAAAATATTACAATGGTTTAAAAACTTGATTTTTTGTTAAGTTTATGATTATATTTCTATTGTAATTGTGTCATAATAAATATTATTATATATTTATTTTTTACAGAAATGTTTAATATTTGCTTCTGAATATTGTTACTATAAAGATTATGGCCATGGAAAAACATAGCTTTCTGAAATTTGGTTATTCAGCAGATTATTATATTTAGTGATATCATAAAAATTACAAAAAAATTCTAAACTTTTAAAGCATAAATTGATAGATTTAGCAGTTCATTTAAAAATCATTCAGATTTTAAAATCAAACATGAAACAAAGATGATTTCATTCATTATATAAATTGAATAGACTCCACTTGAAATTTGATGATATGAAAGTGTTTTGTTTTAAATAAATATAATTTTTAAAACAATTCTCAAAATCAAATGAAATTTTTAAAAATTTATTTAATTTCTAACCAAAAATATCTATCGAATGAGGTCAAATTTATTACATTCTGATAAATAATAATAGTTTAATATCAAACAGAAGTTGAAAGTTTAAATCTAGTGAGAACAAAGAAATCAGTCAGAATACAGGAAAGTTTTAATTTTGCTGAGATTGATTTATCTACAAAAGAGTATGAAATTCTTATAATATATTTAATCCCATCCTTCTCTGTAATAAAAATACAGTCATTGGTATACTTTAATATAATAAATCCAGTAATTTAAGTGATGAGCAAAAGAATTAACATCAAAATTCATATTAAATAAAAGTGTATAACTTTTTAATTAATCCTATTAAGATTAAATACCTTAAGAAAAAGTTAATAGCTGATGATGTAATTATTTTTCATAATGTCAAAACTTGCTGTTTATTATTATGAAAGTAAATATTTTTAAATGAAGGAAGATAGAAAATTGAATAATGGTAAATGTAGTTGTTTTAAAAAAGATTTTAATAATTTTTTTTAAAAAAATGTATTATATATAAAAAAAAGAAATTTTTTTTTTTTAGTAAGTTAGAATATTTAAAATGTTATTCAAATGACTTCATATCTGCTAAAATGTTCATAAATATTAAAATTCACAAAAATGCTTTTCTTTTAAATTTTATTTTTTTAAATATTACTGATAGTATAAATATTGAAGGGAATTCTATGCTCTCATATAATTTTTAAAAATAATTTGTAAATTTTATGTAATTATTCTGTTTCATCTTCTTATGAGATTTTTAATAAGATTAATAATTTTAAGATGGAAGTTATAATTGTAGTTTTAATACAGAGAATATGAATCAATCCGTTGATAGATTAAATAGTATTGAGGCTTTTATTTTTTTTTTAAAAAAAAAAAACCCTATTATAATCAGTGTATTTTTAAATTAGACAGATAAATCGATTATTATCTTTAAACACAATCAGTATTGACTTTAGTAATAATTTACATTGAAATATACTTTTGTGTGTACACGTAATTTAGATTGTTGGTTTAAAATGAAAGTAATGATTTTATATATCCAAATTAGAATTGAAGCTGTCCACCTCTATAAAGAATTTAAATATTAGAATACTTTTTGCAGTGAGGCTGTTCCAACAGCTGATTTTCTCACTGAATTCAGTTTATGGTTATGATAAAAAAGGGAACAGAATCCAAAGAAGGTCACATCTTTTAATTATTATCAGTTAAATGATGAGATAAGATAGTTAAGTGTATGTTACCAAGATTTATACTGGAGGTATACTTGATGGATTTTATTTTAAATGTATATATATGTGACAATTACAAAGCTAAATGAATAAATGATTTATATTTATAAGAGTTACCAACATGGAGGATGCTTGATGCATTGAAGGCATATGATATTTATTATTAGCAAGCCATGTTTAATTATAAAATTATATCTTCATATTATATGCTGTGATTATAATGTTAATATTTTAAAGATGATCAGAAAAAAAAACTGTGGACATTTTAGAAAATATATGATTGTTATCTATCTTGTATTTGTCTTCTCACTTGCACTTGTAAAACATCATCTAAAAGAGAATTAAGACTATTATAGACATGACATTGCTGATTATTTAAATTTCATTAGATAAGAAAATATAGAGACAAATGAACTCAATTTAAATTAGAAATAATAATTTTAAAAGAGTAATAATAATGATTTATTGGATTTACAATACAAAAATATATATGATTGTAATTAGAAAAAGATGATGTATAGATAATTCTATTATTAAAATGGTGTAAATAAATTGTTTTTTATTTATTTAAATAATATAAAATTTCAATTTTTTTATATGAAAGTTGTTAAATTTGAATATCAAGACCATGGACTACATTTGGAGTAATTCATATGATACATAATTTTGCCAGACAATACAGCTAGAGGATTAGTCATGTTAACAGTTAACTATTATAAAGAAAATCTTTTAATTCAATTAATACAGAAATAGGATGGTATTCAGAGTTTAATGATGATTATAAACTCGACCCTGAAAATAGAAGTAGGTATAGCCATTATTTATTTGCATTATGTTTACTATATATTATTATTAACCTGTATGTTAGTGAGTGAAAAGTATAATTCCTCATAAACTAATCCAACCACTTGTAGTAGTTTTTTTCCATCTGAATTACATATATGTCTGTTTGTGTAACTGTTACAAACAAATGCTGAAGTGCAAATGATAGCAATATAAGACTTGTTCAAAAAGACATCATTTATTAGCTGTACAAAGGTTCCAAACATCAAAACAATCTGTTTTATATAAAGATTTGAGACTATTCTGATTTGTGGTTAGTTATGTTTAAAAATTTGACATAACTAATGAAGGCAATATCTTTGAAACCAATCACATTAGTTTTGTATTATCATAATTTACACTTCAAAAGCTGGATATTATATGTATTTAAATATAAATAATCTAATATCTGATTTTACAATAAGCCAAGCAATGTTGCTTCATTACAGTGATTCATATATATATATATTAAATTATTAATTTTTTTTATTTCATATCAAAAAATATATATTCAATCTTGCTATTTAGTTTTATTGGTCTCTGCTTAGTATATACTTCTCTGCAGACTGTATTTTTTTTTTTTAGCAACAGATTGTTTTGTCTGAATATTTAAGCTTGTCATTTTTTTTATTTACTGTATATGACAGAGAAATGCTCTTTTCATAAAATATATGTATAAGTTATAATTATATGCTAAGAAAAAAATTTTTCACAAATAAAACAATAATGTTTTTTTATTTAAAAAACAACAACAACAACAAATGAATATAAAATATAAAAAACTAAAAATTTGAAAATTGTTTTCTTATAAATTTATAAAAAGTGAAGTATCTTGGGAAAACAGAACATATAAAACTTATACTACAGACTATGTTGTCTCAGTCAATTTTAAATTAGTATTACTTTTGTCAAAGTGCCTTTGTCAGAAAATTTAACATAGATATTTCCATTTCTACTAAACAATTTATAATTAGAACATATTAAATAAATAAATAATAATAAAAATCTTATGGCAGATATTTTGTATGCATGTATATCAAAATATGTGCGTTTAAATAAATTTAAAAAAAGAATAGAAAAAGATAAGCATCAATGCATTTAACCAAGTATTTCACAAGATAGACCTATCACAAGGTTTCCAGTTAAAAACGGTTATGTAAATAATCAAAAGTACTTCTGCATTTTATAATGATTATTATTAATATTTATTATCATCTTTAATATATTATTGTAAATATATATTATCATCATTATTGATTTCCCCTTTTTTTGTATTTGAATTTAAATTTGCAAATGGTTTCTTTCTTTTTTTATAACGTAATGCTAAGCGCATTTCCGGTGAAGTTCACCAATCACTGAAAGTATACTTATCATTAGGTTATATAAAAAAAAACCATTTCGTTTAAGCAATACACAGATGAATAAAAGTTTGTAAATTTGAATTATCAGCATCCATAATTTATTGTTTTCTTATTATTACAACAACTAATTTTTAATGTACATTTCATATGACTTACATATATTTTGATTAAATGGATTTAAGTGATATTAAAAGACACATTGGGTAGTTAAACATAACAGACTAAATGGAAACTTCATTTTTTCAGAAAAATCAAATTTAAAAGGTTTCAGGTGAAAATAGTTATACAAATAACTGAAGATATTTCTCTATTTTATAATAGTTATTAGTAACATTTATTATACTTTATTGTTTTATTATTATTACAATTACTAATCTATAATGGATATTTTATGTCATATACATATATACAGAAAATATTTAGATGTAATGTTTTTAAAATTAACTCATTGCAATTAAATATTTAGCACTGTAAATTATTACATATTACATAATATTTGAATGGTATCATTTTAACTTTAATGTATTGTCGTTTACTGAAGCTAGGGGGTTATTCGATTATATTTAAAATACAGTTGTAATGAGTATATATATATAATAAGTAATCTACTATCAGGTGCAATAATAATTGTTAGAAGCTTAATTGTAATTAATATAATATTAACAAATATCTCACCTAATCCACCTAAGATATTTCAAATGAAGATTCTTAACATTTAATCTAATAGCATAGCATATAGTAATAATATTATATTCAAAAGTCCAACAAGTTTAGTGATATATATGCTCAAAACTGAAATTAGTAAATGTTAAGCGGATTAATTATAGCAGTAAGTGAGGAATACTGTATCTTAACAGGAAAGAAGTTTTTGATTATCACTTTATTATTTTATAACTTAGTGATGCAATATAAATATATAAAAAAAATCAAAAGCAGTTGTTTTTTACTGTTACTCTTTGTTTCATTATTTAAAAGATGGGGCGGATGTTAAAATTTACCAATTAAAAGCTTCTAAATGTCATGGATTATTTTTTTTATATATGTTTTTTTTTTAAGAGTATTTATACATATGTAATGTATGTCAGATTGGCTAAAAGTATCATTATTGTTTATTTGGCAGGAAAATACTTTAATAAATGATAATAGTTATAACATGTATGTGTATATCTTACTGTGATTTACTAGAAATATTTTTTAAAAAAATAACTACGAAATTTTTTTTTTTATGAAAATGGCGATTTTGTAATATTGATGAAAAAGTCTGATCAAACCAAGTTTTTATTTTTTAATTTTCAATGAAAATTATGAATTTTGTGTTTTAATATTTTAATCATGTGATTGATTTTTAAAATTTTTTGATGAAAATGGCAATGGTTGGATTGCGACAATGTATAGATTGATCGATGTGATTTATCACTTGGATGTGTCAGCCTGGATTTGGGGTTGTTCTTATAATTCAAAATGGCCATGAGCACATACTAAATCAGCACCAAAAATATAACTATAACAATATTTACTTTTATCTTTTTTTAAATTTTATTTTAAAAGAATATTAATTGACATAGTCGTTAGCACACATATATACATGCCCTACTACAACTTGAGATTTAAGTCTGGCTGGAGTGATTTCTAACTTTTTTTCAAATCACAAACAATCCTAGGATTGCTTTTTTTTAGGTAATTATCTCATTTCACATAATTCGTACTGGTTGCTAAATAAATATTTTTCTATTATTTTGCTTGTGTAAAGAGTAAAAGTTCTATATTAATCAATTAATGGGCCTAGACTGTAAAAACAAAAAGAAATATGATTATAATATGATGTGACAGGTACTAAGACATGATTTACTTTTTTATTTTATTATAAAACATAAATAGTACTTTAAACATTGGATATCTAATAGTACAATCAAAAGTTATAATAATATTTATTTAGTAGTTAGTGTGTTTATTTACCATGCATATTGCATAATGTTTACTGCCTTCAAATATAACCCATTATAATCTTTAAATATTTTCATTTTTCCTGGGTAGTTAAAAGTTTTCTGAGAAAGCTTAGTTAGCTATTTAAATAACTTTTTCAAACACTGATAGCTAATTCAGATTTCCATTTAATACTTGTTAGTAAAAAGATAGTATCAAATAATATGAATTACTGAATAAAGAAAAATATGATTATAATATGAAGTAGTCTTCATTAAATGGAAAGATATAAATTTAGAAATACTAACATTTTATTTTAACTTCACCTTTAGATTTAATAATGTTAAGAAATAACAAGCAAAACAAACTGATATATTAATGGCGATCAAGTACATCAACAACTTGCTCTCGGGGAAACAATATTTACGTGTGCATACATAATTAATACTAACATGATAAGTATTCATATTTTGAGTGGCTTCCCATTCTTTTGCATATTCTTCCACCAGATATCAGGAAACAAATTGCCTTCCAAAAAATGTATAAAAAATAATTAATTACAATAGAATGACAGCCTGTTAAGCTAATTGCGCAGATGCTGTGAGAATGTTATTAATAAATGAATACCTTCGAACAACCACATGATATAGTATTTGTATAAGAGTAAAAAGGAATCCCTCTTACTCTTACGACTCAAATGTTTATAAATGAGCAAATCTGAAGTAGTTGTAACGAAGGCGTGACTACATAATAGTCACTTTAAATTACTATATATAATGTCTGTATGAATGACGCCAATGAAATTTTCTAGAATTTACTAAACGCCACTCTAAACGAAACTAAATCATATACATGAATAAACATTTATTTTATAACGTCTTGCATGCGATTATGATTACAATAGAATGACAGCCTGTTAAGCTAATTGCGCAGACGCTGTGAGAATGTTATTAATAAATGAATACCTTCGAACAACCACATGATATAGTATTTGTATAAGAGTAAAAAGGAATCCCTCTTACTCTTACGACTCAAATGTTTATAAATGAGCAAATCTGAAGTAGTTGTAACGAAGGCGTGACTACATAATAGTCACTTCAAATTACTATATATAATGTCTGTATGAATGATGCCAATGAAATTTTCTAGAATTTACTAAACACCACTCTAAACGAAACTAAATCATATACATGAATAAACATTTATTTTATAACGTCTTGCGTGCGATTATGATTACAATAGAATGACAGCCTGTTAAGCTAATTGCGCAGACGCTGTGAGAATGTTATTAATAAATGAATACCTTCGAACAACCACATGATATAGTATTTGTATAAGAGTAAAAAGGAATCCCTCTTACTCTTACGACTCAAATGTTTATAAATGAGCAAATCTGAAGTAGTTGTAACGAAGGCGTGACTACATAATAGTCACTTTAAATTACTATATATAATGTCTGTATGAATGACGCCAATGAAATTTTCTAGAATTTACTAAACGCCACTCTAAACGAAACTAAATCATATACATGAATAAACATTTATTTTATAACGTCTTGCGTGCGATTATGATTACAATAGAATGACAGCCTGTTAAGCTAATTGCGCAGACGCTGTGAGAATGTTATTAATAAATGAATACCTTCGAACAACCACATGATATAGTATTTGTATAAGAGTAAAAAGGAATCCCTCTTACTCTTACGACTCAAATGTTTATAAATGAGCAAATCTGAAGTAGTTGTAACGAAGGCGTGACTACATAATAGTCACTTTAAATTACTATATATAATGTCTGTATGAATGATGCCAATGAAATTTTCTAGAATTTACTAAACGCCACTCTAAACGAAACTAAATCATATACATGAATAAACATTTATTTTATAACGTCTTGCGTGCGATTATGATTACAATAGAATGACAGCCTGTTAAGCTAATTGTGCAGACGCTGTGAGAATGTTATTAATAAATGAATACCTTCGAACAACCACATGATATAGTATTTGTATAAGAGTAAAAAGGAATCCCTCTTACTCTTACGACTCAAATGTTTATAAATGAGCAAATCTGAAGTAGTTGTAACGAAGGCGTGACTACATAATAGTCACTTTAAATTACTATATATAATGTCTGTATGAATGACGCCAATGAAATTTTCTAGAATTTACTAAACGCCACTCTAAACGAAACTAAATCATATACATGAATAAACATTTATTTTATAACGTCTTGCATGCGATTATGATTACAATAGAATGACAGCCTGTTAAGCTAATTGCGCAGACGCTGTGAGAATGTTATTAATAAATGAATACCTTCGAACAACCACATGATATAGTATTTGTATAAGAGTAAAAAGGAATCCCTCTTACTCTTACGACTCAAATGTTTATAAATGAGCAAATCTGAAGTAGTTGTAATGAAGGCGTGACTACATAATAGTCACTTTAAATTACTATATATAATGTCTGTATGAATGACGCCAATGAAATTTTCTAGAATTTACTAAATGCCACTCTAAACGAAACTAAATCATATACATGAATAAACATTTATTTTATAACGTCTTGCGTGCGATTATGATTACAATAGAATGACAGCCTGTTAAGCTAATTGCGCAGACGCTGTGAGAATGTTATTAATAAATGAATACCTTCGAACAACCACATGATATAGTATTTGTATAAGAGTAAAAAGGAATCCTCTTACTCTTACGACTCAAATGTTTATATATGAGCAAATCTGAAGTAGTTGTAACGAAGGCGTGACTACATAATAGTCACTTTAAATTACTATATATAATGTCTGTATGAATGACGCCAATGAAATTTTCTAGAATTTACTAAACGCCACTCTAAACGAAACTAAATCATATACATGAATAAGCATTTATTTTATAACGTCTTGCGTGCGATTATAATTACGATAGAATGACAGCCTGTTAAGCTAATTGCGCAGACGCTGTGAGAATGTTATTAATAAATGAATACCTTCGAACAACCACATGATATAGTATTTGTATAAGAGTAAAAAGGAATCCTCTTACTCTTACGACTCAAATGTTTATATATGAGCAAATCTGAAGTAGTTGTAACGAAGGTGTGACTACATAATAGTCACTTTAAATTACTATATATAATGTCTGTATGAATGACGCCAATGAAATTTTCTAGAATTTACTAAACGCCACTCTAAACGAAACTAAATCATATACATGAATAAGCATTTATTTTATAACGTCTTGCATGCGATTATAATTACAATAGAATGACAGCCTGTTAAGCTAATTGCGCAGACGCTGTGAGAATGTTATTAATAAATGAATACCTTCGAACAACCACATGATATAGTATTTGTATAAGAGTAAAAAGGAATCCCTCTTACTCTTACGACTCAAATGTTTATAAATGAGCAAATCTGAAGTAGTTGTAAAATAAATGTTTATTCATGTATATGATTTAGTTTCATTTAGAGTGGCATTTAGTAAATTCTAGAAAATTTCATTGGCGTCATTCATACAGACATTATATATAGTAATTTAAAGTGACTATTATGTAGTCACGCCTTCGTTACAACTACTTCAGATTTGCTCATATATAAACATTTGAGTCGTAAGAGTAAGAGGATTCCTTTTTACTCTTATACAAATACTATATCATGTGGTTGTTCGAAGGTATTCATTTATTAATAACATTCTCACAGCGTCTGCGCAATTAGCTTAACAGGCTGTCATTCTATTGTAATTATAATCGCACGCAAGACGTTATAAAATAAATGCTTATTCATGTATATGATTTAGTTTCGTTTAGAGTGGCATTTAGTAAATTCTAGAAAATTTCATTGGCGTCATTCATACAGACATTATATATAGTAATTTAAAGTGACTATTATGTAGTCACGCCTTCGTTACAACTACTTTAGATTTGCTCATATATAAACATTTGAGTCGTAAGAGTAAGAGGATTCCTTTTTACTCTTATACAAATACTATATCATGTGGTTGTTCGAAGGTATTCATTTATTAATAACATTCTCACAGCGTCTGCGCAATTAGCTTAACAGGCTGTCATTCTATTGTAATTATAATCGCACGCAAGACGTTATAAAATAAATGTTTATTCATGTATATGATTTAGTTTCGTTTAGAGTGGCGTTTAGTAAATTCTAGAAAATTTCATTGGCATCATTCATACAGACATTATATATAGTAATTTAAAGTGACTATTATGTAGTCACGCCTTCGTTACAACTACTTCAGATTTGCTCATTTATAAACATTTGAGTCGTAAGAGTAAGAGGATTCCTTTTTACTCTTATACAAATACTATATCATGTGGTTGTTCGAAGGTATTCATTTATTAATAACATTCTCACAGCGTCTGCGCAATTAGCTTAACAGGCTGTCATTCTATTGTAATTATAATCGCACGCAAGACGTTATAAAATAAATGCTTATTCATGTATATGATTTAGTTTCGTTTAGAGTGGCGTTTAGTAAATTCTAGAAAATTTCATTGGCATCATTCATACAGACATTATATATAGTAATTTAAAGTGACTATTATGTAGTCACGCCTTCGTTACAACTACTTCAGATTTGCTCATATATAAACATTTGAGTCGTAAGAGTAAGAGGATTCCTTTTTACTCTTATACAAATACTATATCATGTGGTTGTTCGAAGGTATTCATTTATTAATAACATTCTCACAGCATCTGCGCAATTAGCTTAACAGGCTGTCATTCTATCGTAATTATAATCGCACGCAAGACATTATAAAATAAATGCTTATTCATGTATATGATTTAGTTTCGTTTAGAGTGGCGTTTAGTAAATTCTAGAAAATTTCATTGGCGTCATTCATACAGACATTATATATAGTAATTTAAAGTGACTATTATGTAGTCACGCCTTCGTTACAACTACTTTAGATTTGCTCATATATAAACATTTGAGTCGTAAGAGTAAGAGGATTCCTTTTTACTCTTATATAAATACTATATCATGTGGTTGTTCGAAGGTATTCATTTATTAATAACATTCTCACAGCGTCTGCGCAATTAGCTTAACAGGCTGTCATTCTATCGTAATTATAATCGCACGCAAGACGTTATAAAATAAATGCTTATTCATGTATATGATTTAGTTTCGTTTAGAGTGGCATTTAGTAAATTCTAGAAAATTTCATTGGCGTCATTCATACAGACATTATATATAGTAATTTAAAGTGACTATTATGTAGTCACGCCTTCGTTACAACTACTTTAGATTTGCTCATTTATAAACATTTGAGTCGTAAGAGTAAGAGGATTCCTTTTTACTCTTATATAAATACTATATCATGTGGTTGTTCGAAGGTATTCATTTATTAATAACATTCTCACAGCGTCTGCGCAATTAGCTTAACAGGCTGTCATTCTATTGTAATTATAATCGCACGCAAGACGTTATAAAATAAATGCTTATTCATGTATATGATTTAGTTTCGTTTAGAGTGGCATTTAGTAAATTCTAGAAAATTTCATTGGCGTCATTCATACAGACATTATATATAGTAATTTAAAGTGACTATTATGTAGTCACGCCTTCGTTACAACTACTTTAGATTTGCTCATATATAAACATTTGAGTCGTAAGAGTAAGAGGATTCCTTTTTACTCTTATATAAATACTATATCATGTGGTTGTTCGAAGGTATTCATTTATTAATAACATTCTCACAGCATCTGCGCAATTAGCTTAACAGGCTGTCATTCTATTGTAATTATAATCGCACGCAAGACGTTATAAAATAAATGCTTATTCATGTATATGATTTAGTTTCGTTTAGAGTGGCGTTTAGTAAATTCTAGAAAATTTCATTGGCGTCATTCATACAGACATTATATATAGTAATTTAAAGTGACTATTATGTAGTCACGCCTTCGTTACAACTACTTTAGATTTGCTCATATATAAACATTTGAGTCGTAAGAGTAAGAGGATTCCTTTTTACTCTTATATAAATACTATATCATGTGGTTGTTCGAAGGTATTCATTTATTAATAACATTCTCACAGCGTCTGCACAATTAGCTTAACAGGCTGTCATTCTATTGTAATTATAATCGCACGCAAGACATTATAAAATAAATGCTTATTCATGTATATGATTTAGTTTCGTTTAGAGTGGCGTTTAGTAAATTCTAGAAAATTTCATTGGCATCATTCATACAGACATTATATATAGTAATTTAAAGTGACTATTATGTAGTCACGCCTTCGTTACAACTACTTTAGATTTGCTCATATATAAACATTTGAGTCGTAAGAGTAAGAGGATTCCTTTTTACTCTTATATAAATACTATATCATGTGGTTGTTCGAAGGTATTCATTTATTAATAACATTCTCACAGCGTCTGCGCAATTAGCTTAACAGGCTGTCATTCTATTGTAATTATAATCGCACGCAAGACGTTATAAAATAAATGCTTATTCATGTATATGATTTAGTTTCGTTTAGAGTGGCGTTTAGTAAATTCTAGAAAATTTCATTGGCGTCATTCATACAGACATTATATATAGTAATTTAAAGTGACTATTATGTAGTCACGCCTTCGTTACAACTACTTTAGATTTGCTCATATATAAACATTTGAGTCGTAAGAGTAAGAGGGATTCCTTTTTACTCTTATACAAATACTATATCATGTGGTTGTTCGAAGGTATTCATTTATTAATAACATTCTCACAGCGTCTGCGCAATTAGCTTAACAGGCTGTCATTCTATTGTAATTATAATCGCACGCAAGACGTTATAAAATAAATGCTTATTCATGTATATGATTTAGTTTCGTTTAGAGTGGCGTTTAGTAAATTCTAGAAAATTTCATTGGCGTCATTCATACAGACATTATATATAGTAATTTAAAGTGACTATTATGTAGTCACGCCTTCATTACAACTACTTTAGATTTGCTCATATATAAACATTTGAGTCGTAAGAGTAAGAGGATTCCTTTTTACTCTTATACAAATACTATATCATGTGGTTGTTCGAAGGTATTCATTTATTAATAACATTCTCACAGCGTCTGCGCAATTAGCTTAACAGGCTGTCATTCTATTGTAATTATAATCGCACGCAAGACATTATAAAATAAATGCTTATTCATGTATATGATTTAGTTTCGTTTAGAGTGGCATTTAGTAAATTCTAGAAAATTTCATTGGCGTCATTCATACAGACATTATATATAGTAATTTAAAGTGACTATTATGTAGTCACGCCTTCGTTACAACTACTTTAGATTTGCTCATTTATAAACATTTGAGTCGTAAGAGTAAGAGGATTCCTTTTTACTCTTATATAAATACTATATCATGTGGTTGTTCGAAGGTATTCATTTATTAATAACATTCTCACAGCGTCTGCGCAATTAGCTTAACAGGCTGTCATTCTATTGTAATTATAATCGCACGCAAGACGTTATAAAATAAATGTTTATTCATGTATATGATTTAGTTTCGTTTAGAGTGGCGTTTAGTAAATTCTAGAAAATTTCATTGGCGTCATTCATACAGACATTATATATAGTAATTTAAAGTGACTATTATGTAGTCACGCCTTCGTTACAACTACTTTAGATTTGCTCATTTATAAACATTTGAGTCGTAAGAGTAAGAGGATTCCTTTTTACTCTTATATAAATACTATATCATGTGGTTGTTCGAAGGTATTCATTTATTAATAACATTCTCACAGCGTCTGCACAATTAGCTTAACAGGCTGTCATTCTATCGTAATCATAATCGCACGCAAGACGTTATAAAATAAATGCTTATTCATGTATATGATTTAGTTTCGTTTAGAGTGGCATTTAGTAAATTCTAGAAAATTTCATTGGCGTCATTCATACAGACATTATATATAGTAATTTAAAGTGACTATTATGTAGTCACGCCTTCGTTACAACTACTTCAGATTTGCTCATTTATAAACATTTGAGTCGTAAGAGTAAGAGGGATTCCTTTTTACTCTTATACAAATACTATATCATGTGGTTGTTTGAAGGTATTCATTTATTAATAACATTCTCACAGTGTCTGCGCAATTAGCTTAACAGGCTGTCATTCTATTGTAATCATAATCGCACGCAAGACATTATAAAATAAATGTTTATTCATGTAAAAAATAATTAAATAAACACACTTACTATTAACTCAAAACACTTCATCCTCTATAACCCAATCAAAATCTTTCTGAATATTATCTATGAAATGAACAAAAAAAAATTATGAAATAAAAAAGACATGTCTTTTTGTGAGATTTTAAATTTTATCTTCCTAAATATTGCTAAATCTCATGAACAATTTAAAAAGTTTCTAAGAACTCAGTGCTTATCTGATTCATAAATGTAATTTAAAAGCCCCTGATTATGTAATTGTGGATAAGCACAAATTATTGATCACACAGTAACTGTGGATGAATACAAATTATAATTCACAAGATTAATGATTTTTTTTGTCTATATTTACAATGATAGAAATGAAAGAATCTCCCACACATTTTTTTAATAATGTTTGTGAGTAATTAGTTATCTAAAAAATAATAACTTAAATAAATGCTTGAGTGTACAACCTTATTGCCTATCTTAAGGACCAGATTTCAATAGATATTTATATATACAATATTAAAAAAAAACATTAAAAGTTTTAATTAAAAAAACAGATTTAATCAGGATTAGCAAAGAGAAATATTTAAAAAGTGCATATTGTATAACAAACAATAGGTCAACAGAAATAGGTTTCTATTAGTTACATTTTCTTTTTAATATTTTATCTTTTCAATCATCAGAAATGATAATAATAAGAAAGAAAAATATTTTTATTGGATTTTTTTCTTCCATAATTTTTAAAAAAAATACTGTCTACATACATTTATTGATTTCTGGTAAATGTTAACCTTTATAATATTTTCTTCTATAAAAATCATCATTAGATGGGATTAATAAAATATATACAACAGATAACAGAGAATATAAATGAAGAATAAATTTAATAAATATTTAGTATAAATATTTTAATAAAATTATATTAGTCAAGCGTTGGTGGCCTAGTGGTTAGCATAGCTGCCTTCCAAGCAGCTTGCCCGGGTTCGCTTCCTGGTCAACGCATTTGACATATAAAATTATATTAATCATAATTTCTTTTTATAATTTTTTCTTCAACCTTAGAAATTCCCTTCCCCTTCCCAAAGCTTTCTTTTAAGTTAATGGCAGTAAATAAAAGCAATATATAAAGTGAATCTTCATTTTGCGTTACCTATCTTATGTACAATTCAGCATACATAAAACAACAAATACACGACTATAGTATAATCAACTAGTCTAATAAAATGATAATTTGGGTGGCAATCTTAAGTAAAATTCAACATACATAAAGCAATAAATACATGACTATAATAATTTCAACCAGTCTAATTAAATGACAACATCAGTGCCTATCTTAATGTAAAATTCAGCATACGTAAAACAATAAATATAAGACAATAGTAATATCAACTAATCTCAACAAATGATAACTTTAGTGCTGTCTATTCTTAAGACATAGTTTATAAACAATGTGACACAATTATAGTTTAATAATATAGATGATTAATTAAAAAATAATAATTTATATATTAAATTCCTCAAAATTCATTTAAATAGAATGATTTTCATGATCTCAAATATAACCCATTTATATAATATATATGGTCTCATTATAAATATAACAATTTTCTTACAATTATTCTTAGTCACAAGAATGTGAAGCTTGAGTATATTACAATACACATATGATTCCATTTCAACAATTGTATTTATGCTCCCTTGTGTTGTTTTCACAAATTCTAGCAAAACCATTTCTATAATTAACTATATATGTAAAGAAAAAAAGTCTTATAGAATAATCATTGTAATAAAAATAATAAAAGTTTAATAAAGATAATATATTTTACAAATAATTATAATAAACTGCAGAAGTACTTTCAATTATTTTCAAAGCCTTTTTCAACTAAAAATTATTTAAATTTAGTGGAAGTAAATTCCACCAGGTTATATACCAAGATTCATAAATTATAACATTCACTCCTAGTCTTCTATTTATCAAAATTATCTCTTTAATTTCTCTTATTATAGTTTCCCTCCTCATGAAAAATCTTAGTATTTTCCAGATCAAAACTGAAAGTAAACTTACATGTTTTGTCATAATCAAAGAAAACAGATGCCATTATTAACTTATTACTATTCTTATTTTTTATGTTTATATAGCAGATGACGCTTTTTAATTTTTCTTAATGCTATATCTCAATTCACCTATCTATGAAGCCTTCTATTTATATGAAATCTGATATACAATATGACATTTTTATTTCAAAGGTATATTTTTTAAAATTATTTATTAATTTATTAACATTAGACGGATCATAAAATGAAACATTATATAAAATCTTTATATTTTTAATAAATTTAACTTGAGCATTGAAACATATGGAATAAATATGCACTTTTTATCATTAATTATCTGTTCCTTTAAATTAGTAAATATGCTTTTTAACTGATATGAAGTATAGCAAATTTGTTTATTATTTTACCTAAAATCATTGAAATTTTTCAATATTTTATGATATATTATCTTCAGGTCCATAAACAAAGCCACCATCAATATATTTTTTTGTAAATCTTAATAACTGTAAATTTTTAGTTATTAACAATCTCATATGTAGACATAACAATATTACAAATTTGTTCAACTATAGGCAGAATCATGAGCCGGCCTTTTTACATTGTCTAGAATCTTCAATAAATCTCAAAGAATCAATAATAAATTTTGTAATATATTGATAAACACCTTTGTTTATTAAAGCTTATTCATTAATGTTTATGGAATTTAATCTATCAATAGAACCATACATTTCCATCACACCCATTGAGTCAACAATATCAATTTCATTAACGATAATTTAAAAATTTTTGTCTATAAATTCAAAAGATGATGCAATAGTATTTTCACCATATTCTAAAATGTTTTGTAGTAGCTTATCTACATATTTAGTTGTATTCTCCATAATAAGTCTCAAAGAATTTCCACTTTATGTAATTTTACATTTACAAAAATATGAGAATATGTAAATCTTGTAGGATGTATATTATAATACACATTATTATTTATATCCTCACTCTTAGCCTTTTTAACAATGCTTAAAAATTTTATTCATCAATTAAAAAACAAGTTTATCCATTTCCATTTTAACTTTCTCAATACACTGATAGTTCAACATTAAACAGATTCTCAGATCTTTATCTTCTTTCAAACATATATTATAATTTTAAGTTTCTGTTTAAATTATAAAATAAGAAGTCACCATAAACTTTCATTTATGTAAACTTTGAATTTAAGACTATTAATTGTATTAATAACTCTGTCAGCAATACTGTTACCACTATCATTCTTATTAAACAAATTTTAAATTGAAACAATTAACTTTAAATTATAATTCTCACATGAATTATATATTATTTAGATTCATAATTCAAACATATTTTAAATAATTTGTATCCAATCATCAGATAAATTAGCAAATTTCATGTAATCATGAGTTTGTGGATATTGCTTATTAACTCTTTGCCCGCCTCTTATGAGGCTCCTCGTCGACATCTGACATCACTCTAACTCAGCCAGTTTTTATACGAAAATATTCGTTAAACATGTATTGAATTCGTTTTTAAAAGTTCTGTAAGATGGTGCCATCTTCCGATTTATTTTACAAGTAAAAAATAGAAAAAAAACGCATTTAAACCTAAACAAAGAAGGAACATTATTTGTGATTGGTTCTTAGCATGCTCTCAGCCGAAAAAGACATTCTGATTGGCTGGAAAGAACAAAGAAACTGCCTGATCAAAGAAAATAAAGAAAAACGCTGAGATTTTCATTTTGAATACGATTTAAATTATTATAAAAGAATATTTTGAGAAATTAAAATTATTTTCAGAGAGAATAATAAAAAAACAAAATTATTTTCGAAAAATATTGAAGATTTAAGTAAAAATATTGAAGATGTAGTAAAAAGAAATATTTACTTTTCTATAACGTAAAAGTCGATCTTTTTGTTTATATTATAGCTTTTATGTTGCCGATATTGAATATTTTAGAATAAATAAATAGCAATTTATTTTTGAAAGAACTTTCGTTCTCTTCATAACCTGAAAAATTAATAATATACTTTTTATAAACATATCTGAGTTGAATTTAATATTATAGGCGAATATGTTTTAACAATAGGCTTTGTCTTCAGTTTGTGAGTTGGCCAATTAAAAGATTTGATTTTTATCTGATACAACCAATAATAAAATTAGCGGTTAAAAGGTTAAACAAAAAAAAACAATTTTCTCTGTTTTTTTTACATTATTGAATTCAAATAATTTAAAACCATTTTGACAAAATGTTTTAAATGTATGCCAATAACACCATTCGCTTAAATATATTAAATGTTTAATTACTTTCAAATATTTATAAATATCAAATAGTTCTTTTTTATACTTTGTCATAAATTATTTACAATTATATTATTAATATTCCTTTGTATCAAATTTATATAACTATTCAATTTTACATTTTAACAATTGGAAAACACAAGACAAATTCTGCAATTCTTGAATAATTATTTTTATATTGCTTCCACTATTGTTTAACTAATTAATGCTTCGTAATGTCACTAAAATTCATTAAATCAAAATAAATATACAAGAAAAATAAGTGTCCATTATAGAATAATTACTGCAATAAAAATAAAGTATAACAGTGATAATATATTTTATAAATAACTAACTATAATAGAACACAAATACTTTCAATTATTTTCACAATCTTCAACTGAAAAGCATTTTAATTTAAATTTAGAGTAGTAATATCATCATGTAATATCCCAACTTCATGAATTTTAAAGTTCATATATTGTCTATTAATTAAAGGTATCTTACTTCTATTTACAAAAGTTGCTTCTCTAATTTTCTTTTTATTATGGTTTCTCTCCTCGTGAGGAATCTCTGTATCATCCAGATTGAAATTGAAACCAAACTTATTTTGTAATATTCAAGGCAAACAGATGACAATATTAATTATTGCTGTCATTTTATATCTATATATTTATATAACAGTTGAAATGTTTTTAATTTTTTTCTCTATACTATACCTTAATTAACCTATGTATAAGACTTGCATATACATAAAATTTGATATATAATATTTTCAAAGGTATAATATTTTTTAACTTTATGTCAATTTTAAAACAAATATATACTAATTTAAAAGAGCATGTAGCTAATGATAAAAAATGGAGATTTATTCCATATGTTTTTATTCAAGCTAAATTTATTAAAAATATATAGAAATTTATATAATGTTTCATTTTGTGTTCAACCTAATACAATAAATTGGTAAATAATTATAAATATATATATTTGAAACAGAAAAGAAATATTATATATTAAATTTTATTTAAGAGCAAAGTTTCATATATAGGTGAATTAAGATGTAGTATTGAGAAAAGATTAAAAAAGTATCAGTTGTTATATAAATATATAAATAATAATAATAATAATAATGATTTAATAATGACATCTGTATTCTTTGAACATAAAAGAAACATGAGTTTACTTTCAATTTGAGCCTGAAAATTACTAAAATTCCCCATGAAGAAAGAAATGATAATAAAAGAAAAATAAAAGAGACAAATTTGATAAATAGAACTAAAACATCTTTCCTTAGTAGAAAAGTGCAAATATTAAAATGTATCAATCTTAGGATATAACATGGTGACTTTTACTTTCGCTAAATTTAAATGGGTCTAGTTGAAGCTCATGAAAATATCTGAAAGTACTTCTGCACTTGTGGTTAAGACCTGTAGAGGTCTCTACCTTCGCATTTTCAACGACACATGCTTTAGATTTATTGCCTTGGTAAATAATACTTATTTGTAAAATTAATGAATTCACTGTTATTTGTTTTATTATTATTACAATAATTAATCTATAATGGATATTTTATTTGATATATATATGCAGGTGTGTGAAGTATTTTTAAATATATAGAATTTTTTTTTTTTACAAAAATCAGTCAGATGATAATAGACAGTTGCCAATAAAAATTGTATACAGTAAATGCAAAAGGCATTTGTAATATACAATTTTCACTGGTCACAGTCTATTATCATCTTTTTGCATTTACAATATACAATTGTCATTGGTCAATTTCTATTATCATTTGTGATTTTTTAAAAATAAAAATAACAGATATTTTCACATATTTAAAAATATTTCAAAATTACATGTTAAAAAATTATTACATTATATATAAATATTATAAAAATTTGAAGAATCCATCTTTATAGTTGATTATAATATCAGTATATATATATATTCTAAAAGAAGGGAATGAAAGGAAGCAGATATTTTTCTTTTAGTTATGCATGAAGTTTTCAATTATTTATTAGTAAAAGATAATGGATATCTTTTATTAGTTAGATATATATATATTTTCTTACAGAATTAGTTATTTAATATGCATTGCAATATTTTTCAAGGTTGGGGTAAAAAATGTTGCAATTTTTTTGTTATTATCGTTGCTTGATTTTGTTGTACTTTTTTATTGTTGTTGTTATTATTTATCTTATTTCTTTCTCTCTTTTGTAGTCTATATTTACTTATGATTGCACGTTTTGGCAATGATAATGGTATATTCAAAGTAAATAAAGAAGCTATATGATATAGTAATAATTAAAATGTATACAGATGAATCTATTTATTTGTTTAAAAAAACCCCAAAGATTTATAATTTACAAATGTATTTATTTATTTATTTTTTCTGTGTCATGAACTGTTTATATCTATTTTAGGTTTCTATGTCATTTATTATTTATTTGGGTTATTTTGTTTTTGAAACAATTGTAAAATAAAAAAAAGTTTTTAAAAAATTGACAGATATGTGAAGTAATAATAGGATTTAAATCAGTATATTTCATAGAAACATTAGATTAAAATTCCACTGCAATCAATGATACAATAAAGGAAAATGAGATCATCCTTTTAATTTTTTTTATTACTGACAACTGTTTTGACTGGAAAAGAAGTAATAACAAACTTTGCTCTTGCTAATTTTTTTTTCTTCTACCTAAAAAAAATTAAAAGAACTTCATTTGAATTAAGTATGTACCAAGGAATGACTGAGTAGAAGAAATTTTCTAGCTGGGATTTATATACCTAATATGTAAAAAATGTCTTATATGAATTTTTGTTAACATTTATGCTTGTGAAGGTCATTTATATATAAATGTTTTCATGTAATTGTCATTGTAAAAATTTATTTATTATTATTTTTTTGTTGGCAAATAATTTGTAGCCATTCAACAATCATGAAATATGTCTAAAGGGTAGGTTTGCTATAATAATGTTATATCTGTGAGTATTTATATACATAAAGGTAGGAAATTCTTTATTAAAAGAGTTTATTATAGGAAGATACTTATTAGAGTTACTATAACTTACTGATAAAATCTATTGCTAGATTATTAAAAATTACATGTGATAAAGAGGAATGTATCAATTCTTTGCCAATAATTGAAGACTACTTGTAACATAAAAGGGATTAGTTTAAGAAATCTGCATTTAGACATCCTAAAAGGGGGAAGTATAGTTAAGAAAACATATATTTATAGTTAATATAGTCTAAAGAGAATCCTGATATTTTTTTATCTGGATTGCGAAGTTATCATAATCATATCTTAAAGAATGAAGCTCTGATCTTGAACCATTTTGATTTTAGCAAATGTTACTACTACTATTATTATTGTTATATCTTACGCATTCTTGAAGTGATTGATTGGTCTTCATTCAGATTCAAATGTAACAAAAATATATTATTAACAAATATTGCTAATATGAATGTCACCGAAATCAAGTGAAAAACTTATGAAATACAAATAGATACTGCACTTTGTTATCTTATTATTGCCACTCTTGAAAGAAAAGAGAATATATAGATTATAAATAAAAAATATATTATGTGTTTTACTTAAAGTGACTTTAAATTAAACTGAGAGACTGCAAAACTCTCACGCGCTTATTGGCCAATCAGGTGTTATTAATAGCGATCAAATTGTAAATACAAGACAGAGAATTTAACAAGAAGAGGGTGTCCACCCTCCTTTTTACTTGTCTTTCTATATATCCAAGCCAGTCTGAAGTACATAGATTTGAAAGCGTGAATCTTCAAACATATTCACATTTAATTCACTGAGTTTAAGTTACAAACATACAGCATGAAATCCTATGATTTACTATGCAGTAGTTTTAGATGTTATAACTTGCAGTAATGTATGTTACTTCAAGTAACATGTTAAACATATGTTTAACATACTTTAAATATTATTTAAAGTGACTTTGTGAATTTTTCAATATATAAGTCATGATGCAATACTCGATTTTATTAATTTAATTATTTTTACCCTGAGAACATTTAAATGCAATTTATTACTTGCACAAACATCAATAAGCAACTATATTGTATAACACGCAAAACTCTCCATACAGTAGTGCCAGTGGTGATCATGTGATATATTGATAACATTAATAATTAAGAAATATTAAATAAATTATTTATATTTAGCTGTTTGTAAGTATAAATTAGAATCAATAAAATATTCCCTTTGTTTCTATTTTATATTTTGGCAGGTCATCAAATCTCATTAGTTACTTTTAATGCTAAATCCTGTGAGAAGTCAAGTACAGTATTGAATGGAAGATAATAAAGCTGGATACATTCGTTTATTTATGTTATGAGTTTGATTTATTTAGTTATAAGATATAATCTTAAAAACTAGCCCATAACCATGTCAATTGCCAGTAGATTCTGTCACATAACTGAGAGAGCTTTTGTTCTCTATTTGCTTACTATTTAATTGAAAGACTTTTTATGTGATATGATCTAAGTGCGTAGAACTTAGAGGGGATTTAAATAACAGAATTCTTATACACATACTATCATTTAGTAAAGAATCAACTTACTCATTCATTCACATTCCCAGTTACATACTATTACAATTTGAAGTATAGGCTCCCCATTTTCATACTATTACCATTTAGGTATTATCAACTTTGCCCTTTCATACCATTACGATTCAGTTTTCCAATTTGTAGGGGTTGATAAAGTATCTCAATCATTACACCAAATATACCATTACAATTTTGAATGTCACAAATCGCAGGGCATATCAAATAAGACAACCATCCTGTACCATTACGATATATATTGTATCCTTACTTAATGGAAATACTACTGAACAAAAGAATCCATCTAACTGAGATAACAATATTATATTACAGTTAAGTAGCATAAACAATGACTATTAAAATAATATAACATAAAGACTAGATCAAGATATAATATCTAATAAAATAATATTTTTCACTAATTAAATTTAAAAAAATCTTATTATAATAAAATATCATAACACTTAAGTACTTAATAAATAATTTGGGTTCCAAATTATAATACTTAATCCTTTCATTTACTAATAAAACTAGTTTATAACTAACTATTATAAACAAAGTAGGGTTTTGTCAAATAATAAATATAATTATAAATCTCATAACATGAGATGTGCAGTAAGATACACTAGTTTAAACATCGGGAATACATCCTAAAATATAATTTTATAAATTTATTACAGAAATAACAAACTAATTAATATTCCTTTAATAAAATATAATAACTTTACTCATCATCTCTCAAAAAGAAATTTACAATTCTTCTAAATAACATTAATAATAAAAAAATCATAATAATAGAAGTCATTTTATATGGGAACTAACGGAATGAGACAAAACATACAGAACAAGTTACTTGAAAATGCAACAAAAATATCAAACTCTCTTTCAAAGGTTACCTTTCTATTTACTCTAAAGTCCAATTACTTAACATGCTAATTATTACTAAAACCACATATTTTTGTCCCATAATAAAATTTTCAAAGCATTTTATCTCAAAAATAACATTGCTTTGCACTGAGCTACAATGGGGCCGGAAAGTTGTTGCTGTATCAGCTAAATGCCTCAGCAGAACACCCACAAACAATGAACTAGATCTTCACACTATCAATACATTCCATGTACAAAAAACAGTTAACCTTCTAGCATCAACTATAAGGCAATTCCCTACACTATCATGCTTACTCCCGGTTACCCCAACAGATACTCTACCACCATCCTCAGAGTATATATCATCACTAATACAATCTGTCACAATTACATCCAGTAAAATAGACATTAAATCTACAAACATATACACATACTGGAAAACCTATAACTTGTTATATCCAGATGGTTTACAAGAAACCCTAACAACAATGCTAGGAATTAACCACCGTCAATTACTTAGCAGGTTCAGGAAATGGTCATTGGAGCCAAAATATTTTTATTTCATCTTGAAAATAAATCTACATGCACTGCCAACATCATATTTTCTTTGCTACAGACATCTATACACCAGTATTAATCCATTCTGCAATCTTTGTCATACAGCAGAGGAAACACAACAACACATATTTTATACTTGCTCAGCTCTATCAAACACACGTAAAGCCTTGATAGATACCTATCAACAAAAAACATCTCAATAATAAATATAATGCAATCATTTAAGAATGCTTCTACTCCCACAGTATGGGCAATTACATTTCTATTATATGCATACTGGTGCACTCGTTGCACCTTCATATTCGGAAATAACACAAGAAGACATCCGGCTACCTTTACAAACAAACTGCAACAATTAAGGACACGAGATTTAAAAATTACTCCTTTAGATATTGTAGCTGCAACATGGTCACTCATAAAACAACCCTCTAATCTATAATCACAATACACTAGCCCAAATAGCCAACATACATTCACAGATTCATAACTGTAACTATTTATTTTGGCCATTCATCAAGCCATCTTCCAAGAAAAAACTTATAAGGAACTATGAAAGTACAAGATAATTCATAAATATAGAACTATATTCAAACTTAACCCATGATTGCACTTGTAACATGACACAATCAAATTTGTAAAACGATTGTAACTTTTTTAAAGTATCAATAAAGATGTAACTTTGAAACATAATAATAATAATAATAATAATAATAATAATAATCATCATCATCATCATCATCATCATCATCATCATCATCATCATCATCATCATCATATCAGGTTCATTTTTAATAAACGAATAACAAAATAAATTAACTAATTAATACTCTGTAGTTAAATATGATAAGGGATTTTATATGATATTTAACTAATCTTACAAAATAATAACAACAATAAGCAACTAAATATCTTAATGACTCACAATATTAAATCTACTTAATAGTTAAAATTTAGGAATAAAAAAATAATATACTAAAAATTTTTGTGGCAATATCAAGCATCTCTCACATTGGTGTTGTAACAGTTTAAAAATAATTAATAATGATCATATCTTCTAAACAATAATGGTAATATACTTGGTTACTTAATCAAATGTAATAAAAATAATGTCTAAGAAATCTTTATGGATCATGTGCTAAATAAATATTTTAAATTATTGATTTCTGTGGATCATGCATGCAGAATGAAAAATCAATAAGCAACAAGCAGATAAATCACAACTTGACTAAAGTAAATTTTTAAAAAAACAATTCACACATTTATTTACAAGTTAACAATAGATTTATAACATAATATAAAAAGTATTTACAAAGTAAAATGTAGATTAACATTATTTAAAATAAATAAATAAAAATATATTTACAATAAATATGACACATAAATACAAGAAATAAAATAAGAATAGCCTTCACTCTGGCCATTTTCAAAAATGCAATAAAAATGAAACAACACTTATGATGATACCTAATCTTCATTTAATAAAATAGTGGTCTATTATTTGTATTGAGAATAGTTAGAATAGCTCTCCCAATTTCTAAAAAGAAAAGTTAATACTATGTTTATTCTACCATAAAATAAATTACTTATGATGTAAACACATCAATACAAGTTTATATTTTAAAAGGCATTTCTTAAAATATAAATAAAATATTAAAAGAAAAATTATTTAAAAATTTTCTTCGCAATTTAACAAAGTGCAATTCGTATGTTTGGATATCAGAAAACCTTAAAATAAATTATAAATATTTCCCTCTATAAAATTAATTAACTATTATGCAAAAAAATATTCAAGAGGAAATTTTATAAATTTTATAACTTAACTAGATTTAACTTATCGATACTAAAATTTAAGAAAACTGTCCATAAGTTATATTGCTTGACATTTATTTTACTTTCATTTTAATACTCTTTCATATATCATATCATCCCAAAATCATTTTCACTATTCTTACTTTCATTCCATTTGAATATGCATCTTATTAAGATAAGTGATCTCTAATAGTTTGTATAGGCATCAATTATTTTTCTCTTGTATTACCTATTATGGTAATCATTAAACATTTGAACATCATTTAAAAGAAAAATTTTCATATAATACATATTTGCCTCTCATAAAATTATCTACTTCAAAAATGGTTCAGTCATTACTTTTCCAACTTATAAACTATCTTCTACAATGATACTGGTAGTGATAGATAGTGATTAAAGTGTAGGGTATGGAATAGTAACAAGAATATTTAAAAAATAAGATAATATCAACATGGGCACAGTGCAAATCATAAGAGTAGGTCTGCATCCATCGAGCACCTATGGTACAGATCATGGTTCTATTATCGCACTTATAGATGATGAAGAAATGTGACTGTCCATGGAATAAAGATATACAGCCTTATGTTATCTATATGCTTTAACAAATGTAAAATATGGAAATATAATTCACCTATAACAATTTTCGACATAACCCTAATACCTAAGATATCATAAGAATATTATTACTTTCTGATTACTATCATACTTTTCCTCATGGTATAACTCATTAAACACCATAAAAATATTCCAACAACATTCTAAAATAATTTTTAAAACACAATAATAAAGAAAACAACAAAGATTTAAATTCATTTCAAGATGTTTTAAAAGTTTTCATGATCAAATGATATTGATAAACATTCATCGGTACTATACATTTTATTTATTTGTTAGGATATAATTTAGAGATCAATATTATGTCATGCTTATATTCCAACATATAACATTCATAAAATAACATTTTAATAATTTAAAGATGCTATATAATTTATACATATCCAAGCATTCACATTTTAAATAAATATTTAGAAATATCCTTAGATGTTTTTGAATATTCATAGGCATTTGTCAACTCTTTTACAAAAGACACATGATAATTTTATCAATGGTTCATTCTTCCGCTGATTAACATTAAATTCAAGCAATGCACAATATTAATCTAAAAATACTAATTAACATATATCTTTTTTTAAATAAAATAAAAGAAACAGAATTATTAAGAAAAAATATAATCTAAATAACAATAAAAATTACCAATGATCTCATTATACTGTTGAGACCATTTATGGAGGTCTGCTTTTCAAAACCATACATTCAAAGAAAAATTATGATTGAAACTTGTCTTGTTCAGAAAAATTACTTTCTGAAAACCCATTTGTTTTTTAAACATAATAATAAAATTAATCTATCTTAAAACTATATAATAACATCAAGTTAGTTTTAAAATAAATAATTGTAATCTTCTAAATATTAATGTTAAAAACTTAATACTAAAAAAATAATAATAAAGTCTAAAGTTATGGAGGGATTTTTTTCTTCTTGTTTGTATGTTGAATTTCTATAGGCAGCTTGCCCTGTTGCCTAGCTACAGCTGAACAGCATTGTGCACAATTATTTTTTATCTTGGCACCATATGTAGAAATATACAAATGTTAACATTAAAATCTAGTAAAATCCAAGAAAATCCATAGAAAATATTAACATCGTTTTCGGTCATTGTATAAAGTGAGTATCTATTACAGTGAATATAATATAATGTTCACATTTTCCATTGGTAAAACTATTAATAGCAGACATTATATAATGTAGTTATTTAATATATTTATCAGCAGACATTATAATATGAATTAAAACAAATATTTCTTTTTTTAAGAAAAACATACAATTTTTTTATATTCTTTAAAACATATATGTTTTCATTAAATATTTTTCTTCTCCAGGTGAAACAGCTATATCACTCCAACATTTATTAACTGATAATATTTTTAATCTTTAAAAAGACATTTCAGTTCATTATTTTCAGATAGAATTACTTTTAAAATATATAATTTACTTATTAAATTGATTATTAGCAAATTCTTTAAAAAGCTTAAAAGACCTTCAAAACCATTTCCTTCAATTTGTCTATAAACATATTCTTAAAATGTAAATTCATTTTGATTTCTTCAAAGACAAATCAAATGTGAGTTATTACTATCATTCATAGAATAAAACAAACATTCATTATATTATAAGATATTTTAAGTTCAGTTTTAAAGCATAGGTGCAGAGCCTTAATTTTCTTCTCTTTTCAAATTTAATATTACAAATAAGATTTCTAATAAATATCTGGTTCCTCTTAATTATTACGAATAAACTAACTGCATTGTAATATAAAGTCATTTGAAATAAACAGTCAGTCATTCCAAATACACAATTTATAAAAATTACAAAGTTCTTACATAAATTCACTCTGGCTTTGTTGCAGTAATTCTCCTGATATTTGACATTCATCTTCTACAATATCTAAGTAGCCACTATTGCACTCTGTATAATATTGAAGGTCCTAAGCTATGTTCAAGTAGATAAAACTGATAGGAAACATTGGTGATTAGTGATTCATTTTTTAAGTAATTATCCTAGTTATATTTTTCAAAAACACTTTTAAGCAAAATAAATAAAATTTTAAAAAAATTACCACTGTTATAGTATAAAATAAATATAGTTATAAATTTCAAACTAAAACTGTAAAACATTAAAATCACAATTAATTAATATCAAAAGATTTATGAAAAATCTGTCTAGAGTGCTCAACCTTAGTTTTTATACTGATCTTGATCCAATGATTTCATTGGTCAATATTGCTTTTACAAATGTGCTAATTTACATAACTACATCAAATATGATTTTTAAAATTAATTTTTAAAACTATGAGTCATCAATATTATACATTATCAAATTATTTAATGCCTCAATTATTAAATATTTTTATCTAAAAATTAAATATTCTTATTAAAACAATTTTTAAACACTTAAATAACTTGAAATTGATTTAAAAAAAATAAATTATTACACTTAGATAAAATAATAAGTTTAAATATTATTTTTCTAATATTTTCTCTAGATTGATTATTTTGCTACATTTTATTGTATTAAATTTTTGTTAGCAAGCTAAAATTAAAGTTTTCTCTCCCTAACTTTCTGAAAGCACACATATTCACACACATCTAATCATGTGATACTTTCAGCACCTTTAAAATAATATTAAATTAATTTATCGTTTTAATTATAAATTTATTAAACACACATTGATTACGTAAGTAATATTTACTGAGGCTATAACCTTGATAATATGCAATAGTAGGGACCTCTACAAGTGTTTTACAAATGCTATGGAAGAAAAGAGGGGAACCCTTCTTTACTTCAACCTACTTTCTATTTAAATAGGTGAAGCTGAAGCGGTTTTAAATAATATTTTAAGCAAAATTAATTATCTTAACTATATAATATAAAATATTTATCACTATTATTAAGCTATTCTATCTCTGTAGTGTTTTTTAACTATAATAAATAAAATTAATATTATATTTTAAATAATTTTTTGTATCATTTTATATTTAATTCATCTAACAATGAGCCCAAACTACCTAATCTGTATTTATAAGTTCCTATCTAATGAGTTTGAACCCCTACTATCTATAACATTAAAATTATATTTTAGAAAATAACTCAAATTAATTTTTTCTTAAAATATGCTATTCTCTAACTCTATTTAACTATCTGTACCAATTATAAAGGGTACAAAATATATATATCTGCACAATTTTTCTTAAACAAGCAAATCTGTCTCAATTTATCAGATTTGTTTTCATGTCTTTTTAAGCATTTTCCTCAATTAGAAATTGAAATGGAAAGATGTTCTCAGTGATAAACTCCCTTACACGGAGAGGTGGGTCAAAAACTCTTAAATAGCTTTATGCAGTTTAAAATCTTTCTTAACACTCTTCTCAGAGGAATAGTGAAGTTAAAAGCATTGTACCCCTAGCTAGACCACTTTCAGGTGCACTGTTTCTCTTTCTTATTTTACTCTTTAGTTAGGAATTACACATGTTCATTTTCTGATTAATAATTGTATGATCAATTATCTTGGTTGTAAGTAAGACTAATTGAAAAAAAACACAACTTTAAGATTGCTTGCAATCATTAGTTACCTAAAAATTTTTTTATGTTAATTCTATGTTTGGGATATGAGAGATATGTGCTAAATCCTACATTCCCAAGATCCTTGATTGTAACAGTACAAATCTATTGCAATTAATCACTTGTATTAAAAGCATGCCTTATCACCAAATTATTAAAGACAGCTTAATAAAAAATATAATAAATTGATTCATAAATTTTATAGGTTGCGGGACGTGTGCATGTGCATGAGATATATACACATAGCACTTAATTACATCAGGTTAAGAAATAAAAAAAAAGATTTATAGATTTAATAAAGCCATAATATATTCTGTGACGAAATGTGTTATGTAAAATTAAAATTATAACACATTTAATGAAGGGGAAACAAGAAAAAATAGTTAATTTATTAAATTTTTTATATGCCTGTTAGGGCTTTTTTTTTTTTTTTTTTTAAATTGTTTTTACGATCTCTCAGATCTGCTTTCTGGAAGAGGTCTAAATAATAAGTTGCTTTTTTCTTGTGATAAAATCTGATGATAATTCAGATGTTTTATTGAAAATTAGATAGAATTAAAATCAAAAAAGCTAAAAGCTAGTGAATTGATTTCGAAGATGGGTCATGATTTTTTCTTTTCTTTCTCTTTCTTCCTAGAAACTGTTAATGAAAGCTATTTTATATTATTTAGAAAACAACTATCTAAATGTAAAAAAACCCCAACATATTTTGTATAATTAAATCTGGTATTCAAATTTTAGATAACGATGTTTTATAAAACGATTTCAATTCTAAAGCAGTATGTAATTTGGTTATACTGAATGTTTCTTGTATGTGTAATTAGAGGAATTTGAACCTAGGATTTTTAAGTCTATTCATTTTCTGCTTCATCTCGAGCAATTGATACACATGACCACATACATGTGAAAAAGATACATGATTCCCAATATATGTATTTCATGCAGAAACAGCACTCATCAGTTGGACTAGATCATAATTTTCCACACATGTATACAATCAGTGCTCGATTGAATAGTTGCAAGGATGAGAATATTCCATTTAAAGTTTGAGCAATTGCTCTCTTAATATAAACTGAGCACTGATTGCATATATATGTGTGGGAGATTATGATCTGGCCCAACTGATAAGTGCTGCTTCTGCACAAAATACATATATTGAGGATCACTTATCTTTTTCACATGTGTGTGGTAATGTGTATTAGTTGCATGAGATGGAGTGGAGTATGAATAAACTGACAAATCCTAAGTTCAAATCTCTCTAATTACAAAATATTTCAAAGCAAATTAATGTAGCATTAATTACAGTATTTCCCTGAAAATAAGACACTTATATTAATTTTTGCTTCAAAACACACCAGGGGATGGCTTATTTTTTTTTCTGCACAACCATCTACATTTATATATGAACAAGAATCTATATTTATTAAAAAATTAATGACCAAAAATTTAACTTCACTCAAATATTACTTCCTTTAAATCTATTACAGTGCCTATTATGATAAATCAAATGTTATGGTAATTGAAGAATTATGAGATAGGCAGCAAAAAATTGCAGGAAATAAAATTCCGAAATCATTTCTTTATTTCATACAAGGATATTATTGTAAGTATGTCTGTTATAATACATGATGTATATAATAATAAATTTAGTAATTTCAAAATGTAAGCCTTTCTGGTTAACTTTCACTTTAAAAGAAAAAAAATCGAATACATTTGACAATATAATAAATATTTTCCTGCTTACCAAAAGTTCACACCTGTTGTGTCTGCATTCTGATCGGTTATTTGGCAGTCTTTCAATCTGAGAATCTTATAAGGTTCTTTACATTGCCAGAGAGGTGCTGTTGTGATTTTACCAAAACACATTTGCATGAGAGAAATTATGTTTGTACAGTATTTTCTTTCTCTTTTTAACCAGGACTTATTTTTGGTGTAAGGCTTATATTACAAACATCTTAAAAAAATTGTGTTAGGGCTTATTTTCTGGTTAGATCTTATTTTTGGAAAAACACAATAATGTGTCCAGTGCAATAAACATGTTTATCAAGATAACAAGAAATAAATAGCATTTAAGACTAAAGATGAGAGATTATGGTGTCTTTGCTATAAGACAAAGTATACTTAGATCTGAAAATAACAATAGTTTTTAGTCTTCAATCAGAAAAAACAGCAATTCAGATTGATTCCAGGGAGAGATAAGAAAATTCTGGTGGAGAAGTAGAGTTATTGTTACCAGCAAAAAAAGCAGAAAAGGACTATAACCAGCTAAAGAATAAGTATTATGCAATACTTCTCTAATTAAAACTGTCCTACAGATTATTGTTGCCGAATAACTTCAATTTACTGATTAATGCTTATTGTTCAATAATATTTTTCAATACTACATCTAACTAAGCAATTATTATAATATTTGCTACCAGAAGAGTACTTTTCACATATGGCTAAGAAACTAGAGGCATATCAATTGAAAATCTGGAACTATATAGTTTTATTTAGTTATAAGTGTTGATCACACACACAACTTTGCCTGCTTAGAAAAGGAAAACCATACCATAAGGACTCTGCTGTAAAACCTATATATACTTGCCTATGATGAGACCCATTTCCTTTGTACACAATATTGATGCCCAAGGAGATTAATTAAAATAAAGACTGAATTTATAGACTATTTTCAAAAATGCACATAAAATGTAGACCACAAGCTTACAATATTATCAATAACCATGGTAAACATTTTATTATATGGGTACATTTTTTTTTTATATTTGCATATACAATTTAGAATTAATATTAGTAAGGATTTTGGTATATATATATATATTGCATTTAAATATAACAGTTGTTAATTTCAGTATTTTGTATTTTATTTAGTTTATGATTTTATGAAACTTAGAATATATAATTGTAATATATACATAATAATTTTTTTATTTGTAATTACTATAAAGAAATTGTTAGGCTATTTTGTTATGAAATTAAATTATTTTCTATTTGAATTTATTCCAAACATATACCACTAATATTGTGATAATATGTTAGACTATTTCCATTAATCTATTAGCAAATGTTGAAAGTTAAACTTTTTAAATACAAACAACTTGTTAATAATATTACACAAATAGACAACACACGTTAGTAAAAGATAAATATGGTCATGTGTATTGGTTACATAGGATGGAGTGGAAGACTGAAGGCAACTTGAAAGTCTGTATTAAATTCCCTTTAATTACATTTAGTGTCATTACTAACTTGTTGTCCATTTGTGAGTTATTACTAATAAATAGTTTGTATTTGAAAAGTTTAAAAGTTTCTATATATTCAACATTTACTGATGGATGATGGAAATTGTCCAACATATTATCACATCTAATGTACCATCATCACAAACTGTCAGACAAATACTATATTCCATTAATATATCACTAAACCTTAGAAGTCATGCAATCTCCCGGGGAACATGCTCAGGTAATGAAGGTGCATTAAGATGATAATGAGCACAGATAATAAATCATCCAGAAGTATTTGAACCTAAAAATAAAAAAAAGATTTTGGAGTAATTAGGCTGTATTTAACCTTCAGAAGGCCAATGACATTTCAGTCACCATTATCACAATGTTTGATATACTTGATTTAATCATACATTTTGGTATTAAAAACATTGAAGAGATATTACTGTTACAATGTATATATATATTGCTATTAAAATTTTTTTTGCTTCCTTCTATAACACTCTGCTTTTTTTAATTTGAATTATTATGTCTCTTCTTCCTTATGATGATCTAAGAATTTATTTCTTCATCTACCTGTTCTTATAATGTATCACAAAGCTCTTTAATAATTAATTGTCTTGTCTCTAAAAATATATAAAGTATAAAAGATATAATGTTAGAGTTAAATATTTAAAAGATTAAGAAAGAATAAAATAAAAAATAAATGAAATAAAAATAATATATATATATATGATTGCAGGAAGTATTAATTGATAAATATAAAATATATAAAAAAGTAATAATTAAATAATGATTATAAGAATTATATATAATGTAAAATTATATGTTCATGTATATTTATATTCATGTATTTGTATTATGTTTGTTATAGTTCTGAAGAAGATTTCTCGGGCAATCGAAACTGCCATATTAGGTTGTAAATAAAGCATTGTAAAGATAATAAAGAACATAGATGATATTAATATTATATATTTTTAATTTTAAGATGTTTAAAATTTTTTTCATATTTTTTGTTATTCTTTCAATAATTTTTAATTTGAATCTATTAAACACAAAATATATAAAGTTTGACCATACAGTTTTATTTTATTTATAATTATTTTAGCTCCTTTAAATCTTAATAAAGACTGATATGATATGAAGTTTATTTTCTTTACTATGAATTGCACCAGAAAACTCCTACAAGTTAATAGTAAATTAAGATTATTTGTATACAAAATTTACATTTGCATTTTGTTAATACTTAATGATACCCCTCCCCCTATATATATATATATAATCGTTAAATATAATGAGTTAAATTTAACGCTACAGATATTCACATGGTCAATTATTCAAAAAGTTATATAACATTTAAACATGCTAAGAAAAAAATTAACAGATTTATTTTTATTTATATTATTCAGCTGAGAATTTTTAGCCCTGGATATATCACTCTATCATGTTACTAAAAGGTACAGGGTAATATAATAGTATGCTCAAAATAATATAATGGTAATTAGAAATGAACATTGGGGAAGGCCACATATTGATAAAAAGTGGAGACTCACTCAATAAATATTTTGTTTTTGAAATTCTTAATCAATATGAAAAATACTACACTTTTTTTATGCATGGATTTATTTTAAATTAATGTAATGCTTTAAGTTTTAACTGTAAGCTGATCATCTTCAAAATTATGAACTATACAAAATATATAAATCAATTATCAAATTATTTACATATAACAAACTATTTGTACATATTGTTATATGTATAAAATTTGATAATATAGAGAAGGAAATAAACCTCTGGTCATGCACTTTTGATGAATTTAAATGCACTAACCTATAAGCATCAGTTTGAAAAGCATAAGTGGACCAATTTACATAGTACTTATTATTATATAAGCCAACCTTTGCTTATCATCCTGAAATCAGGGCTTTAACCTATTGTGTGCCTGATATATAAATTGACAAATGAATTGTATAAACTTATTTATTCTATAGCCAGAGAAAGATAGAATCTCATTTTTAACCACCTGCAATTAGAAATAAATATTAAAATTTGAATTTACTGTAATAAATAGTAATTTAATACACTATACAGGCTTACACATACCTGCACATATATAATGTAATATATAAGAAATTCAAACTCAGACTTTCACATGACCCTCAACTATCCATGCCATCTCATATTGCTGACCCATCTGATCACACACATGTTGAAAAGATAAATAACCACCAATATACATATTTCATGCTAAACTAGCAATCATCAGTTGGTCCAGATTACTATCTTCACACATATATACAGTCAGTGCTCATCTTTATATTAAGATAGTCATTTTTCATACTTTAATGAATAGACTTCAAACTACTCCAACCCACAACTCTTCAGCCATCCATTTTATTGAAAATCTGATGTTGGCAGGTTCAAAGCCCATGTTAGTGCCAAGGTTGTCATCCTACTGGTC
Organism: Epiperipatus broadwayi; assembly: GCA_028023455.1. NCBI lineage: Eukaryota > Metazoa > Onychophora > Udeonychophora > Euonychophora > Peripatidae > Epiperipatus > Epiperipatus broadwayi. Next base: position 493,161 of record JAQFVV010012572.1, on the reverse strand, counting down.
AGAAATATGAGATGGCATGGAGAGTTGAGGGTTGTGTGAAAGTCTGAGTTCGAATCCCTTATATATTATATTATATATTTGCAAGTGTGTGTAAGCCTGCACAGTGTATTAAATTACATATTGAAACATAGTGCATTGAAGGTCTGCTCATCCCTTGCATATTCTCCAGTACATGAGGGGTCAGAATGACTAAATGGTCAATATGAGTAGGATGACAACCTTGGCACTAACGTGGGCTTTGAACATTCCTACATAAGATTTTCAATGAAATGGATGATCGAAGAGTTGTGGGTTGGAGTAGTTTGAAGCCTGTCCATTAAAGTATAAAGATTGGCTATCTTAATATAAGGCTGAGCACTGATTGTATATATGTGTGGAGATAGTAATCTGGACCAACTGATGATTGCTGGTTTAGCATGAAATACATATATTGGTGATTATTTATCTTTTCAACATGTGTGTGATCAGGTGGGTTAGCAATATGAGATAGCATGGAAAGTTGAGGGTCATGTGAAAGTCTGAGTTCAAATCACTTATGTAATAAATAGTGTATTTTATATTGCATAAAACAGGATTATTATATATATTAATCATAATATAACCAATGTAATAAAGGTAATTGAGAAATGAAATGAATCATCTTTATGTTTTTTTATTAGTCATCTAGTTCTATCTTATCTTTAAATGCCAATTTAGCTTTTTTTAATTATTCACAATAATAATAATAATTTTTATTAAAGTTTCAATTACAAACAATGCCAATACAATTTCTCCAATAACCACTGATGGTAGCTGTTAGAACATCTGCCTGCTTTATCTCTGATCTGAAGTTTGGATCTTTTGGAACTTAGAATCTTTTCTAGTAACAAGTTTTTTTTTTAGTTCGTATTTCAAACCTTCAGGTTCAAATAGTAAAATTTTCAGAACCTCAGATTTTTTTCCTCACAGTGAAAGTTGTAACTAAAACATCTGAATGACTTTAATCTAGACATGCCATTGATATTAGAATTACTGAAAATTTCACATTTATCCCCAAGAGCCTTTTCACCCAAAAAGTATATCCTTCATCACTATTCTATTTCTTATTGTTATGATTTTCAACATAATATAGAAGAGTAATGCAGGTGTATTTTCTCATGCAATGTTTGAAATCTTATTTTTCCCATTGCCATAACTTTGATTTATCAACCCCAATATTATCCTATATTGCTACTGAACAATATGGATATTAATATTTAAATTAAGAAAATGTAAACAAGACGAATAAAATAAATTAAAAAAAAAATAGAAAAAAAAAAATAAAGATTAAAAAAAGTAGACACACACATATATATAATGATTTTTCTACTGGCAAATCATTTTAAATTCATGGAATTTTTCATATCTTAAGGAATACAAAATCTCTATATAGTTCTGCACAAAATGCTGATATCTGTTGGTTAAGATTATCAAAATAAATGTAGAATTTTTTTTCTTTAATTTATGTCAAAATGCGGCTGCCATCTTCCAAACTAGAAATTGTTCATAATAATAAATCCTATAGTGTACTATATGCAATGTGCATAAACACACTAAACAAAGTTATTATTATTTTTTTTTATGTCAAAGCATTGACCGGGAAATGAACCCGAACCAGCTGCTTGAAAGATAGCTATGCTAACCGCTGGGCCACTAACACATTATTATTTTAAAGGATAAAATTGTCATTTTGGACATTTGTGGAATGCATTTTAAATTTTTATTTAAAAAATGAATTCAAGTGCTCTTTTCTACAAATTTACTTAAAAAAATCTTTTATTAGATTTATTTTCACTCATCAATTAATCTTTATGTGTTCTCTTAAAATTTCCTTGAGTTATGATTGTAAATTGAAGCATAATAATTTTATGATGAGAAAAAAGGTAAGATTAACCATATATATACTTCAACAATTTTATATTTCAGTTTATTAATATAAAATCATTTCACAATTTTTATCATTCTTATGTTTTGTGTGGTTTAGTACATTATAGAATGGTGGTAAGGCTCTGTCATCTCCATTGTTTGAACAGCATATAACTTCAACGTGACAAACCATTGAATTGTCTACTGGCAGATTTTATAATATTTGCCCAATTTTTAATACATTTTTCTTTATATTCTGGTATTGAAATAAACAGATTGCATCCACATATTTTAATTCCTCTTTTAATCCTATTAGATTGCTTCATTTGAGATAGGCTGTCAATTACATATTGTAATATTAAATAAATGTAAATCCTCAATTTGACTTTTTAAGACTTGCATTAAAGAAATAGGCATTACTTATTAGTAAAAGTATAAGATGTCCTTTCTTTGCAACGATTGTTCATACCTTTATTGCTAATATCTAGTTGAGGAGAAATTATTAAAATTATGTTTTTTAAAAAGTTTACTCTGACAACATTTATCTAAAACTCAGGTCAAATTTTAAACTACTATGAATTGATCATTAAAAGGTATAACCCAGCTCTAAAATAGAGCTTCAAGAATAAATAGCATTAAACAGGTGACAAGCAATGGAAAACTCTCCTATTCTTGGGTAGTTCCTTTACCACCAGCTGATGAGTGCTGGTTTTGCATGAAATACATATATTGGGAATCATGTATCTTTTTCGCATATATGTGGTCATGTGTTGATTGAGATAAAGTGGAAGATGAAGAGACTGAAAAAATCCTGAGTTCAAATCCCTTTATGTACATATATAGGAAACATTTAGTATAAGCAAATTATATATTGACTTAGAATTAAAACTAAATTGTTTTTCTTTTAATAAGTAATATATAATGTAAATAACAGATTTTAAATAGCCACTGCATGGCAAGACTGCCTCTTACAGAAAATCAGTGGGGAAAAAAAACACTGTTCACCATAAAATAATACATAAATATTATATGTTTAACTGTACATAAATGTATTTATGACATTTGATATAATTTTAAATAGAGAGGAATTTTATGATACATTTCTAAACATGACATAGTGCATTGATTTAGAGAATAAAAAGTAATGCTGAATTAACTAAGACTTTCAAATATTAATTGTTGGGTGCGTTGTTGATCTAGACAATCCTTCGACAAATCGCACAGTACACTCCATAACTATATTAATTAATAAAATATGACGTTACATATACATACGAATAAATCCATGTTATTAAACATGTATGTGTGCGTATTTTTTTTATTTTTTATAAATATCTATTTATCAATAGTCACAAGGTTGCATATTTCTTTTATTACTAATTTTTAACATGCAAAGTGCATTTTTTATATAATGAAGAAATTTTAAAATAATTTCCATTTACTTTCCTGTACATTTTAATAAAAACTACAGATTTTTTTTTTTTTTTCCATCGTGCATTTGGCAAAATAAAAGATTAAGTTTCACTCAAAGTTTCAATAATTTCCCTCTCCTTTTCCTCTTCTACAGCCTCTATGACTACTTCTAAAGCTTTACTGAAATGCATTTAAAAATCTTAATTTTATGTATTCACTTTCTTTTTAAAGTTATTTCCCTCTTCCATTCAATAATATTAACCAAAGAAAAATCTGATAAAATAAAAACCTAAATAGAATAAAATTTAAATTATAAATGTGGTATATATCATTAAATTAACTCAATTATTATTTTTATCATATATATAATAATAATTCATTACTTCCTGTGATATAGTGTAAAATGACTTCTCCTTGGACTGACCTTAGAAAGCCATGCATCTTGAAATCTTGTTAGCTAGACTGACCATTCCTTTCCTCTGAGACCTATTTAGACGACCATAGACAACAAATATGTTCCTCATCATAACCTCTTATTAGAAAGAGAATGGGGGGGGGGATATCGTCAGAATCAACATATTATCTTCTCTCCTATTCCACAAAAGCTGCTTCATTACTTTGAGTATTCTTTCATCATATTTACTCGTACCATAAAGATTTGAATAAAAGACCAAACGATGTCTCATTCAATCTTTCATCTTTATGTCTGTTCCTCTTTTAAAAATAAATATTCTATATTTTCCTCACATCAATGCAGATGCTGAGCAGGTATTGTCCAAAAACCATAAAAAATTATGAACACATTATTTAAAAGTAATGAACTTTCAATTAATTAAATACTCATAAATGTATTTTTTTAATTGATGAAAAATATTCCATATCCTCCACCATCTGTCCAATAAATATTCACTTATTTTTATAAACTGTATAATCAAATAAACTAATTTCTAAACGTAAACAAAAACAAAAATGATATACATAATAATGGTACAGACTATACTATTGTATGGCATTAACAAAAATAAACAGAGATTGTTGGCAACTGAAATGGATTATTGAAAAAGACTGTCCAATTCAGAAGATCAGAGAAATGATTAGAATGATAAAAAATATTAACAAGCAGTTAAGAAAGATTATTTAAATGGCATGATCATGTTGAAAAATAAATAAAACATAACCGCAATGTTAATGATTGATTGGGAAGCAAAGAGGAAGAAAAAAAAGAAGCAAATAAATGATGGGGAAATAAAATCATAAACAGTATAGGAAAAAGTTGTTATAGATAGAGAAATATGGAAAATAAAACTATGGAAAGCTTTTGGCTCAAAACATATTAAACAATGAGGAATACTGAAAAAAAGGAAAAATGCTGCCTATGATTGATGTAACCAATAAACATTACATGATCATCATTTCTTATGCTTGTCACAAGCCAGAAACTAGTCTGGGGATATTGGATGAGTAGGCACTAGATGGGGATTTTATGCGCAAGCCTTCTGGCATTTATTGATTACTCTGGCTTGCATCGAGTAGGCATAGTGAGTTTTGCCTGTTTTTATGATTTATATACTTCCTATTTAACTAGCTTGTATTACAAATGTTATATATAGAGCTCACAAATAAGCTTTTAACAAGCTTTGCAGAATATCCTCAATCCCAGACCAGTTTCTTCTGGCTTCCTCAGTGAGCACTATAAAGCTCACAAATAAGCTCTTAACAAGCTTTGCAGAATATCCCCGACCCAGACCGGTTTCTGCTACTGGCTTCCTCACCTCACTGAGGAAGTCAGTAGTAAAAAATCAGTCTGGGTTGGGGATATTCTGCATAGCTTGTTAAGAACTTATTTGCGAGCTCTATATATAACATTTGTAATACAAGCTTGATTTCTTTGTAAATTTTATTTCTTATGAATACTATGGATAATTAGAAAAAAATTAAGAGATGGATCATAGCATTTACTTTGGTGAATTATTTAAAATTAGCCAGATTTAAAGTGAGGTTATTTAGTAAGTTTAATTTTATACTTAGGAAAGCATGCCTTTATGCTCAAAAGGAAAAAAATCAAAATATTTTGTCTGTGGTGTCTTATAGCTGTAAAACATAAATTCTGAATTTCTAAAATAAAACAAAGATTATATAAATGAAACACTGTTTTATTAAAAAACTTAAGGTGAGAATAATAATAAAGAATAAGAAATGAATAAATTTAAGTTATTACTGATTAAGTATCAAGCAATAAGAGATAAATTTTTAGACTAGTGTAATACATAACATGAGACTAAAAGTCTTGGAAAAATATCTTTGAGACAAGAAAATGAAATAAGAAAGTTTACTGTATAGTATATATAATATAAAAAAGAATTGACTTATCATTAGTGTGACAGTAAGTTGAAAGTAATACTCACATGTAATGTCATTTTATGAAGTTTTCTCGAGTTTATTCCAAATTTTAAACTATATCTTATCTTCTCCATATCTTCAGGATCTTTATTATCTATATATCTATGCCTATATGCAATCTTTTCCCAATTTCTAATAATTGAGATGCAATTATGAGTTTTAATTATCCACATAATGCCATTTTTTCTGACTATATTCTCATTTGTTTAATCACATCCTTTTAAATTTTGTAGTAATATTAGTGTTATTATTTTGTTTGTTAATTCATCATGTATTTTATTTATAATTCTTTATTGATATCTATAAAATATCAATGTTTCAAAGTCCTCTTTTCAGCCACATTAATAGATTTTCTTTTAATATTAGACAGCTTCTACGAAAAATACAACATTCCTACTTAATTTTATGATTAAATTCATTTCCTTTTTATTTACATTAATAATTAAATATTTGCAATTTTTAACTGTCTAATTTATGAATGCTAGTTTTTATTCCCCCCCCCCTTTTTTTTTTTTTCTTAAAAAAAGGTTTTTTTAATATCTATTTTTTTTTTGTTTTAATTTGGTAGTTCATTTTCAATCCATAAAACATATCATAGAAAAATTGCTGTAAAAATCTGTTAAAAATTATAATACCTCCTTACAGATGTTAATTTTCTATCAAAACTATTCTTTTCAATATCTTGAATGTATGTCAAAATGCTTTTAAAATCAAACACCTTTTCTAATTTACAAATCCAATATAAAATAACAACTTCCCATCATATTTGGATGTTATATTTTTATAAATTGGAGTGTAAAGTTCTTATGTAAACGTTATAATTTATATGAGAGCGATAGCCCTACATATAATATTATTTTCATCATCTTTCTTAAATATCAATATTGCATTCCTTGAATCATTTGGTCTAACATTAATATTTAAATATTTGCCAAAAATATCTGACAACAGATTTTCTTATTAGCTTTATTACATTCAAATATCAGCCTTTCAAGCCAATTGTGCATGCACTTTGTGAGTGTTAATAATAAATGAATACTTTCCTTTCCAATACAAGATATAGTATTTATGCAGGAATAAAATGAATCCACTTATTCCTACAACTCAAATGCTTATATATGAGCAAATCTGAAGTACTGGCAAGGAAAGCGTGAGGATAGATTACTCACTTTAAATTATTATTTATGATGTCTTAATGAATGACGTTGGTGAAATTGTCTAGAATTTACTAAACGTCACTCTAACTGAAACTTAATCATATGTAAACAAGCATTTATTTTTATATAGCACTATGTCTACAATTGTATTACATTCAAATATCAGCCTTTCAAGCCAATTGTGCATGCGCTTTGTGAGTGTTAATAAATGAATACTTTCCTTTCCAATACAAGATATAGTATTTATGCAGGAATAAAATGAATCCACTTATTCCTACAACTCAAATGCTTATATATAAGCAAATCTGAAGTACTGGCAAGGAAAGCGTGAGAATAGACCACTCACTTTAAATTACTATTTACAATGTCTGAATGAATGATGTCGGTGAAACACTTTCCTTGCCAGTACTTCAGATTTGCTCATATATAAGCATTTGAGTTGTAAGAATAAGTGGATTCATTTTATTCCTGCATAAATACTATATCTTGTATTGGAAAGGAAAGTATTCATTTATTATTAACACTCGCAAAGCACATGCACAATTGGCTTGAAAGGCTGATATTTGAATGTAATACAATTGTAGACATAGCACTATATAAAAATAAATGCTTGTTTACATATGATTAAGTTTCAGTTAGAGTGACGTTTAGTAAATTCTAGACAATTTCACCGACGTCATTCATTCAGACATAGTAAATAGTAATTTAAAGTGAGTGGACTATCCTCACACTTTCCTTGCCAGTACTTCAGATTTGCTCATATATAAGCATTTGAGTTGTAGGAATAAGTGGATTCATTTTATTCCTGAATAAATACTATATCTTGTATTGGAAAGGAAAGTATTCATTTATTATTAACACTCGCAAAGCGCATGCACAATTGGCTTGAAAGGCTGATATTTGGATGTAATACAATTGTAGACATAGTGCTATATAAAAATAAATGCTTGTTTATTAGCTTTATGTAAAATATCTATAATAATTTTATTATTCCTGGAGACTTTCCATTCAATAAGTAACATTTCAACTAATTCACACATGAAAAAAATACTTATGGAAGTCAATAAGCTGCATTTTTTATTTCCTACATATAATAAAAAAATTAAGAGCATGCTAATAAGCTCTAAATAAGCTCTTAATTTTACATATTTGTAAATGCAAGATATATGTATATAAGTCATGTGACATCTGACTTTATATTATTACTATATATATATATATATACATTTTCATGGATTTGAAAAAGAATGTCAATTAAGAGATTACATTTATGCAAAAAGATATAACTTTAACTTTTGATATTGCAAGAAAACTATCAATTATTATCAAATGACAATTCTCCTGAGACTAAATAAATTTTCTCCATTGAATAATAACAGTTCTTTTGTTGGGATTTGGGATTTAAATCCTTATAAGAATTTGGGTTTGAAGTGCAAGAGGACCTTGGATCATATTTTACTTTAATAAACATCAACTAAAGATCTATTATAGGTTAATGGAGAAACATTTTTAGCCTCAGGTGTGTCAGTTAGATGCAATTGATAGTTTCCTGGCAACATCAAAACATAAAGTTATTTGTATTTACATTGATATAATTTTTTAATTTCCATATATATAAAATTAGTTTGATGTATGTTATATAGATAAAATTAACCAAAATTGTCATTAAGTATATGAAATTGCATACTTAATATATGAAGAATATATAAAATATGTATATTTATATATAAGTCATAACATTTGTTATATCAATATACATTACTTAAGTCATTTGCTAGTCAAAAAAAAGATGTAAATAAAAAACAATAAAATTCATAAATTTAATAAATTTTACAAGTCTATTATTTATAGTGTGGTAGCAGCTATTTATTAATCTTGAAGCACTTTCAGTAATGTTCAGAAATGTTGCATCCTTAATTCCTCATGCAAACTCATTTATTAACGATGACTTCTTTGTAATCTAAGCATTATAAGTTGAAAAAACACACATCTTTTTATTCACTCTCCTCCTGAACCCCACCCCAAGTTTAATTCAGTACAATATTTTGTTTGACCATTAGTCCTGGAATTCTGCTGCAGAACATTATTAAAAGTGTATTTTGTAAGAATCCATATTCTAACAATCTCATATGATTTGTAGTTATATATTAATTTTAAAAACTTTTACATTTTAATTACATTTTCGTCAAGAGATCGATCCAGTTAAAACAAAAATTTGCATTCATAACTTTAAATTTTTATTTTACCTGTTACTATTTTTTTCTATTAAATATCTGCAATTCTTTTTATTATGTTTTTTTAATGCAATTTGATTAAAAGTATATAAATTGTACATAATAATTATAGCATTACTTATTTAATTTTGATTTTTTAAACAAATATTTATAAGTTTTTATTTTTTATAAAAATATTTTAATATATATTTCTTTCTATTTTGATTTTGAAAGACTCAATTATAGAAATATACATAAGATACAGAGAAAGCTTTCACACCCCACCCATACTGAAAAGCTTAGTAAACAATACTAAAGATAAGTTATCTACAAAGTAGGTTTCCCAGGTTGTATATAAGATTGTATGCAATAACACAAATTGCAATGCTGTTTGTTGAATCCTGTACTAACTTTGCAAAACTAATACAGAAGTTAGATCTATGTTATTAGAGCATGAAACTAAACAAGGTCCAAACTTCAAACCTACTGCCACTTGCATCATCTATTCTGAAAAAAATAATATGAAATACAAAATCAAAAAAGTTTGATACATCGCTAACAATGCATGCCATAAATAAGACAGTCCTGCACCCCCCTTTCAAAAAAATGAATTATGTAAACTGACTTATTTACATTTTTGTAATTAGTGTATTATAAACTTTCAGTTCAGTATATTACATAATTCATTTTGTTGTTTTGGTATTATTATGACTACAAACTAATTTAAAGCATGCTAAGTATACTATGTTAAACAATTTAAGTATATTATGGTAAAATAATAAATAAGCTTTTCTTAGTGTACACATAGAAAGTATTTATTTTTGAATTACAATTGCTATAAGGAAAGCTAAAAAATTATATTGGAATTACAAATACATTTTCTGTAACAAATATATTAAAAATTAAATCTGAATGTCTATTTTCAATTCGTTTTAAGATGCTTTTTTCAAGAGGACATTAATGATTGAATCACTTCTTAAAAGATTTATAAAATATTTTCCAATGAGAAAGCTAACATCTTTACAGAATTTAAGAGAATTTGAAAAAAAAAATTCTTAAGTGATAATAAAAATTATTGATTTAGCAATGAAAAAAATGTCCCAAAGTGGACTATATATTTTAAGAAATCATTTATAAGAAAAATGATGAAAAGCGAAAATCAAATTCTTGCCATTGTTATTTGCACTCTTGAAATGGCTAAAGTTGTATTCATGTTAAAAAAATGTTTTGGTAAAAAGTAAACATATTAAATTTAAGGACAGATGACTAAAAAAACTTGTATTGCATCAGAAAGCTTAAAATTTAAATGCAGAGTTTAACTAAGAATCTGAAATAGATTATTCCAAGCAGATTACTACAACTAAGAGGGTTGACTATAAAGATTCCAAAGTTGCTAAACCATTAAAAAAAGTATTAATAAAAGAATATTGTCTTAACAAGTATTTAATTGAGATAAAATTGGCTTGATCTGATACACTAATAACTTCAGAAGGTGAACAGTCAGTCTCATACTTGGCTGTCCATTTTAATAAAAAATAAAGATACATTAATTTTTTTGAATATAAATACATGGTAATTAGGTATATTAACCTGCTTATTGTTCATAACCACATAATTATAATTTAACATTTTTGTTTATATTTTAATCTTAATTTAAATACATACACTACACACATTAAAAAGCATCTGCATTATATATATATATATATATGTGTGTGTGTGTGTGTGTGTTAAAAAGTATTGCACATCCAGTAGTGTTAACAAAGCATAAGCTATTATTTATTACTTCATGCCACCTGCTAATGGGCACTTGGAATAAAATATAACAGAAGTGGTATTCCACTATGTATATTGTAATGATAATTTTATTTTTAATAAAGGTGTTATGTATTAACCTATGTATTCAAGATGTGAACATTTAATGAAAAAGCAATACAAAGATTGCAGATCACCCAGCATTATGGAAGAAATGGATGTTATGAATAATACAGAGAGATTGAAAGTGAAATACATGGATAAAGGGATAAACCGGATGTCATTGACATGAGTGAAAGAATTAAAAAGCTGAAATGAAGTTGGGCATTATTAAAAATGATGACAATAAATAATCATTTGAAATCTTAATCTGGATCTCAAGAGATTTTTTAGATATAGAAAAAGATCGCATGTGAGTTAAAAAAAAGTCAAGAAAAAGAAAAGTTTCTGTAATGTTTGGAAAAGAAAACTATAATATTAAATTTAAAGTAACTTACATCATGCAGTTGTTTGATAATGCTTGAAAATAATGATATATATATATAATGAAATATGAATATATATATATATATATTAGTATATATAAATATCATATAATTCTAAATCATCCATGCACTTTACTACTGTTACACAATGCTTTATTTACCACTCTGTTTTAAAGTTTACAATTTTTTCAGAATTTTTATAACTCCTAACTTCAACTTCTAACTTCAAATTTATTAGTTATATATAAATATTTGAAAACTGGGCACTCTTCACAAACCTGGAGCTTAATTGTAAATATAGGGGATTTGAACTCAGACTTTCAAGCACCCATCAACTATCCACATTATCTCATACAACTGATAAACATGATCACATACATGCAGAAAAGATAAATAATCACCAATATCCGTATTTCATGCTAAACCAGCATTCATCAGTTGGTCCAGATTATCATTTCCATATATATATATAATCAGTGCTCAGTTTATATTAAGATAGTAAATCCTCCCATTTCCATGGACAGGCTCCAACTTTTCAGCCATCCATACCATTGAAAATCTGATGACGGAAAATCCAAATCCCATGCTGATGCCAACATTATTGCCACGCCCATGTTGACCTGAAGTCACCCTGAGTAGTATATATATCATTTTCTTATTATTTAACAGATCTATCATTGAATTTTTTTGAAAAAAAAGTCTGAAAAATGCATACCATTTAATTTCATTTCTTTCCTTTTTTTTTTTTTGTAATATGTAAATATTTAGAATGGAAATTTTAAATATCATACATTTTTGATTGTTTTACTAATTAAAGAAAATAATAAAACACAGTAAAGTAACAGAAAAGAAGAGACTTCATATTCATAATGATTTTATTTGTGAATCGAAACATATTTTTGCACAAACACATACGCATAAATGTATTAAAAATAGTAAACTACACACATACAGACATAAAGGTAATAGACAAAATCTATTTGTCTGAGTCTTGCAAAAACATTATTTAAATAAATATAGAAAGTTAAATACAACATCTTGCATAATTGCATTCAAACAGTAGCAAAGTTAGGCTAACAAAAGTAACAAATGAAAATTTTAAAATTCGATTTTCAATATCAAAGAAAAAATGCTTGCACTTGTCAACATTATTCCTTGGATTTCATAATTAAAAGATCCACAGAGCACACTGAATTCGAATTACTTTTTTGCGCATGCATTGAAGTATTGCAATCTGACAAACAGTACATTAATGCAAACAATCAATTTGATCACAGCACCAAAGAATATTTTTGTTACGTCACAATGGTTCTGGATATTGAAAGTTTCTCAATTAGAAAATCTTGACTTAATAATCTGTTTATATATAATTTTATATTTTGAATGGGAGTTCTTTTGTAGTTCAGAATAATTGATAACATATATACACAAACAGAGCAAAGTTTTATTAACAATAAAAATACTGTATCTGTCGAAAGTATGCTAAGCATTACAATATTTTTATGGTTAATAAAGGTTTGCTTCTAATACAATTTTTATATGTATATATTACATTCGCAGAGATAAAGCGTTAATAAATTTTACTCATTACAATAAGTGATAATGTGTTACAGTGGAAGAACAAACAAAACATATGTTAATTTTTTTAACTAAAGATATTTTGAAATACCTGGCCAACACATTACCGAATGATAGTACTTTCTATACAAAATATAATAACGTGAAAGTGAAACACCTTCAAACAGATACGCTTTAGAAATGCTTAAGTGACAGCCAATCAGATGGAATAATGGCATCACATGGGACTCTAAATTCTAAAACACAAGCCAGAACTATTAGAAAAAGATGGATCCATGTGATGCCATTATTCCATCTGATTGGCTGTCACTTAAGCATTTTTAAAGCGTATCTGTTTGAAGGTGTTTAACTTTCACGTTATTATATTATCTGTTTACGCTTAAATTTAATATATTTATACAAAATATAGAAACTCATTTCATCCTTTTGATACAAGTTTTAAAAATATAGAGGCAAATCGTATTATTCCTGCAACCAAGGGAAGATAGGAGGACTTTTCACATTCATATCAATACACTGCTAACTTTTCAATGTTGTTATTTTGGCAACATCAAACATTAGAAAGTTAGCGATGCTTTGATACGAATGTGAAAAGTCATCCTATTTTTCCTTGGTTGCATAAATAATACTCAATACAGTTTTAGAAAGACAAAAAAAAAATAAAAAATATTACACCAGATAAACACGTATTTATGAATTCTACACGGAAGCAAGCTAACTTTTGACACTTACTTAATTTGATCAATTTCAACAAAAAATTTTTTTGGTCCATTGCAGGAGGTAAAAAAAAAAGACTACACAAATACATAATCTCATGGTGTAATGAAAATACATTCATATCTTATATATATATTAAACTTTATAACCGAAGGTATTTTGAATTACTTGGGCAACATGGTATCATTACCAACCAATAGTATTTTCTATTACAAAACAATTAAATTCAAGTTTTAGAAATATAGAGACAAATTGTATTGTTTTATGATTTCATATTAATGATCAATTTAGCTATTTTTAAACATATATATATAACCTCATGATACGATAACATATCCATATGTTATCTCTATAGCCTGGATTTGAATGTAGGCTGTGTAACCATGAACATTTTCTTAGCAGAACTTAAAATTTTTATTTCAAGTAGCTGGTCCATGATTAACATAGTTGACCATCTGTTACTAGTTAATAAATTGGCATTTAACTATTCTTATTGAAAAATATGAAAACCTAAGAGAATTTTCATCACAAGATAATTAGTAAGCCTAATGAATACTGCCTTCTATTTTATCATTTCTGTTGAGAGATGTTTAAAGCTTATTTTACTATATGTATACATACGAAGTAGATAGAAATTTTAAAAATCTTACATGCTAGCGGAATACTGATTTATTTTTCCAAAGAGTCTCTGGTAAAAGGCAATGTAATTTGCAGCCACTTTCTATTTACTTTTAATAAAATATATAGCACATTGAGTTCAAGATTTATAACAGAGCTTTGTTTCCATAACGCCAGATGTAAAACAGACAAAAACTAACCAAAAGATAAAATACATTAATGAAATGATTGAATAATTAAGAACGATAAGTCAAATACATTGAAAAAATAAACAACTTTCTGTTCTAATGCATATATCTATAGTTAGCTTGAGCAATTACTGCAAAATCTAGAAAGCACCGTCATTGGTTATTCAAGCTTATTATAGATGGTGCTAGAGTAGAGAGCTGCTCTTGTATTGTTATATATTATGGGAACCTAAAAAATTAAATATTTGCTATTATTAAAAAATAGTATAATCAGATATAATACATATGCATGACTTATATATATGCAGATATTATAAATACATATGTTTTTATTCATTTATAAATATTACGTGAACAATAATATATGACCTGAAGATATAAACTATTAATTTATTTTTAGTAAAAATTCACAGGTTGAAATTAAATTACGATGTTTTTTATTCACCATTATAAAGTAATTCTTTTTTCCGCGATAATAAAATGAAAACCTTGCTCTGAATGATCTTTGGGAAGAAACCGACCTTCCCTCCATAACTAATATCTTAAGAAATCAGCCAGTTAAGATAGCTCATAAAATGTTATTTCTTCTTTGAGACACAAGCTTTTAAAATATCATTAAATAGTTAAGATTGTAACAGTTCAATGTCAATTCTGGTGGAAATGACGTAGTATGAGGTTAAAAAGTTGTCTAAAAGTAACAGAGCAAATAAATTTGGTTTTTTTTTTAAGTGCACATCATTTGAAGTGCTTCACAAATATAGAATAATTTAACGATGGGAGTGGGAGGAGGAAAACAAAAGATACATAAAGCATCATTAATGGTTTTTTTTTTTTAACGAAAGGACAAATACATAATGCTACCTATCAGTAATGATATATTAAATACGTTTACACAATAAAGTAAAACTTATAATAAATAATCTAAGTTTGCTAAATGATAAACAAAAGTACAAAATTCTTTCCAGACTAAAGAGTCAAGTGATAAATATACTTACTGTTAGATTATTAATGTAAGAGGCGTGCAGCCAACATCTGGTTATTCTCAAGCTGGTCACATTGAAGATAAAAAAATCTAAGATTTTTTTTTATTCATTTGAAGAAGTTGATTACAAATGAACAACAACAAAAACCCATGTAAAATTTCTATTAGAAACAATCGTAATAATACTCGCTTTAAAAAAATTCAAATTTTATTTAAACTTTTCAAATACATCCAACAGTTAGGAATAACATGCAGATTATTATATAATACAACGAACAGTTATTGCTGGTTTGAGCAGTGACAATACTAACTTGGAAATCAAAACGGAACATTTGACACTCTAACCAACTAGGCTATTTTATTCAAAGAGCATCACTTTAAATTCACTATTCACAAAACTAAAGATCCAGGTTCGATTTTCATACTAATAATATTACTGATCAAGTCATCAATCCCCGATAAAGAAGGAGAATGTATGCTACTTATCATTATCATTTTCAATCATTATTAATCCACTGCAGAATGAAGACATCTCTAAGTTTAATCCATCTTAGCTGATCTCGTTTCTCTTCTTCATATCACCCCAGCACACTTTTTTACTTCAGTCATCCATCTCTCACGGATCACTTCCTAGGTCTTTTGCAATCTCTCAGAATACAATTTAAGATTTCAACTGTCTATTAATTATCATTCTCTTCTAGAAATATATACAACCCAACTACACTTCAGTCCCTTAATTCTTTCAATGATGTCAGTAACATTGGTTTGTTCTGACATCCATGTATTTTGTTTTTGATCTATTTTTTGTTCCTCCTAACATGCTTCTCCATACTTCAATAAGGAATTTGAAGTCTTTGTCTTTCTCTTCTGTTCTCAAATACATAAGTAACAACTGATAAAACATATTTATTAAAAAGCCTTCCTTCTTAAACACATAGATATAATTCCAGTTAATATCAAGTTACTTTTACCAAAAGAACTTCAATCAATTTCAATTCTATGATTAATTTGATCCATTATTTTTTCATTAGTAGTAATAATCCTGACCAAGGTATTTATAGTTGTTAACTTTTTCTAACTCATCATTATGTTTTTCTTTCTAGAAAATCCTTTGAAAATTACTTGGTCTTTTCAACATTTATCTTTAGTCTTACTTCCTTACTCTCATCTGATAACTCTTGCAACATTTTCTAAGCTCTAAAGCATTATTTGCAAAAATAATTAATTCAACATTTATCTTTAGTCCTACTTCCTTACTTTGATCTGATAATTCTTGCAACATTTTCCAAGCTCTAAAGCATTATTTGCAAAAATAATTAACTCACGTGCAAAATCTCAAGGAGTTAAATCATCTTCATTTAATTTTACTTCCTTAGATTAAAATATTGATCCATAAAATCCTTTTTGCAAAACACTGCTGTAAAACGTTTTGGTGATATGGATGGAATCACCCTGTTGTACACTTTTCTCAAAGTTAATCTAAATGTTGCTGTTGCCTTTTTATAAACATTCATCAGAATATGACAATATTCTGGATCTATAGCTTGGTGATCTAATGCTTTAATCACTGCAGAAATGATTATGGAATCAAATGCTATTACTAATAGTTTAATGCATTGAAAAAGTTGAAATACAGTTTGAATTTGACTAAAGACAGTCAAAGCTTAATTCTAGATGATAGAAATAGACCAACATATAATTATTGCTTTAAGATGAACAAGAATAGTAATCAGAGAATATTCATAGATTTCTTTTCGTACCTCATTCCATAGATAGTTGAGCTATCTGGAACCACATTTATTTAGTATAAAATGCCTCTGGCGGTAATCCCGTAAGTTTGGCACATGCTATGCATATTCACTTCGTATACTCGTGTCGGTTATACCAGCAAAAGTCTGGGCCACGCCATGCCTATCCACTTTTCTCTAAGCACTACCCAAGAAGGGGGTGTGAGATTTCATTTTTTATCCAGAAGCACGACCTTTTCCTCTTAGTTATTTTTAGGCTATTATGTCAGCACCGCAAACTTCTTAGTATTTATTATTCCTTTTGCTTCATGACCCAGTTTTAATGCTCTAATATTAAAATTAAGCTTTGCTTAAAAGATATATATAAATGCCAATTACTTCTATTTTATTAATTAAGTTTATTTCAATCATATGCAATCTCACCGTCATAATTTATATATCTATTTAAGAGTATCTATATGCCTTGGGGAAAATAAAGCGTTAGTTTTACTATTGTTTAAATAATTTTTCAATAAATATTTTTGTCATAGTTCAAATATAATCTTTTAACTGTCTTTTGTTTATTTTCACGACCTCAATGGCGTGAAAATAATTTATATCATATGTATAATGAATTTCAGAACGCTCCCCTAAATCATATGTTAGTCACCATGTTTCAGAACCGTAAATCAAAGCGTTAATAGCAATATTATGTAATTCCCTTTATTAACTGATTGGCATCTTAATATTGGACCCACCAAAGATGTGTGTTTATTTGTAATATATTATTTAGCTAATAAAGAGCATATGAGAAATAATAGCGTGAATGACACTATGTAATTATCTATCGCTTGCTCATTCACGCACACACTAATATCTATAATTTATTTATAAATGTATAATAACTTGTCAGTATATTAAACTACATTTTATTGTTAACTTATTTGAGTAGTTCGAATTCCTTTTTCTCCACTTCCACATATTACAGCCATGCTTATCTATTATTTTAATATAGTCATAGTTAATAGACGTCTCATTGTTTTGCTCTGCTTTCCTAATCGGCCGGATTTAAAATTAATTCTCATGTGCCATCACTATTATGTTATTCATTAGGTGTTTGATCTGGGGCTTAGAGAGTGGGTTTGAATCCAGGTTGGTCCCTGACCTAAGTCCTGGGCTTGACTGGATATGAAGTACATTTTGTGAGTTCCAGCTCATGTTACATGGATAAACATAATTTTGACCGGTACAATAGGTGTGCAATAAGTGGAGCTAAATAGGTCCACAGTGATCAAGAATACCATCTCCCTGCTATTTTTATTTTAAACTTCAACATGTTCACTTAATTGTTTGAATTATCTTTTGTAGTTTGACATACTAATACAGTAACTGACTCAGAAACTAAAGATTTCATGGACAGAAGTCACTAATGATGTAAATAAGAGACCCATGGATTATTTATTGGTTGCACCATTGTTAATGGCTTATTTAGCTTACTAATGAGGTTTTTAATTAATTTATTGAATTATTTCATTGTAGGGAAGATCATCAACCCTGCCTTAAATCTTCATTATAAATATTAGGGTTTTAGGGGTTTGGTGCAGTAATAGAATATGGACTCTGGAACTCAAGGTTCATAGATCACAGTTCTGTCATTTTTGGTGCTCAGACTTTTGAATTCTCAGCAATAAACCATTCCATTTTTTAAAATAATTTATTTACATAATCTTTAAAGAAATTGTATATATTTTTAGTAATTAAATAATAAAACATATAATAAAAATAATATGCTTTGTACAAAATATAAATAAGTTTTCTTAAAGAAATATGTGGAAGAATAATTTTTATATGTTGTCTAGAAATCTTTTATGTTAATATTAAAAACACAAATATTGTACTTACTTTTTATAAAGGTTTACGTTTTTAATCAAGCTTTATATTTAAACACAGAAATATATAATATTTTATATCAATTTCTATAAGTAATGTAGCCTATTCTGACTTCTCTAATGAATATGAAAAAAAAAACTAACAAAAGAGAGCAAAAATTGGAGTAATCAGCCAAAAGAATAACTTCACGTCATTAAGTCCCAGTATTATATAAGGATTTTTAGTTGAGAATTTATCTGAAAGTTCAAATACTATAATTCTATAACAATTTTTACTTCTTTTCTTTTACTAGTAATTCTATGATAAGCATTTATTCACTTTTATAAGATTAATTTATTTAAACATTAAATAATGAATAGCTGAGCAATGATTTCAACTTAGAAGGTCATATTCATAGCGAAGGTCAAATTCATAGCGAACTGAGCTATGAATGTGAACTTCTAGGTTGCAATAAATATGAGCTTCTAAGTTAAAATCATTGTTCAGCTCTTTATTATTTAATGTTTAAATAAATTAATATTTTCGTTAGAAGCGAATAAACACATCATAGAATCTAAATACTATAATTTTTTTTACTTAAAAAATAATAATAATAAAAATTAATACACATATGTAATATAACAAATTTTATTATTTTATTAAAAATCACACTACTAATCAAAATATCAAATTTGTTTTTGAAAAAAGTAATTTAGCTTTGAGAAATATAACTCATATTCTGATAAAAATGAAATTCTTGTTTTAGTATCCTAAAGACCATTTCTAAAAATAAAAAGTTTTTTTAAAAAAATTGATATACAAAACTCAATGGCTTACTTTACAAATTTCAGCCTGAGAAACCCTATATATACTAAAGTATATACTACAGGTAAATTAATAGACAATTTTCCTAGTTTGAAAACTGGATTGAAATTACTGTTGAAAATCAAATGTTAAATGCATTAATAAGAGCTAACAAAATACTTATTCTGGATATCCCAAAAAAATTTTCTTATGTTGAAGCAAAATTCATAATTAAGACTTTCATTAAAATAAACATGTTCTTGAAAACTGTTTTCAATCAAAATGTAAATTCTTAAATCTTCTCAGTATTATTGAAAGCACCAATGAAAATGAGGCTGTCAATAAATAACCTTTATTGTCAGAACTAGTAAGTTACTTGTAAAATCTAAAAAGTCATAACTTATGAAAAAACTAACGCTAAATGCACATATTATAATAATAATTTGCAAGTCAAATTTACTAGAATCATTTTAATAAACTTGCAAAAAACACCCACTTCGTATGACGCTATTAATTTATCAGTCAAAAAATATATCATTTTCATTTAACTATTATGCTTGTTACATAGATAGTAAAGCTATTACTGATAATGCAACTTTACATTAGTGGCAATTTGCCAAATATTAATCAAACTAGTTTCCAATTGCAAATAATAAGATGCAAATTTTAATAATACTAAAAATAAAACAATGACTATTAAATATGTAGCATTGAGAATATATAACAATATTTATGGAGGAATTAATTCTGAATGCACATACTATAGTATCAATTCACAAATTAGATTTACCAGAGTCATTATAATATATAGGGTATATGAGCACAAACTTTCACGCTTCCCACCACTCTCCACACTATCTCTTAACACTAATACACTTGAACACATATATGTTGAAAAGATAAATAATCACTAATCTACTTATTTCATGTTAAAACAGCAATCATCAGTTAATCCAGATTACCATCTCCACACATATATGCTATAAGTGCTCAGATATATATTAAGATAGCCAATGTTCATATTTTAATGGACAGACTTCAATCTACTCCACATTCCAACACTTCAACCGTCCATCCAATTGAAAATCTGATGATGGAACGCTCAAAGGCTACCCTGAGGCCGAGATTCTTGTCATTATAATAGATTTTCAAAGAGCATCCTCTCTCTCTTTCTCTATGCTAATTTATTAGTTAGACAAAAAACACCTTTATCTAATTACTATACAGAAAATAAATCAATTATTGACACTTGGAATGTTTACATTATTACACTGTCTGAATTATGAATTGTTTATTACGGAATGCACATTTAGAGTTAGCTTCTCCATAAATATGTAGTACTTCTCAGTGCAACATATTTAATAGCTTTGTTTATTAATGAGATAATTAAAATTATGAAAATAAATAATCAAATTGCCTTATTGCTCAGGAGTTCATAAGAAGTTTGAGTGCACCAGAAATTGAATCAATCCAAGAACCTTTCACTCCAGAGTTTGACATTCTGCCAATACATCAAACCACAGAGAATATTAGAATAAAAAGTTAGAAACTCTTTCATTCTATAGTTTTTAGTTGTAAACCACAATAGTAAAGAGTAAAAGAATTTCACTTCCGGCCGATGCTTTGACATACGGGAAAAAATAAGAAATATGGTATGTAATGTGATGTACTGTAGCTTCTCCTTAAACGAAGTCAAGAATCTCTCAGCAATTATGCCCAGAGAATCCTGCAAAAAACAAATGCTACAATCTATAGTTGAGTCTTTAAAATACTAGTAGAATTTGATGTAATATTAGTGTTGGCAAAGTTATTTAAAGAGAAATAAAATTGATACTAAATATTCTACTTAATAATATGATTAGAATTTTATTAAAGCTGGAAAAAATAATACAGTATCATAGATGTTCCGTCTGTAGTTATATGGACTAGGGCACATTGACTAATTAAGTGATGCTGATTACTGCTCTAAGTTATTTAAATTCCATAAACTTAACCATTATTATAGTTTTGATTAGTCAATTGGATCCTGGACAAAAAACAAACTAAATCTTGAGAAATATTACTAATTAATAATGATCTCCACAATCAAGATGCAATATAAAATCAAAGTGTCAATACATAGGAATATCTGATTAACTAACAAAATACCAACTCAAAAATACAAAATAAAATGATCGATACATTTTATTCTAATTGGATAATAATAAGGCAAATTACTTTATCTTTAACTAGATGAGCAGTTGCTAAAAATTGTACCACCTCAAAAATGCTTTCTGATTCTAACTCAAATTGCTATATTAATGTACAAGGCTGCTTTATCAAATCATAATTTGATGAGAAAAAGATTATAAAAATCACAATACTTTCTAATAAAATGACTAATCTACAAATGACAATTATTCCTACTAAAGAGTTAATAATAAGAATGAGGAAAATATATACTTCTCAGAATGGCACATATCTTAACTGAAACAAAAATATTATATAAAACATTATTATATATGTATAAAAAATTGAATAAAAAACATCTTTTTTTTTTGAGGAAAGCAGAGTTCATGCTATTATTCAATAACTATGAACCCCTCAGTAGAGAGTTCAGCATCTCAACATTTATTATCAAAATCAAACACAAATTAATTATATGCCAACTTTTCCATTTTAATGAGATTCTGACAGGTAATCTGCAGTTAGTTTTCCCTACCATACAACACAAATTAATAATAATCCACTTACAATATTCACATTTTTACTCTGCTTTCATATAACTTAGATTGTAAGATCTAATATATATAAAGTTTACTTAATCATTTAGTTTACAAAACGGGGGCAAATATTGAAAGGGTATAACTGATGAAAGGATAAGTGCCACTGATTTATAATGTTATACGAGGGTAAACTGAATTAAAGTGTGAAGGCAAACTTAGGTGCAATGTAATAAATAGTAAAGTGAGATACATTTTAATGAGATATTATGATAACTTACTTTTATAATAATGATTTGTTATTATTTTGGTGTTTCAAGACTTTTTAAAAATATGTACTACAATAGTAGTTTTCTTTTTACTTTTGTATCATAGTAGAATATTAAAATAATTTATCCTTGCTCAGTCGTAACATATTAGTCTTTTAACAATAGTATAACAGGTTGAACATTACTGTGAATTTAACTTTTTGAGTAATTAATAATGATTTTGATATCTTCCTTGAATAGAAAACTTTATTAGAAAATTGCTGATCTATTTTTTGAAGGTCTGGGAACATAATAGTTTCATTCCAATTAATTAGATTGAGACCCCCCCCCCCCATTTTCATCGAGCTAAAAATTCAAGCAAAAACAGAAACTTCCAAAACAAAAATTTCACTATTTTTTCTTCATCCTTTCATATGAGCACACACATACAAAATGGCAGATAGGTAAATCACTTTTCTTGCATGCAATCAAATAAGTATTGGATATACATGGTAACTAGTAAAAGAACATGAATAAACAAATGTATTTTTAAAATTATTAACTTATAAACTGACTTTTATTACAGAAAACATTTACTGGAAACATTTATAAAATGCAAATGGGCAACTACAACGCACATTTCGGCTAAACTTGCACATGGCCGTGCATTCTTTATCATTCACTGTTTAAGTTGTTGATCTAAATATATCTCAATAAATTTATATTAGATTCGCTTTCAAAGCACTTAAAAGTTTATATATTAACATAATTGTACTGTTATTTGTAAACAACAGATAATTATTCTCCAAATGTAAAATTATTTTCAGACATCACAATTTTACCTATGAAATAATTATATTTTTCCAATTCCTCTTTAAGCAAATACATTATTAATATAATAACTCAAAAATACATTCGTTTAAATAGGGCACGTGACTAATGATTTCGTCGAAAAAAATATGATATTCCATACACTTAATTTTTAAATTACGTTAAAGTAATTTTTTATAAGTTGAGAAGTTTAATAATTTCATATCTAAAAAGTAATTGTAAAAAAAAATGGCATGCTTATATATGAATGTAATAAACACAGACTATAAATACAGTTAAATATTTTATTCAGCTTATATACAATATATTTATAAATATATACAATAATGCTTGCTATACCATTCATCTGGTTGCCTTGCAACTATTAAAGACAGAGGTTTCAGGTGTTCTAGATTTATCTAATACTTACAGCTATACTGTGGCAGCTGGACCCATGTGTAAGTATGGTGACACTTCCAGATGTTCTATTACAGTTTGTCTCATATCTGATTTATGATCTCGGCAGCATCCAGTTCTAGAATGAACTTGCCTCGCTACTTGGAATAATAAACAATAATGGGCAACGGTTCCGACAGTTAATTGGTGTTATTTCATTTTATATCCTAATGGACTGTCTATTTATAGCCAAATCCCCATCCATAATGAGAGCAATTGGACTCACTGAATATCACCACCTTTGGTTTGTTTCTGCTATTGGATATATCTAATCTATTCACATATTCATTGGCCTGTAGCGATGAATGGCAATCTAATCAAGATAAGAAGGAATATTAAAGATAAATTGAGATATAAAAGCTTTATTGATCGAAAGATAATAAAAAGCTCAAACACCAGAAGCAACAAAACTAGCATGACCCATGGACCTAAACTCTGAAATGTGTTTCTACCACTGCATTGGTGTAAGTAAATTGTATGATGTTTTTGAATAATAATGTAATTATGTTAATATTTAAAACTTTGAATGATTTAAAAATGAAACTGTAATTTAAATTGGTATAAAAATACAACAAATTATATATTTTATATTATATTTAAAGCATTAAAAAAAAATCAAAATCAAAGTAATAATAATCCAGAATAAATAAATATATAAATGGATAATATGGAATGTTATTGCTTAAAATGCCCAGCAAAGAGTATAACAAAATTCAGATGGTTGCATACTAAATGAACTATGCTGTTCTGTTATTAAGACAATAGCACATCTATATTCTTAATATAAATTTAATGTTACAATATAACTGCCAAAAAATGCTAGAAAGGTGACAAGTCATTGAGTGATGACTACAGACTGGCATTTGCTCATCCTAATGCCATAAAACTGTTTAAATTGATAAAGTTGGTTCAAAGTATTTATTTAATGGACATATTTAAATATGAAAATAATTCTACCCCCACTATTCCTTTCCAAGTCGTAAAGGAATTGAGTCACAAATGTCTAATGTTCATTCCATATCTTATCATTACATTGTGATTGTTCCCATAAATGCATAAGCCATTGATGACATTGAGCTTATTAGTTTTCACCTCAGAGTTTATATATTAAAAACCCATCATAGTTTTTTCTTACCAGAAAGCTGATAATTCATGAAACATCTATTGTTTTTTTTTTGTAAAGACAGGATGTATATGTCTGTATTAATGTTCATTTTCTTTTTGTATCTACACTTATGGTATAACATGAGATATAGAAAGGATTATTGGTCTGAAAATTATAAAATTGTCAGCCAAGCAGCTCCAGATATGATGCAACCATCATTATATTAAAAACAAAGAGATCAATATTTAAATAAAATTGCCATAAAACTATATATATTAGGTAGCTGGAAAAATATTCCAATAATAATAGTTAAAAAAAATTAAAGAAGATAGCAAAAATTATACATCTATCAATATTACATAAGATATTTACAAAGATCATTACATATCAACAAAAACATTCAACTCTAAAAAACAAAAAGAAGATGCTGCATTTCAAAGTCCTTATCATAATCTTCTCCAAGTATTAAATCAAGTTATAAAATAAACTAGTAAATTGGCAGTTTGCATTGGATTTGTAGATAATGAATAGCATTTGACTGTATAAGTAGCATCGCTGTAATTACAGCTTTTAAATATTATGACATAGGTTAAAAATAGGGTCGATTTTTTAAGACATTAACATTCCTAAGGCTGTAATTTCATCTTTCGAAATTTTTTTTACAGGTGAATAAAATTGGAATGGATATAAAAAAAAAAAAGTGAATAGAAATTACTTGAATCATCTAGATTTTGAAAATGATATAATTGTTTTCTCAAATCATGTTTGAGAGTTACAGGAAATTTCACAAAACTTGTCAGACAAAAACAATAGAATAGGGCAAAAAATAAATATTAAAGAAATTGAAATTATGTTCCACTAAAATAAACATTGATAGCAATGAATAAAAAAATAATAACTAATAAATAAATTGATTTTCATTATTTGCATAGATGAAAACGTAATGAATGAAGTTGTAATTATAAATTTATTTAAACGCACATTGATTACGTAAATAATATTCATTAAGGCTGTAGCCTCAAGCACATGCGTATAAAATGCGATAGTAAGGACCTCTACAGGTCTTAAAACCACAAGCTTACTCTTTTCTTCCAATGAGTAAGCTTGTGGTTTTAAGACCTGTAGAGGTCCATACTATCGCATTTTATACGAATGTATACGCATGTGCTTGAGGCTACAGCCTGAATGAAGTTATAGAATTAAACCGGGAAGGAGAGCTTTTTTTTTTTAATGATAAATTCCAAATTAAGGAGAGCTTTTTATTCAACAAAATATGCTAAATGCACGGAGGGAGGGGTTACGTGCCTTTTTATAGTACTTACTTATAAATCTGATCACCAAAGAGACTACAGATCATATATATATATTAATGAAATGAGAGCAATATACATATATATGTGGATGAGAGATAAATAAGTATTACTGATAAAAATAATCCTCTAAAATGAAGCAAACAGATGCATATCCCTAGCAGAGATGATTAGTTATACAAATCAAGTCTTAAATTGGTTTTTTAAAAATTATAAGAGGCCTAGAAATAGATCTAATAAATCCTCCCCTCCCCCCGATATGGGTGAAAAAAGAGACTATGAAATAGGAAACTCTGGATTAAACTACGAGATCATAATCCTTTAGGGAATTGATAACGACTAAAAATTGTGATGATAATGCACAAATAATTTTTAGATTAAGAAAAATGTTAAGAAATATGTAAAAAAAATTATACAATTAATAAATAATACAAAACTTTTTGTTTAAAACTTTTTGTCAAGTTATAGACTTTTTTACAGCAAACAGAAATCAAATCGAGTTAAGTCAGAGTTCCTTGTATTATTGTTTCGGATTCAATAATGAATCCCTTGGTGGCAAAGGAGCTAAAAATGAAGCAAGCTTCTAAAATGCAATAACAGCTGTAGCTAGCCAGGGATTACAAATAACCAACATCTGATGACATACCAATAGGTCATTTCAAATACAAGACAGCACTGAACATTCTTACTTGCTGAAAGATAAATTAGTTGAGACTAATATTAGAATGATTTTTATCTTAAAAAAACAACATAAATATTCACACGTTTGCATATATAGAAGGATGTGCGTATATCACAGATAAACTGCATATGTGTGAGATCTCGATTTAGAAATTACGAAAAAATAATACATATTCAAAAGAGAGAAAAGCGAGCGATAAATATGTTCTATTTAATCGGCTTAATGATCTGTTAATATATATATTTAAAATATTAATTCAAAATCCCTGTGTTAAAGATTAAGTTTTTTTCTTAAAAAAAAAAAAAAAAAACTACTCAAAAATATATTTAAAAGTATATAAAGTAAACTTTTTTAAATATATCTTCAAAAAAAATATATTTAGTTTATTTCTTCCTACTTTGATTCTTCTTTTAAATGTTCGTTCTATTTAGGAATTTATTAGCTAGCAAATATTAAAGTTCTGATTTCTCGGATTTTCAATTCTATCCATTTGTTTCGGTCAGTCAACCACATCTTTTTTCCCTAATCTTTTTTACTCATTAATTTGCCTTTATGAATAAGTATACTTTATTTTCAATACTTTTCTTATATAAACATTTCAAATGATCCTATTTCCACATCACACTTTTATATTTTAATCATCTTTAGAAAAATAAATCAAACAAATTATTAGAATATTGTAAAAAACCTACATAAATAAAAGGTAAGAGAATGACCGTAATATACAATTAATATCAACAGTTGTCTCAGGGGAAATGTATAAAAAACCGTTAAGAACCATTTCAAAGATGTAACAATCAAGAACTTTTTCAAATAGTCAAAAAATATATGGAATAAAAAATGGATTTTTTAGGATGTTTCAAACAGTTGTCTTTTTTTACAGATCCACCAGTAAAGTCAAGGGGATTTAATCTTTTTAGTTATTTGAGTATATCACTAGATTCCTGATCATCCATGGTCATTGTATTAACCTGCTTTATAAATGGAATTTTACAACTACTAACCTATGTCGTCATCATTATCATCAACCATTATAAATCCACTGCAGAATGAAGGTCTCTCCAAGTTCAATTCATCTTCTCTGATCTTTAACTTCTCTTCTCCATATCACGGCTGCACCCTTTCTTATTTCATCCATCCATCTCACATGTGGTCTCTTTCTGGGTCTTTTACAATCTTTTGGAATCCAGTTTAAGATTTCAATTGTCCATCTATTATCATTTCTTCTAGAAATATGTCCAGCCCAGCTCCACTTCAGTCTTTTAATTTTTTCAATGAGGTCAGTAACACCTGTTTGTTTTCTTACCCATATATTGTGTTTTTGATCTCTTCTTGTTATTCCCAACATGCATCTCTCCATATTTCTTTGAGTGGTCTGAAGTCTTTGTATTGCTCTTCTATTAAATGTCCAAGTCTCAGATCCATAAGTCAAAACTGGTAAAACACATTTATTAAAAACCCTCCTTTTCAAACCCATAGGCATATTTCCTTTTGATAAAGTTATTTCTACCAAAAGCACTCCAACCAAGTTTAATTCTATGATTAATTTCATCTATTATGTTTCCATCTATATTAATAATCTGACCAAGGCATTTTTAGCTGTTAACTTCTTCTAACTCATCATAATGAATCTTTATTTTCATATTTTGAGAAAATCCATTAAACATTACTTTAGTCTTTTTAACATTTATCTTTAGTCCTACTTTCCTACCATCATCTAATAACTCCTGCAACATTTCCTGCAGCTCTAAAGCATTGTTTGCAAAACCAACTACATCATCTGCAAAATCTAAGTGACTTAAATAATCTCCATTTACTTTTACTCCTTTAGCTTCCCATTTTAATCCACAAAATACTTCTTGCAGCACTGCTGTAAAAAGTTTTGGAGATATGGAGTCACCCTGCCTTACACCCTTCTCAATGTTGACTTTTCTAGTATCATTAGGTAATCTAATTGTTGCTGTTGCATTTTTGTAAATATTCTTTAAAATATGACAATATCCTGAATCTATATCTTAATGATCCAATGCTTTAATCACTGAAGAAATGTTTATAGAATCAAATGCCTTTTCATATTCTACAAATCCAAAGCATAATGGCAACTCATATTCATTAGCCCTTTCTATAACTTCTCTCAATATCTATGTAGATGTAGTAAAATACAAATCATGAACCAGATAGCTAATGACTTTCAAATCTACATTGGCAAAAATAAGAATTAAATAATAGGACTGATAAATCTCTTTCTCATTTGATTGGAATCTCACAAGTTTCTTTACAGATAGTTTGTTAATAGTTAAAGTGTCAAAAAAAAAAATCAGCACAACAAATAAATAATAATTGTTTGATTAGAATTCCCTGACTTCTTTTAAGTATCTAGAATTTCCTTTGAGTAAAAGATTTTAAACTTGACAACAATGCCATAACATATATTAGCACACAACTATTGCTTGCTATCTTTTGCTATAATTAATTCTGACATCTTCCATAAAATAATAAAGACAACCCACATCATTAATCTCATTATTTATTTAAATGAATAGTATTTGCTGTCAAGAGGCAACATAAATTCAGTAGCTAAGACAGAATAATAAATATAATGGGAATTAACTATTATATACAGACTTTCAATCCTCAGAAATATTTTCGATTAATTCCTTAACCCTTCTCAACTGCCATTAAATTCAAAAAACATGAATTCCAAATTTTAATCCTAGCAGTTTGTCTATTAATTATATTCATTTTATTTCTATTCATTAAAATTGTCTCCTTAATTTTTATTATTATTATGGTTTCTCTCTTCATGAAGAATCTTAATACTTTCAATATCAAGCTTCAATTTTATATGTCTTTTCATGATCCAAGAAAACCAAAGTAGTTATTAAATCACTATTATTTTTAATTTTACAAGCATGTGAAAGGTAAAAATAATAAAAATAAAAGTAAAAATAATAGTGATTTAATGACTGCTTCAGTTTTCTTGAATCATGAAAGGACATATAAAAATAAATGTAAGTTTGATATTAAAAGTGTTAAGAGTTTTCATGAAGAGAGAAACCATAATAAAAAAAAAATTAAGGAGGCAATTTTAATAAATAGAAATAAAATGAATATAATTAATATACAAGCTGCTAACATTAAAATTAAAATTCAGGATTCATGGGTTTGAGTTGACGCTGTTTGTTTCCATTATATTTTCTGAATTCAATGGCAGTTGAGGAGGATTAAGGAATTGACCGAAAGTACTTCTGCAGATTGAAAGACTATATAATAGTTAATTACAGTTATATTTATTATTTTTCTTGTTATTACAATAGTTTTTAATTAACAGAAATATATATATATATATATTTTCTTACTGAATTGAACATGTAAACATATTCAATTCAGTGAGAAAGTATATAAGAAAGACACCATAATGGTTTTAAAAGGAATAACCATCAAATGATATATATATATTAAGACTGCCTGCATTTATCAATTGCTGATAAATTTACCAGTCATAATAAAAATATTTCGCTCAAGCATGATATGAAAATATATATGTTCATATATTGCTTAAAGCACTGAAGTGACAAAGGAAATCATTTCCATAACAACTAGTCAGACTAAATTTGTTTTCAGTTTTCGTAACTGGAAACTTTTGTCTATTAACAAATAATTTTTTACTGTTTAAAATATTTTCTTGAATAGAAACTATCATACTTGAAGATAATTTCAATTGCAGCTATCTTAATCTTCAACATACTCTCAATTTAACTCTCTTTGCCTCACTCTTTTAAAATCATTTTTTTGAGCACTGTTAGTTCTTTACTTATTGATTCTTTTCTCTACCTTTGAACCTTTGTAATACCAATTATTAAAGTCCTAAGTGTTTTAATGCAGTGGTAGAGTGAAAGACTCTGAAGGTCAAGGTTCATTAATAATGGTTCCAGGTGTCACTTCCAGTGCTCAAACTTTTTATTAATTCCCAAGAATTAAACCATTTTATTTATAATACCAATACTGACTTGCCATAAACTATGCTTGTATCTGTATTGCTTTATCATGTCTGCTCAATTATATCATATTTCTAATCTCTATATTTTTTTATAGCATTCATTGCTCCTCCTTCTAATTTAAGTTCAAATTTATTGCACATTCTGCACATAATAATCTTTTTGTTCAAAAGAAACATGATCAAATCAGGATTCAATTGATCCTACATTTTATCTAGCCCAATCACTGCCTGAAATGGTTGATTTTTTATGGGGATATTGTAACTCACATTGAAAGCTTATCTTCTTATAATCAAGATTAATAAATCTGTCTACAGATTATATCAGAACTTACATACCTTATAACAATGGAGTGTCTTCACCCATCACAGCATCCTGATTATAGTCCTTTAAAACATATTCTCAGCAAAGCCTAACAACAATGCTGAGGATTTAAATATGCATATCTAAAAAAAGAAGACAATTATACCAATAAAAATAATAAAAAATCAACACAGCTATTGTTACTGACAGAGATACCAACATATATAATATTAAATAAATTCCTAGCAATTTTAACCTAAGTCCTTATCGATGCAAAAAAAAAAAGTGTACATAAAAACTAATCGAAAAATGTTGAAATGGCTATTATGTAGACCAGGATGAACTTAGAGGAAAACTAGCCAATTTAGAGTTTACTGCATAAAGAGTACTTTTGATTACACTTTTTATCCCGTATCTCATGTATTAATATCTCAAAAGATTGTGGATGAAAAATGTGACCAATAGAGTATTGATGAGTATAAAAAGAAGAACCAAGTGAATCATCTAGTAATACTTTATTATAAGTGTGATTACAGTGCTGAAGATGGTATTTCATATTGGTCTTTGTTTCACCTATGGTATAGCTTTTCAACCAGGATGCTGACATAAAATAGAATACACTACATTACTCCTATTATCAAAATTAGTACAAATTTTGTACTATTTAAAATTTTATTTGCATATTATAAGGTCTGATAAACTGTGAATGTCTCTGGCTTTTATCGCATTTATACAAAATGTGGTTTTTAAGATATTTACAAAGGACTTTCATGTTACTTGGGGAACCTTACCTATTCTCAATAAAATTTTAAATAGTACACAATTTTGTACTAATATTGATAATAGGAGTATTTTATATCAGCATCCTGGTTAAAGTGCTGTATATGTAGGTGAAACAAAGACCTATATGAAATACCAACTTCAGCAACGTAATCACACTTATAATAGAGCATTACTAGATGATTTGGTTTATTCTGCTTTTTAAACCCATCAATCTTCTACTGGGCCTATTTTCATTCACAACTTTTGAGATAACAGTGCACGAGACACAGGATAAAAAGTGTAAAATTTAATAATCATACTTAATCAGAAGTACTCCTTATACAGTAAACTCTAAATTGATTAGTTTTTCTATTAGTTCATTCTTGTTTTCATAATAGCCATTTCAATGTTTATCGATTAATTTTTATATACAGTTTTTTTTTGCCTTGATAAGGACTTAAGTTGAAAGCGCTAGGCATTTATTAATATTGTATAAGTTATTAGCATCTCTGTCAGTAACAACAGCCATGTTGTTTTTTATTATTTCAAATATAAGACAGAAGTATTTGTTTATTATATTTACCAATAAAAAGAATAAAATCAATAAATGGAACCAATGCCATTTCTATAAATTTATTTAAACAATTATGTTCATGTAAAACAGTTTAACCAGTTTCACTAATAATATATTTTGTGTAAAGAAATATATTATCAATCAAAATCTTAAAACTAAATAAATTAGATATATAACATTAGAAAAGATAGGAAAATAATTATTTCCTCAAGTAGTTCTTAAATAATTGTATTAAGAAAAAATAATTAGTGGCAAACTTTGATGTAATGATTCCAACTGACTTCACAAAGAAAACATATAGGCATAGTTTTAAAAAGTGTAACAACATTGGATTGCTTATCAGTAAAACATCATAAAACCATGTGGTACAAAGAAGACAATGCAAAATTTTAATGCAAAAAACTATGCAGGTCACATAGTATAAATTCACAATCTAAAGTAGTACTCTGTTTTAGTTCAAGTTGGCTGGCAATTTCATCAATCTAAAAATATCTTACATTACAACCAGCTTTTTCAAACTATAATATATTCTTGAGAAATTATGTAAATATGTCAACTCAGGCCAAAGTAATCTACAAGGTTCTCCTTTATCCTCATCAAGTGGATTTCTTCTCTCTAACCTTGGCACCCAATCCATATTATATAGTTAATTTATGTGGTTAACCAATTATCTTTTGTCCTTTGTGGAAATACAAGTTTAATTATCATCATTTAGATTTTCAATTATTATTGATCCACTGTAAGATGAAGATTTTGGATTCGTAGTTTCATTCTACATCTCACATTAGCAAACTTCTTTATTTTATCCATTCCACCTCACATGTGTTCCCTTTCTAGATCTTTTACACTCTCTTGAGATCCAGTTTAAAATTTTAACTGTTCATCTACCACCATCTCTTCTAGAAATATGTCTAACCCAGCTTCAATTCAATTTCTTAATTCTTTCAATAATCTCAGTAATATCTGTTTGTTCTCTAAACCCTTTTATTGAATTTTTGATCTCTTCTTGTGATTTCTAACATACATTACTACAAAATTCATTTAGTGGTTTCAAATCTCTGTATTGCTCTTCTGTTCATGTCCAAGTCTCAGTTCCATAAGAAAGAATTACTAAAACATCTATTTAAAATTCTTTCTTTTTAAATGCTTAGATATATTTTCTTTAATTAAATTCTACTAAAAGACTTTCATTATGTTTACATTTGTATTAATAATCTGATTAAGGTATTTGTAATTAATAAATTCTTATTCTTCTAATTCATAATTATCAATCATTATTCCACTGAACGTTATATTAATGTTTTTTAAATTTTTCTTTAATTCTATTTTCTTACTCTCATCAGATAACTTTAATAACATTTCCTGAAATTCGAAGTATTATTTGCAAAAACAACTATATCATCTGTAAAATATAGATGACTTAAATAATCTCCATTTCCTTTTATTCACTTACCTTTTCATTTTAATCTATAAAAATATTTCTTATAAAACTGCTATAAAAAGTTTTGGAGATATGGAATCAATCCTGTCACACACCCTTTTCAATGTTAATCTTCTCAGTAACTACTACTGTTGCATTTTGATAAATCTTATCCAGAATATGACAATATCCCAGGTCTATATCTTGATGAGCCAAAGTTTTAATAACCACGGAAATGCTTATAAAATCAAATACATTTTCATAATCAGCAAATTCAAAGAATAATGGCAACTCAAATTCACTATTCCTTTCTATAACTTCTCTCATTATTTGGATGTGATCTTGTGTGCTAAAACAATCCTACTTATTCATTTGGTTGATAGGTCTGTAATTTCTAATATCTTCTTTATCATCTTTCTTAAAATATCAATCTTATTACTGCATTCTCCCACTCATGTGCTACATCTTTATCATTTATCACTTAATGTATAATTTTGTCACTAGTTCTTCTATTTCTTTGTCGTCTTCTTTTAAATAATCCCATTATTTTCTGGAGTTTTTCCCCTTCTTTATAGATTTAAATGCATGTTTCACCACTTCATTTAAAATATTGATAATTCAGAATATATAATAATTGTAGGGGATACTTTGTTTTCTTGTTCATTTCATGATGTTATCCCTCTTTTTACTAATAGTTCCATCTTTTCTTATTGCTGAAACACCTTTCTTTCCATCCTCACCTGCCTTCATAATATATGCAGATTTAAATTTCCATTAATATGCCATTATTCTCTTTTTAATATTATTTAGCAAAACTCTAATTCAATTCTTATATTGCATTTTACAAGTGTCAAACTCAC
Organism: Epiperipatus broadwayi; assembly: GCA_028023455.1. NCBI lineage: Eukaryota > Metazoa > Onychophora > Udeonychophora > Euonychophora > Peripatidae > Epiperipatus > Epiperipatus broadwayi. Next base: position 458,141 of record JAQFVV010012572.1, on the reverse strand, counting down.
GCCACCTACAATTTTGATGTGTTCCACTGCAGATCATCACTAATCATTTATTAAACTAAAGTTTATTCTTAGTTCAGGTATAATCTTTTTATGGTGTTTTTACTTATAAGTTTCAAGAACGCATAGTGTGTTATATTTAATTCTTAATAGGTCATTTAAAAAAGTTTTTATATTCTTTCTTTTCTTCATGCATTGTATTGTTTTCCCGGAACATTTATTGATAAATTGTTACTTTTGTGTATCATCTATTCTCCTTGAAATTCTTAATAAGAATCAATTATCTTCTTATTGGTTTTAATCTAGTCTGAATCATCTCCAAAGGCTGTTAATATTTAAAAAATAATATTCTAAATTTACTGAAATGTTTCTGAAAGTTAGGAATGCTAACTGTTAATTCTGGATTTTTTAAGAGTTTCATCTCTCTAGTTTTACATTAATACATATCTTATATTTCTCTAGTTTTATATTAATATATGTCTCATTAATAAAAGATCTTTTCCCGTGTTGAATCTATTAAAAATATTATAAACTTGAAATACCTATTTTCTGTTAATAAAATATAATCCAATTCGGCTGTACTTTTATTTGGACGCTCTCATGTCTATTTCCATTTAGCATTCTTCTCAAAGAAAAAAAAAATCTATAAAGTGTTTTTTTTCTGTGAATACACAAATCTGTGACCTCTCACATTTCTATCACCAGAAAACAAGTTTTCTAGCAGCACTTTCATCCTTTAATCATTTAGTCTTCCATGAAAAGTGAAAAATATTTGGTCTGAGTGAAAGTACTTTGTATATCCATATAAAAGTTGTCTACTTCTTATATCACCATAATAATTTCATCATTTTTAACTTATAAGGCATAGATCTAAACTATCTGCATTTAGTATCTTCCACTGATTTGAATAACCAAATCTTGCCACAATTTCCATAATGTTGTTCTACTTTTTATTCATAATAAAACCAACTCTGCTTGTACTTGTATTTTATTTTGAATCTCTCTTCATTATTTTCAATATATATATCTCCATACTTCACTGTTTTATCAGAAGTCTCTGTATAGGATTTTTTGTTAAGTTTGATTCGTAAACACATTTTACTAAACAACATGTTTATTAAAATTTTCCCTTCAGAGCCCATAGATATGTTTATTTTTAAAAAGTTATTCCTAAAAGATATTCCATTCACTAATTCATTTTATGATTAATTTTTATCTATTATATTTCCAATTATATTACTAATTTGATCAAAATGTTATAGTTTTTTTTTTATATGTCAAAGCGTTGCCCGGGAAGCGAACCCGGGTCAGCTACCTGGAAGGCAGCTACGCTAACTGCTAAGCCACCAACGCTTGACTGAAAATGTTTATAGTTGTTAACTTCTAATTCATTATTATCAATTTTTATTTTCTCCTTTTTAAAGAAGCCGTTGAACAAGAATCTATTAATATTTATCTTTATTAATGCTTTCTTACTTTCAATGGATAGCTCATAAATCCGAACCTCTATTGTTAAAACAATCAAATGATTTAATTAAATCAGTGTATCCAATCTTTTGACGTCTCTGGGTCACATTGGAAAAAGAAGAGTTGTCTTGGGCTACGTTAAATATACAAAAATTACCAAAAGCTGATAAGCAAAAAAAAAGGGAGGTCTGTGCATAACCACCATAGAAAAGCCAAAGGTTCTTAAATACTAATTCTAATTATGCAATGACACATTCGGAGAATCTTTTAAAATTGTCAAGCAGGTTCTAAGTTTGTCATAAATAATATAAAAATTTATATATTTAAGTAATAAAACATTTATGTGTTTTATATATATTTTTAATTATAAAAGCTAAAGAGGGAAACAGAAACTAATTGGATATTTGACATTGTATTTGAAAGCGTACATAAATGTTTGAAAATACAGTACGTTACCATTTTGCATCAAGGTTTATTCATAGTCATACTGGGCTAGTTTAAACATTCCTGATTTAAATGTTTTATTCCCACAGTTTCCTGTTTTAAACCAATCAGTAATAATCAATAAATGGTATACAGTTTTTATTAGATAGAACATAAAAAACCTCTACGTTTAAAGTGGGTTAATGAAGTAAATGCCAATATGTTGAATGTGAAATGAAAAAAAGAAGAAAAAGGATTGAAATATGATGGGGACCCTATTGATAATAGGGAAGGCATTACACTCATTACAGAGAACTAAATATCCCACATGCTGGAATCTATTTCACTGTCTATAAGTTTTATGTTGACAATTATGAATTGCTGAAGATTGTTCTAAGAGAATCTCTAGAATTCCCCATAACTATTTGCTAGAAACCATATTGTTTAATTAGTCTCTAAAAAAAGATTACTTTTTAATAAAAGACAATGCCAATTATAAAATAAAAATTGTTATAATTGTTATATATATTCTAATATTCTCAGGATAAATGATGAATTTATAGTATTATTTCTGGGAGCTTTGCTTATAGTAAAAATATAATAGCTCAATATCTGACGTTTCAATACAATAGCAAGTACTTTCATCAGAGCTTCTTCTTTCTCAAATCATAAGAATGTGTATAGTGAGGTTTAAAATCATTATTTTTTTCTTTTATTTTCTCCTCATTCTCAAATTCTATTGGTTGAGAAGTTTTAAATATTTTATCTCCCAATCGCTTTTCCCAAGTATTGTTAATTTTCTTCAATTCACACTTTCCATTTATGCTCTTAGGCCTTTTAAAAATCTCTATAGCTTCCCTTAGCAGTCTCTGGTCATATTGTTCAATTTTTGCCAGAATATGTATGTGTTTTATTAAAATTCATGTCATGATTAGCTAATTTAATGTATGAACAAAGGGCTGATGAATTGGATTTTCTTGTAATTGCCAAAATGAATTCTTCCTTTCTTAGGTTTATTCTATATTTGGTCTGTCCAATATATGAATGTAAACAAACTCAACAAAGAATTTCATCTACAACACGACACTCCACAGGAATTTTATCTTTAGGGTGTGAAAATACTTCATTAATTTTTTTAAATGTAGTCTAAACTGTGTGGATATTATTTTTCTTTAAAACATTACCAAATTTTATAAGTTACTCCCTTTATATATGCCAGAACAGTCTTAATTTTTGAAGTATTAAATTAAGTTTTCTTATTATATAAAAAGCCATATTAATAATATATATTGGTAATATTATTTCTTTGAAATTATTCTTATCAATGTATCCCACAACCGAGTTCTATCATACTGTTATCGACCACTAGCTCCAAAACGCAGACAACCTTATCTTTTCATGCATGCAAAAAATTTTCACTTATCAGATAAGATAGGAGCATCAAACACTTAAATCTCCATAATCATGTTGATAGCTTGATACTTTTTATTACATCACTTATGCTAATATTAAAATAATTATATTTAAAAGCTAAGCACATTGATTATTGTCAATTTTAGTCCATTATTGCAGAACAACTGTAGTTCAAGATACTTATTAAAATATATATATATATAAAGTGAAAAAACTTTTAAATAGTCCACAGCAGTAAAAAGATTTTTCCAGCAACCTCTCATAAAGATTCAGTAATAAAGAAGGCATTTTCATCAGGTTTGAAAAATTCCGAATGATGATAGTCTGAATGGTTTTTTTATCCTTGTTTTATTGTCAAACTAAAATTGTTAGATATTCATTTACTAATCAATATTGGATAAATGGTTAACTGGATTGGCCACTTAAAAGACAAATACCCAGCCCCTGAATGAAACCTAAAAAAATTTCAGCTTAAGCTGCCGCAATACTTAAATATTTTTCGGGTTACAATAAAGCTTACAATTTTTTTTTACACAACTACCCATAGCCAATTCAGTTATCAATTCATTGTTGGTCAGTAAATGGGTATCTAGATATTATTATATGATGGGTAATTAGGGATAAATGTTTCAATTTTCATCACTTAGCTATTGGCAGTTGTGAGATAATACTTTCTTCTCCGTTATTCTATATGACGACCTATTGGAGAAGCCTTGTAAAGCAGTGGATTTATTTAAATGCTACTTTAATTTTATATGTTTTTAAAATATATTTCTGTCTATTATTTAATTAAAGTTGCATTTTTATTGCAAAATAATTATCTGGAATTAAGGTGAAGTAAATTGCAACAATGATATCGACATCCAAAAGAATAATTATTTTATACGTTTCCCAATTGCAAGATATTTTAAATTAACAAATATACAATACGCATGAATGTATATGTAAATGGATGCAGAATTTTTCTACAGAATATTAGTTCTTAAATATTTAAATTTGAAACATATATATATATTTAGGTATTTTAAATTTCTTTTGAAGTTTTGAGAATAAATTACTCTTATTATTTTTATAATGTAAAAATGAAATTCAAAGAATTGCATAAAAAAATTGTTTATTGCGTTTTTTCTTTGTAGGTTTTATTTCCCCACCTCCAACCTTAATTTAAATCTCACTAAAAATGAATAATTTTTGATAAACAGTTCTACTGCAATTTTGAACGTATAGAAAAGCATGACATTTTATTAATGGAAAAACCAATGATTACTTTTGTTACGTTTCAAAAACATATGAAAATGAGGTAGTTGAGATAGACCAATCAGAAACTGATGTTAATACAACACACGTTTTCAATTTACGATCAACATTACGGCAAAATACATACATATCAAAAATAATCATTATTAAAAGCTTGATATAACCACATAGTTCAATCTCTCGTAAAATTATCGTAGACATATCAGAAACGTGAAATAATTATACTAATAAAAATGAACATTTAAAATAATTTTCTTTGAATTTAAGAGATAATAAATCGCTTCATCTTAATGGTTATTTAATGTCAGATTCTGATTCTGTTTGGCAATTTGAAGATTATTTTTAAAGAAAATTCTAAAAAAAACCCCTCCCTCCCTATATTTAACGATTAAAATTATATTCTTTTATAAATATATATACGGTCACATTATCATTATATATAAATATTAAATTTAAATTCTGAAGATTAACAGCTGAAATCAAAAGTAAGATAAATTGGTGCTGATATTAGCAAAAATAAAAATGTAAAGAAAGAAAAATGTAAAAAAATATTTGTTCAATTATTCAGGTTTAAAGCTCCATATAATCTCTCTTTTAGAATATTAAAATTTTGCTTTCTTTTTCTTTATAAAATATAATTATAATTTTAAATATATAACTATATATATATGAGTTTCTAATAACGCAATAGTAGCATACCTGCTCATTATGTTTATGAATTCAAATTTGGCTCAAGCAAAACTTTTCAGTTAACAAATACCTAGTTCAAATAATATACAAAATTGTTCTTAACTAAAAGATAACTAATATAGAAAACTGTTCAACTCATCATCACCCAGTAATCTATAAACTTGGTTCAAAAGACATTTGCACCGTGGAGGACTATTTAAACGCAACATATCCTTTTTATAAATTCAAGAGTCATTTGATATTATGGGCTTCAAATCAGAAAAGACATGGAGATTTTTTCAATTAGCCGAGAAAATCTAGAATGATCAGGATGGTTACAGGTAAAAAACAAACAAACCTATAGTCAAACTAACTACTTAACATTGGCTAAAAAAAATAGAATTTATCTGTTTTTAGCAGAAAGCAAATTCTGATTTTGCAAACTTTATTCACTTATGCAGATAGATAGTTACCTATGAATACTAAGTCTTTATTTTTACTAACATAAACAAAATAATTAATTGTTATGGCTCAATTAATTTTGACTCCTCATTAAAAGCATACAAATAGTAAATGACTTACATCTGGGCTACAAATGTTGCGGGATCTAAAACTTCCATTAAAAAATAAACACTTCATATTTTTTTCTATACAAATTATATTTATTATTGATAAAATATCAATTTAAATTTAATGAAACTTTTATTGTTTTAATGAATATTGTATATTGTAAAATTTTTGCCTAACTGAATGACTAATTACTTTCCATATTTTTTAGTACAGTATTGTTTTTAAATCTTGGAAACTATTGAATAACATACAGATTTAAAGAAATCAATGTTTATTCTTATACTAAAGTGAAAAATCTTGTCAGATTGTAAGATAATCATATCAAGTTTATTATACCACATGTAGATTAAAAGCTTGAATTGAAAGAGAATTAATAGATATACAACTTGAGATCAGAAAAGTTGATGAACTAGAGATATCATTATTATTATAAATTAATAGTAAAAAAATACAGGAAATACTGGGAAAAATCTATGTACAAGAAGGCATTTCATTCAGTTGATCATGCTAAAATTATAGAATATTCTCCAAAATGAAAGTACCAGAACATTTTATTATAAGACAGACTCGAAGAGGCAGTTAAATGATCTATGGTGACTGGTTTCATATTGTAACAGAGTTATATATTGTCATTCTACTTATTCAACTAACATATTGAATATGTAATGAGGAAAGTTGAATGAAGACAGGTGTTCATTCAAAAATAGTGGACAAATATCAACCTTAAATATGCTGATGACATCATATTTCATGGTGGAAAGATAGCAGGTCTTATGACCTTCATTAAGCAAATTAACAACTAGGAGTAATAAGAAAGATAATGATTATGACTAGCTCAAAAATTGATAAGCTTAGAAGTGGCTGATGGTTTCTGCTTTATTAAATACTTTTCAACAATAAATAATTTAGTAGTCAAAAGATTCATTATAGTTTAATATTGAGCAGAATTGCAGGAAAAAACCTGGGAAAGACTTTAGATGTTAGAGACTTATTTTTAGTATGAAAATCAGGATTGTTTAAGTTATGATGATTCTTATGACTCTCAAAGAATATAAAAGTTAAACACAGGAGGGGGAAAAAGAAAAATAATTAATGATATTGAATTTTAATATCATCAGGACTTTTGAGAATTCTAAGGACATCCTGAACAAGAACATTCACTGGGGAGATTTTACTGAAAGCTTGGTTTCTGTTGTACAAATCCTCATGATTATTACAACATAGTAGCTTAACATCTAATATCTATACAATCTTTTTTTTTTTTTGTTCTTTTAACTCTGGCCACAAACTATTAGTTATTACTAAAAAAAATTTACATCAAAAGCAAAGCATTGATATTATTAATTAAAAGAATAAAGAATTTTGGGGAAAAATTTGAATTAATTCTTTCTTCAGTTGTACTATTGCAGTATGAAAAAACTCCCATCCATTTCTTAAATTTTATTACTAAAGCAATAGCAGATGGTTATCAGAACAGAATTGAAATTCAACTTCCTTTAGTAATCATCGTCAATAATAAATTACTTAATCATCAGCAATGAGAATTTAAAATTGCTTTCAATACAAGTTACTCTAACATTTAATTTAGTTTAAAAACATACTATTATATACAGCAGAGAATCATAGTTACTTTTACACATAGAAAAACATAATGATTATGGTGTTATGAATAATACAAACAATGATTGTAATCTAACGCCAGTCACTTGGTTACCATGACAACGTTGTCATACAAAAAACGTCTATGTCTACAGGAAGGGAATTCGGTAAGTGAAAAACGTCATCGGTTGAATTATACACAAGTACCAAGACAGGTAAGTACATTGGTGATCAAAGTAGCTATAAATGGATTTAATTGTATGAGTTTATTTTTAATTTGTATGAGTTTGATAAAAAGGTACTGTCGGGTGCGCTGTACTGTGCCAGTAAATGGCGCTTCAACGCCCATCAAGAAGCACTCAATCTATAAATTTCTTTAGAAGAAATCGCTCAAAACGTAAATTTTAAAAAGCAATAAAACACCCCCATGCAATTAATTGAAATGGCGCAAAAATAAGTAAAATACATATTAAAAAAGTACACACACACACACGCGTGGAAATCGGTAAAATACATAAAATAAAACACCCCAAAGTGATTAATTGAAATGGCTCCCTGCTATGTGTAGAGATAAATGACGCAAATATGAATGTTCCATTTAATAATTTAACTCTCACTGTTCAGCTAAGCTTGGATAAATTCATGTGCCAAAATATCACAGTTAAGTCATCATATGTGCATAAAAGAGTTCTGAGGCATGATGAATAAACTCTTCAAAAAAAGTAAGTGATGCTGAATTAATAATTGCCCATGAGTAAGAGTTTGACATTTATGTGATAGACAGTTTACTTTGTCATGAAAACAGATGAAAAATTTACAATCAGTTCATTTGATATATTACTTACATACGTTTTATAAAGCAAAAAAAGAAGTAAAAAAAAAAATACAACATTTATGATACCACAATAATAAAGTCATAATAATTTGCAACATTACTGGAAGTATCATCAAATTCAATTACACTATGAAAGTATTATAACACTTAAATAACCTTTAGGTCAAAAATGCAGTCAGTGTAGTTAAACTATTATAGGAATATAAATAAAAAAATATGGGGGTATTTGTGATAAGCTATAAAAAGTGCTGTTATCAGAAAAATTTTCCAAATTCAACATATATTAATAGCAATTAAAGCATAGGGATTACTGTTGAGACATAAATCTATCAACATATTAGTGCAATATTTCAACCTGAACCCAATCATATGATGGGTGATGAGCATATTGAAAGTCTTTATCAGTTTTAAGTATATTTCTAGTAACATTAGCCAAGTTATAGTAATATTTTCTGCTCATCAACATTTATTTGTATAGATATGGTTCTACAATAAGTATATCCATTTAACTACATGGAATGTAAATAGGGTCTGAGATTTCTGGGCTTTTTGTTTTGGGGTTGATAAATTCACCAATATCCATTACAGTGCCACCTCATTATTTCTTTGAGAAATGGCCAGGAAGTCAGGTTCAAACATTCATTCATTATGTGATAACCTCATCAACACTGAGCAGTAGCTTGGAATACATGAAACTAAACCATGATATTGCACAACTTAATTCCTTACTTTATAATACCTTATTGAACTGAGGAAATGGAAGATAGTGAATTCCAAGCAGCAATAACAATATAAATGTATCAACACTCACTCCCCCCTCAAATAATCAACTCACCAAACTGTAAAAAATATCATTAAAGACCATTGATAAGCACGAGATAAATTTATACCATGTAATATCTTTTAATAACTGTCATTTCAATCTCTGGACAAGGAAATGAATTTTTTTGTTTATGATGCTAGGTATCACTTTACTTTTTAAATGAGGGCTATACTTTGTAACTTTTTTTTTTATATAAATGGATCTATGTATTAGGGTACAGATAAACACACATAGAGGAGTACCAACAATTTATATAACAGTAGCACAAATATTTTGTTTGCTGGATCTTGAGGATATTTTTTTACCTATTGATAAGTATACAGCTTGTTGTATTTAAATTCACTGTGAAAGGTCCTAAGAATAGTTCACTCTGTTAGAAAAATACATTCCAATTTAAATCAATTATACCTGCCAATTTATAGATAATGATCATAACATTTAAATAATGTAGTTTCAAAAATATACTTCCCAAAACCTTACCCTCTAAAATTACCTTATCTATTTTAATTTAATTAATCAATCTTTAAATATATGTTTCTTTATCAACAACAACAACAAAAATGATAAAAAGAAAAAAGAAAGAAAAAAGAGAATATATATTGTAGATATATATATATATATAGTATTCAATTATTAAAAATTTTTTTTTTCTTTTATACATACAGAGATTTATATGTATAGATTTATTATTATGAATAATAAGTTCTTTTTTTGTGATTTATTATATAATATTTTTTTTTATTAAATAATATGTGTTAAATTTATTTAACTTTCATTTTGTTAAAATAGAGTAAATCAGAAAAGTGTAAAATAAGGCAATTAAGATTGTTAGATAAGGAGATAAAAAAATTGTACACGTGTGAAACAATGAATAGATCTGTACAAACACAAAGATGCTTTTACACTTATTTCTTATGGCTATAGATTCCAGGTTTGTTGTTATCTGTATCTTAAGATTATTTTACAAAAGAGGTGCTTTGATGTAGATAACGATAGCGATCAATTTTAAGTCTTTATTGATTGTGACCGACGTCAAACTTGTGAAGCTTTGATTTTCTTTTAAGATAAAGATTTCCAGATGTTTTTTTTTCTTTGGTTGAAATTCATGATATAAATGATTAAAACAATTTTTTTAATCAGTTAGTCTTAAATTTTTTTAAAGAGATGATCAGTTAGTCTTAAATTTTTTTAAAGAGATGATGAGTTAGTCATTAATTTTTTTAGAGAGAGAGTCACTCAGATTATTATTTTGAGACTCAACTCAGTCGGTCCTTCCTTGTTATTATTCTTCAGCAGAAATGTAAGCTCTGATGATTTTTTTTTTAAAAGAGAGTGAACGCTTTAATTTTTTTTTCTCATTCTTTGAAGGAAAAAAAAAAGAGCAAATGAAATGTGCATTTATATAAAGCAATTTCCAGCAATATTAAAGAAGAGGAGAGAAATGGAACAAGATTGAATTTATTATAAGTTAGTAATAATTATAAAAATGATATTAACATATTTGGTTATGCATAATACTATGCCTCTGCATTGCTAAACCATTTTTTCTGCTTCCTGGTTAATACAGAATGAGTCAAAATCGCTGATCTGTCTATGAAGTCATGTATCCAGTAATAACCAACAAAATGATAGATTTTGAAGCCAACCACACAAGCTATATGGAATGCTTTGTTTCTAGTTCCTGGCTTATTAAAAGCTCATTACCTTCGAATGAATGGAGAAGAGGAAATAGGAAGAAAAGAAAATCTATAACAGCCACGTAAAACCAAGTTTGAAGCCATAAATCAAATTTTGTTGATTTACCTCAATCATCTAAAGTGTTGACAGCAATTATTTTTTTTTAAAGAAGAGAGACAAGCAAATCCACCGGTACCTACTTATTCAAAGTACTTATAATAATTTTTTTTAAATGGTAGAAGGAAGCCAATCAACAGTGAATAATAATGGAATTGAAGAAACAAGCAAAGTCAATTGATTCAGCATTATCTTAAAAGTATCTGCAATAACTTTCTTTTTTTTTTTTTTTGTTGTTGTTGTTGGTGAGCAAAGAAAAGCAGTCTGAAAATTCAAATTCAGGACATTAATAAAAAGTAAAAAGTAGACGGGTAAGTATGAACTTTCTTTAACCGATTTTATTCTTTTACTTATTAAAAGTAAACCTTAATTTACTGGTCAAAGCAATTTTCTTTTTTGATACAGAAACATTAAAGACTTGTTTATCTATAGTTATTTGCAATATCTCACAACATAGCACAAACATAGTTTAAATCTTTAAACTTAAATTTTTCATTATTTTTTTTATTATTATATATTGTAATGTTGAAATGTTTTTTTTTTAATTGTTCTTCAGATGTTAATGATAATGAGCAACCTATAGATATATGCATTTATAATGTTTTTTATTTTTATTTTATCTTGTTGCATATTAAAAAATTAATATATGTATTTTATTTTCTTTCGCTATAAGGTTGCAAAAGAGAAAGATATTTTTATATATGTGATTTTTGGGTATACATTTTAAACATATATGTTAACATTACCGAATGCGTGAATGTGTAACTGCTTATCCAAACACATCAAAGAATAGGTTATATATGATTAATTTAAAATGGTAGATTGAAAAGTAGGGCATTACATTTGAATGGAAGTGAAATAACATATACAAGTTTCACCTGAAATTTATTTTATGATATGATGAGTAAGAAAAGTCTTAAATAAGCATTTATAGAATATGTATTTTTTTTTTCTAATATTGATTTAAGTCAGCTTATTTTGAGATATCAAGAAAAATGACAAACCTATATATTAAGTTTATTTGCTTATACTTATATAAATTTTTTTTATATTAATTTTGTATTGAATTAATATGGTAATATGCCATTTATTTAATTGTCGATTTGACTTTAAAGAAGGAAAGAAAGAGTAGTAGTGTTAATAAAATATAATTATATATCTTAATTGGTTTCCGAGTAATTATTAAGAATATTGTGTTGTTTTTTTTGTCTTAATTCTATCATTTTAATTCATCATCATTGCTCGCAGTTATTAAGTATTACCATTCGTATATATGGAGCAATCACTTGCAAATATTAAGCGTCCGCAAAATAATAGGTAAACTAGAATGTTGATATTTAAGTATTTAAGGATTATGCTTGAGACTAACCAAATTTTGATAATTATAGTTCAACATAGAAAGCTAAAATTGTGTTGTGTCCATGAATTTAGATCATCCTCATCAAAGATGGATATCATGTTGTTAGTTTAAAATGTTTCAAATAATACTATACAAAAGTTATGATCGCCATCAATCATCGTTAATAAATTATAATCATTAAATTTAATGTTTAGCGTAATGAATATGTTTTAGTAAATAGGGGTTTATAGAAAATTGAATATTATGCAAAGAGATTCATGATGATCAATCATCACCATTAGTATTATTAAATCCCAGTATGAAATATGATAATTTTAATAGATGCCTATAAGTTTATAAAGATGAATTTATTGTTGTGAGTTTATTGATAAGCCATGGCTGGTATCATCATCACTATTATAATCATTATTATGATATCACTATTATTATCATTATTATGATATTATTATCATCATCATCATTATTACCTTTATTGTGATAAATAATCTAGTTAAATGGCCATCAATATCAATAATGGTCTTCACATGCTTGTTTGGAAGCCATTAATAGGATTATACATGTCTGTTCATCAATATACGCTAATGAGCTAGCAATGTCTATAAGAATCTTTGATCTATAGTATAAACTTTGGTAATATTGGGATCTTGTAATTTTATCAATATAGATAAAATGTAAGAATGTCATTTTTGTTCAATAGTCATCCAAGTCATGTGTAATAAATATGTACTGAATGAGTTTGAACTCAAGTACACTATAAATAGATACTTATCTAGATTAAAAACAATCTAGTGGCGCTCATGGGAAAACACATGTACTTAGCTAAACTGAATAAAGAGTGATATCATCCCTTTCCAACTTCATAATATTAGTTTTATAAAATATATTTTTTTATAAGTTGTCATGAATAGCACCCGTGTGTGCATATGACCATGAATGGTCTTATATATTTGGAAAGAAGAATAGAAAGGATTCTTTGTTAGAAGAACCTAGTATTGGAGATAAGCATAAGGCACTCCAGGAATCTCACAGTGGGTACTTTTATTCAGTTGCTATATTTAATATTATTTTTATTAGATGACAATGGCCAGTATGTTTTATTGTTCAGATGACTGCCCCAATATATAAATAAATACCAAGAATCTTTAATGCTGATATTTTCAAGTGGCACAGTGATTCTATAATTTCTTTATCTATGCTATGATGAATTAATATAGTTACACATGGTACAGATTGGATAGGCATCTATCTAATAATTAATAATTTCCCCTATCTAAATATTTATTATGGTTACAAATGTGACATATTAAAATAGTTACAAATTATAGTTACAAATACATATCTTTTATATTAATTTAATAATTACAAATACATATTATAATAATTTATAAATATTGTTACAAATACATATTTATATTAATTTATAAAATATTGTTACAAATGGCGCCCAACGTGGGGCTCGAAATAAGCCAAATAATGGCTTGAAATACCCCACATACATGAGATGGGTAGTATATAGTGATGACAGATGTATAATTTATAAATATTGTTACAAATGGCACACCAACTTGGGCTCAAAATAAGCCAAATAATGGCTTGAAATACCCCACATACATGAGAGATGGGTAGTATAGTGATGACAGATGTATAATTTATAAATATTGTTACAAATGGCGCCCAACGTGGGGCTCGAAATAAGCCAAATAATGGCTTGAAATACCCCACATACATGAGAGATGGGTAGTATATAGTGATGACAGATGTATAGTTTATAAATAATTGTTACAAATGGCGCACCAACTATGGCTCGAAATAAGCCAAATAATGGCTTGAAATACCCCACATACATGAGAGATGGGTAGTATATAGTGATGACAGATGTATAATTTATAAATATTGTTACAAATGGCGCACCAACTAGGGCTCGAAATAAGCCAAATAATGGCTTGAAATACCCCACATACATGAGAGATGGGTAGTATATAGTGATGACAGATGTATAATTTATAAATATTGTTACAATATATTTCTTTTATAAATTTGAGCTCATGTTGAATAAACCAAATTTTATATTAATTTTTATAACTTTATTTACTTTTTAATTTTAACACTTCTAATTTGTTTCTATTACAATAAGTAAATTTCAGTAAATTTTATTTTCTCTTTAATACAATCATGCAATATTATAATTATTTTATATATATTTTTGCTTTTCTCATAAGAGACATAAAATATCTTAAAAAGGTCATATTGACACATTCTATCACTACTGCTGAAATTCAATCTACTCTCTCTTTCCTTAGCCTGTACATTACAATGACTTTCTTTTTAATATTTGTAACTAACTATGAAAGATGACAATATAACCAATATGATCTACAGGTTAAATTATATAATAAAATTAAGAGCTATATAGTTGGTGTAATTATGGATTTAAAAATAACAGCAAAATAATGAGCAGAAACCAAAAATAGATCATAGCTTTTAAACTTCTTAATATCATTAAGAACAATGACAATGGGAAATAATAATATTAATAACATTGGTATTAGTAAGATTCATGTCATAAAAGAAGATGCTGAATGGAATGTCTTTTATACACACTTTAACAGGCTGCAAATAAAGAATATATATTACAAGTCTTCAGAATTATATAGAACATTTTGTTTTCTATGTCCATAATCTGAAATTTGAGTCAGGATTGAGTGAACCTTGAAAACTGTTTAGATCACGGCATAATTAGAATTTTTTTTCAAGTAGCAAGCTCATATCCAACTAATCTATCTCATATTAGTTAGTAAGCTTCCTATTATTAATTAATAAACACATTAAGTTAATTTGGGTTTATCAATTGAATGATGATACAAAGATTTAAAAAAAAATCATCATAATGTGGTCTTAATATTCATGATGCAAAATTTCACACTCCTGAAATCACTCATTCCATGGCATAATTTTATTTTTCAGGATTACCCTACTGAATCATCAACAATGATAAATATTTCCTATGAAAATAAATTACCAATAATAAATAATTACACCATAATACAATGTGATACTTTATCAAGAGAATGAATAAAAATTGTTTTTCCCTTTCCAATGGATGTGTGAGAAGTATATTGATATTATCTTCACAGTCAGGTTATTGAGTTTTCTACTTTAATATTATCAAAAATTTCTTATTTGTATTGTCCAATTTACCAATATATTAACATTTCCAAAGTGTTTTACACCATTCTGAATATTTCATGATATGATTTATCAATTTTTCCCCAATATATTTTATATTTCTTTTCAATCTTGACTCAATTTAATTTTTTTAAATTTTATTCTAATCATAGGATTTTGACTGTTTGCATTATCACATATTTAAAAAAAAAAATTCAACATTTATCTCTGAATCTAAAATTCATAATTTTGCAAGTTTCTATCCTACATACAAAGTAAATTATTAACTGATGTTCTTATTTTTAAACATCATTCTAAAACCTGAATGATTTCCATATTATCTATCTGATGTAATTATTCGTCCCCCCAAAAAATAGGCTCAGAAGCTTTTTGTTTTCCAGTCACAGATCGATTTTCTTCATCTCATGTGAAATATGCAAGAGATTTTTAATTTTAGATATATAATAATTTTGTAAAAAAAATATACTTAGATACTTTCGAATTATCAACTCAATACTTATTATACATAAATCTATGTGTTAGATGATTTAATATTTTTTACATATAATTATTACAAACTAAATGTTAATGAGAAATTGATAATTTCACACACACACACAAAACTGCTATCAACATAATTATTCTAAAATAAAGTTTTTTAACTAATAATATTATTCTATTTTTATAAAAATTTATTAAGATGTTTGGCAAGTATAACAGTCACTCTTTTCTGTATTGTTTTTTTTTACATACAGAAACACTTTTTTTATCTGACAAAATAGATTGGGTGATTTAATAAAAATTGGGCATTATTTATGAGTTGAGCATCTTTCTTGTAAAATCGTCTTAGTAATATATTCATATTTAATTATTCCATGAAATAAGTGTATATAATCATATCATATATTTTTTTTGCACATCCTTTTCACTTTTTATTTTATTTCGTACACTTCTGACTGTCTGACACTCTTTTTTATGGGTAAAGAGATCTCTAGACATTTAAAACAGTCTAAAAGAATTGTACAAAATAGAAGTGAAGAGAAACATAAATAACATATCACGAAACTACTCATCTTACATTTTCCCATATCAATTTATAAATCTAAAACTAAAAAATTAGTTATGCATATCTTATAACATGAATGAAAGAACAAACAAAATCAAAAATAAAGATTGTAGTAGACTATATAATAATCTAGAATTATAATGCAGTAAAAAGTACTTTATGTATAAATTTAATTTAATTAGATTATTCAAGATGGTGACAATATGGATACCTTATAATCAAGATAAGAACATTTTGTTATAATGTTCTTATTGGTTTTTAAGCTTCTTGAAAGCAGTTTCTTCATTATTATGAGTTAAACTATCTTATAACTGGTTATCTTCTTTTTTTCCCTTTCAATATTCTCAGGCATTAAGACCATTTAAATAAATTAGACCTTAAGCAATAAAATGTACATAATCTATCACGTCTTCCACATATATATTGCTGTTTTAATAGCATATATGTAAACTTTAAAAAGCAGATGTCAGTGCTTTCCTATGCAAAATCCCCAGATTAGTTTCAAGTTTATGGTTTTTGTCAATGAGAACCTGTGAATCTTGGAAAAATGCAATTGGACTTATGATCTAATACACTTTCTTTCCAGTTCCTAACATTTACTTATATGTTATGCTATTAAGCTATAAGCAAACATAAAAGTTTCTAATCTCTAGGCCAACTTGCATATATAGTCATATATATCTGAATCCAGTACAGATTCTATATATTAGGGTGAATATATGTGATAGATCACATGATGTTTTATTGCCTTATATCAAATCTGGTATGTGAGAGGTGACTTTAATTATTTAAAAAAACTAACATATATAGAACTAAACTGAGTTCAGATCTGTATGACTATATAAGAAAGTTGGCTTAGATTGAAAACCTTTATATGTTTTTCAGTTTGGGATAATAGCTTGATCATAAATGATAGGAGCTGGAGGGAAGGTGCATAGATTCTAATGTCCAGTTGTACTACTCTAAGAACCAAATCTTCTCACAGATGAAAGCCATAAGCTTGAAACTAGTCTGGGGATCTTCAACAGGAAAGGACAGGATGTGATGTACTGTGGCTTCTTCTTAAACGGAGTCAGGAATCTCTCAGCAATTATACTCAGAGAAACCTGTTAGCCACTTTATTTTCCATTCCCCACTCTATGTTTTCCAATATCCTGCTCCATCCTATTTCCACAGCATAATCTTTGTCAACTCTATGGCCTTTATATATAAATTCCCCTTATCTTTTACCAAACCCAGCATAAAAACCAATAATCCACTTTCTGTATAATCACTTTTCTTTGTACCCTTTCTGTTTTCAAGCATTTACATTCAATTAGCAGATGCCTAATATTTTCTATTCCTTCCTTACACAATTTACAGACTAAATCACCCATATTTTTCCATTTACATGTATATTCTCTTGTTGCTAAAGATCCCGTTCGAACCTTAAACAATAAATTACTTTCCTTACTATTATAATATATTAACTCGCACCTAATATTCTGTTTACTTCTATATATATATTTAAACTCTTTTTATTCTCCATATAAGTTCTCCATTGCTGTAACAAAAAAAAAGTTGGAAAGTTTTTGTGTTTCTAAAAAAATTCAACATTTGATTTAATCAAACTTCGTTTTACATGCTATTCCTGGCTTTTTTTTTTTAAAAAAAAAAGTTTATCATGGTTACTATTATATTACATGAATTACATTCATTAATATCACATTAATAATAATGATGACGATGATAAAACACATTGAAAAAGCATGCTTTTAAATATTTAGAAGTAATGAGAATAAGAATATTAAATTTATTTATTTATTTTCTATGTATTATCTTGACAGATGTAACATTTGTAGTTTTGAAAACTGGAATTTATTCAAACATTAATTTGCAAACAAATCATTTTGTTCGCTAATTGGATGACGGTAGTCTGATATTTTTAAAACTCACCGAGATGAATGCTAATGGAGTTTACATTCATATAAATGGAAATGTATGGCAAGAAAGATAATAATAAAAATACAAACATCACTTATAAATCAAGTCTGAAATGTAAAATAGGATATTCATTTACTAACACAGCCATGTATATGTATGTGTAAAAAAAAACAAAAACGCTATGTTTTTAAACTACCATATAGTTTTTTTTATAATAGATAATATTAAGTCAATACCTAGAGATCATATAAATAAAATTTTTCTAGAATTCCAAAACTGTTTTTTCAGATCGTCGTAGATATATTCATTATTGGGATGATGAAATTCATTCATCTTATCCCTAGTTATTGTTTTTCTTTCACAATCAATTTTGCCAAAAAAATATGGTTTATATATTGATTTTTTCGAAAATTTAATACCATTTTCTTTTCCCCACTTTATACTTTTTCAAAAGTTCCAGAAATATTAGCAGCACTTTTTATTCTCACCTTTATGTTGCTTATGGCATATATAAAAAAGAATATAGTGGGGTCAGCAACAATATTCTTCTAAATCAGTGAAAAATAACTATAGGTGATAACCGCGAGGAGGAAAGTGGTAAACAATAATTTTATGTGAAATGGGTAGCACATTAAGTCTGTCCTGAAGTTACTGATGGATAAAGATGGCAATGGAAAATCACTTTGCATTACAATTCCCATGTTTTTTTTTATTATGAGTATGTTCACAAGACATTATTTATTTAAAGTGAAATTTTTTTTTTGTTTTTACATATTTATTGCTTGTTCTAAAGCAATAATCTGATAGACAAGATAGTGTCATTCTTTGTACTCAACTTGTATTCTCAATATAAAACCGCATTAAACAACAGTAAATAGAGATTCAGAATTAATGACAAAAGATATCAATAATATACATATATATTCAACAGATAATCACATAATTTTCTCTTCTCGGTTTCAATAACATCAATGGGTAGCAATTTACTGTGTTTTAACAAGCCTGAGTAAATTAATAGTTACTAGAACATAGAAACAAATTCACACCTCCAAGATTAGTTTGGCTATTGATTTTCAACACTGAAGAGCATTAATTTTGCATCTCTTGTCTGAAAGCCATTTTTACTGTTTTTTTATGCACTATACTAATAATCTGAGATTCAAACCTTATAATATTGAAACCAAGCTAAATTGCTTGTCTAGTTATATAGATCAAATACTAGATTAAAAGTTCAAAGGCATCCACAGTTTGTTAAAAAACTAATAGTATCTATTGAATCTATTGATTCTTCAGCTTCCAATAGATGACACTATTTCATAATATAAATATCTTTGGAATAAACTGAATAAATTATTATTTTTAATGCAAACCCTATTAGAATCTGATCATCATATTACACTTATGGCTGAAAACACACAAAATATGAAAGCATTTATTAGACAAGTTTAAGCTAAAAATTATTACAATACAAACAACAACTAACTTTAAAATTGATCGTAGAAATTGTTAATCTTTTTAAATGCTTTGTTTATTTACTTGGATTTAATGTTGTACATGTGTTACTGATCATTGACAATGCAATATTTTATGGTTGTCCAGCCTAACAATGTTGGTAGTTCAGTAAGTTTTCAGCCAAATAGAGGTGATATATTTCCTTAAAAATATGCTTTCATGGAATTTCATAACTAATTCACTAAAAAGTATTTACAGTTAATTAAAATAGAAGGAAAAAGAAATGAAGATGAAATCTTAATTTCTTTTGATTGTTTAACTAAATCTTGCTTTCTTTAAAACCATACTTAATGGATACATATATTATGAAAGAATTTAAAAACTCACACAAAAAAGCTCTTTAAAATGAAAATAAAGATTGGTCAAAGTAGAATATTTTTTTGTGATTTTCAGACTACATGAAGATTGGGCATGTATAAACAGAATAAGAAAAAATATTGATGTTTTTAATAGCTATAAAAATGAACAAGTGGATATCCAATCAAAATAGGCTTATAAAAATGAAAATAAAAGTGACATCATGAAAATAACATTACACTTGATAACCTAATAGAGACACTCCAAATCTTTTATAAGTTCTATCAATACTCATTCTTATAATCTGTGTAATCACATTAATGAATCATCCGATTACTTAATGCTAATTTTATTCTTATTACAACACCTCTATACCCCTCATTTAAGTATATTTAAAAATAAATTGGAGATAGGCAACACTTATGTCCTACATGTCTTCTTATATTTAAATCCAGTAAAAAAAACAAACCCCAAACATTTAATATATCTTCAAATTTAATTATAAGTTTGCTAAAAACCTTCTCTCTCATCCATAACTTTCACTTTTAAAATATCAAACAAAGTAATCTATCTCAATATATCAAATGTCTTTTGAAGATTAATAATGCATAACTTTCGTTTATATATTCTTCAACCATACACCTCAGAACTTTAATTGCATCTTATTTTTGTAAAATATAAACCACTCTTTAAGTAACACACGTTTAATTTTTTAGATATCTGTTTATTCAAAATGCTCATTTTTCCCAATTGTTTTTATTGCTTTTCTCTTCCAGCATTTTAACTGGAATTTTTGTAATATTCACACATTTACAATTTTTGAAATTTCCTAAAATTAAGAAAAAAAAAATTTGTTTCGATCCTACCATATTCACACTGAAAATTCACGATTTTCACAAAATTTAAAATCAATATTAAATAACAAAAGAAATTAGAAATTTTTAAATTTATAAATGTCAATGTAGTCTAGTCTGCATGAGTGCTATTTTAAAATCATCTCTGAGTCAGCTATTCTCTTACCTTGTGCACTTAGTTATATGGCTGCTGTCACATAGAAAACATTCTTTTAGTCAAGCGTTGTTAGCCGAGAGGTCATCGCACCCGCCTTGCAAGCAAGTAGTTGGTTGCAGACGAGTGTGGGTTCGTGTCCCGGCCGATGCTATGACATATGGAAAAAAAAACATTCTTTTATTATTGCATATTACTACTGTAAATTAATAAATAGAATCTAAGTTCAAAATGACGCAAAGCACAAAGGTAAATGATTAAAACAATTCTATCAAATTTAGGAAAAGCTTTGAAATGATTTCTTTATATGACAAAATAAAAGTGAATTTTCTTTTTAAAAAAGATAGCAAGTACATACATTTGCATGCATAATCATTTGCCTAGATTTGAATACATTCCATATGCAAATTACCCTCCTTTCATTTTTTTTACTTTATTACAGAACTATCTTTTCATAACAAATTGTACTATTTTTTGTGCTAATTAGTGCATATAATTTTGAAATTAAATTGTATCCTAGGTGTGTGTGTATTATATAAATTTAATTTACAAAAGTCATATTTTTAAATCAGAGTTTATTTTATTTCAAAAACGACTGATAAATAAATACACAGATGATCATACATCAAGAAAAGCAATATTTGAAGTAATTACAACGATAATTTGTAGAGAAGTAGTTTGTGTTTCACAGACTGGTTTGTATAGGCATCATAAAATTCTTTTTTATCTTGCTCTTTTCTTTTCTGTAGTTAAAATAGCTATAATTAGTTTATGATAATATATGTGTATGCAGACACATCTTAATATATGCATGTATGGATAAATAAATAAATGAAACTTCTTTAAATAAATAAAAAAAATATGCAAAAAAACAACAACATTGTTATAAGCAACTGTATTCAATATAATGTGATATATTTGACAGTTTATATATATTTTGATAAATAAGATGTATATACACATTTATGCACATTAAAAACATATACAGATCATATATATTGTAACGGTATATAAATATGCCATTACATTAATTTAAAATAAAAACTAAGTTCGCAAATAAAAATACATTTATTAAAAATCTAAAAGCTAAAATTAAAGAGTTGTTAAACATATATATATATTCGCACAGATGCAAAACTTTAAAAATATTTTTTTTTTTAATAAATGAAAAAAATGTTTGAACGTATATTTTTGTAAATGGAAATGATTGTTTTATAAATTAATTAAAAAGCAAGCTAGCCCTTGGGCTCTTGTATAATTAAAAAGTCTGATGAAAGATAGATAAGAAAATAAAGAATTAGCTTGTCCAATATAGAAGCAGCAAGTAAAGGCCCGGACCATAACGAAAAAATGGAACAGTGACGTTTTTGTTCATGGAATCCATAGGAGGATTATAAAAGGAAAATGATTCAAATTAAGACAGTTTCCTGACAGTTCCAACTTGAGTTTGTGAGAAGACGATAAGATGCACTTGTCATTCTCTCTCACTTATTTTAAAAAATGAAATGACTGAAATACCAGGAATGAACCAGCTGAGGCCTCCTTCAGGAACAACAGACCGGACTTTTTTACTGTAAGATATAAAAGGAATTTTTTTTACTAAAAGTAATTAAGAACTTTAAAAGATTTGATCAGCTAATCTAAATTTTAAAAAGGAACTTTTATTTGACTTATGTTTCAAATTAATTATAAATGTTTAATTTTTACATATTTGTTTGCTAAAAAAAAATCATTTCCATTTTATTATTTTTTATTTGTATTAATATTTCTTGTTTAAATTTGAAATGCATTAAATTTAAGTTGGGCATAGATGCTTGCATAGATTCGTTCACATTTAATTACGTTTTTGTTTTCATATATGATTAAAATATATAGACATTCGGTAAATAATGATATCTTATGTTGAATATCTAAAATGTATTTATTCGGATGTCTTGTTAGTTATTGGTGTCAATGTGGCATCTTATGATGAATGCCATTGGGTTTCTAGTGAATTTCCTCTGCAATTACATCAATAACTTTATGTTTTGATCATGTATGTCTATGTTGTGATGTTTTTTGAGCATGTAATCTGTGTAGTTGATCTATGCTCAGCATTAAACAACAAACTTTTATAAATCCATCTGTGCGAACTTATATAAATGTTAAATTTAAGTTGGGAGTGAATGGCTATATAGATTTGTAAAGTTATATATAGTTTAAGGGAGGGTAATCTTAGGTTATTTGTTTCGTAGTTAAATTGGGTCAATGGATTGGATATATTGGTGAAATTAGTAGATGTAGCATGAGATCCGCTATGGGCAGGATTGCATATATATGCCGCACCCCCCTGTTTGCCTATGGAATTGGATAATAAGACGGAAGATGCGGTTCATTCCTATGGAGTTTTTTGTTTATTGTTCTACTCACCAACAGATGTAGCATTCATTTGGTTGAGAGACAATGTCTTCTCTAACTCTACTTACTGTTCAGATGTACATTCCTGACAGCATAGTATTTTGTGCTGTTGTATTCATGCTGCATTGAATACATCAATATATCAGATGGATTGACGTTGGTTTGGCTGCGAACTTTTGGCCTAAGGTTAAATAAGGGATAGAATATTTTCTTTTCAAATGCAGATCTATGTATTCTATTCATACTCGATGATCTTAATAAAAATATTAAATTCATTCATACTCAACAATCTTAAAATAATAATTTAAATTAAAAATTGATATAAAAATCTAAATAATAAATGTTATTTCTCAAATTTAAAATGATTATACATGTGCGTAAATAAATATTGTTTATGTGTTAATTACTGGCAGTGGCTTTTTTTCTTTTATATTTAAGATATAAATTAAAAATATATATTATTATCTCTGTGTCTCCACTGAGCTAGTGACAGTGGGATAACGGTCTAAATATAAAATAAAGTGGGATCTTAACAGCACGTATCTGCCTACTTTATAAATTTTCTAGGTTCAAATGCCTAGATGGCGCCCTTGTAGTGCAGATTACGGTAAGATTCGATATACACTTTCTTTTGGAACGTTATCTATGTCATTTTCTAATCTTAATATCTAAGAATTTTTATTTAAATTATATATTACATTATAATCATTCTTTATTTTTATATGTTAATATATTATACATTTATGTAACTCCATATGTTATCTTTCTCTATATACATAATATGCAAGTTTTAGCATTAATGCAATAAATTTTCAATTAGCATTAATTAGCCAAATGCATTTTTGATGTAGTAAAAACTTATGTATAAATGTTATAAATTGAAGATTCATACGAAAAATTAATATTATATATTTATAAACTTTAATACAATTAGAAGGGATTTGAACTCAGACTTTGAAGCTCCCTACAGCTATTCACTTCATTTTATGCAATTTATAAACATGACCACATACATGCGAAACAGCTAAATGATCTCTAATATATGTATTTCATGCTGCACCAGAAATCATCAGTTGGTTCAGATCATCATCTCTCTCACACATATATAATCAGTGTTCAGTTTATATCAAGATAGCAAATACAGTAAATGCATTCTTAGAAAACAAGGTTTTTACTCTCATATATATATATATTGTTACCGTCAACCTATTTTAGCTTTTTATCCGTACGTTCCTAAAAGAGATCGAGAGCTCCGAAACAAACATGACATAGCGTAAAGCTTTATTTATTTTCTTATATCGGTAATTATTCACTATCAATACAAGGGGGCGCCAGACACGATGATTTAATTATTATTTAACTTCTCGCATCACCTTACGTCATGTCAAAACGATTTCGAAGTCTAATCCCGCCCACAAGCTCCAACTCCTAGCATGGACCAATAGGGTCACTCAGGGCCACGATGTAATTGTTTCAGCAATTACTCCTTACGTAAAAGACGCACTGTACACTAATGGGAAGGAAGTTTTATTTATTAACTGAGTGATCCTAGTACTGGACTTAACTATTGGTTGTTGGCGACCAATACGACTGTTCGTTCATCCCTCCCAAACAATTAGACTTCTTAGATCATCCCCCCTATGAATTACTTTCAATATTAGCATTAAACATTTATTTATATTTTATTATAGGCCCGCCCAATTCTTAACCTATCTTAACTAAGAGTAAATAAATAAACATCGTGACTTACGGCACGATGTTGGTAAAAGACATTTTAAAAAGAAACAATGGTTAAGTAAACAAATATAAATCTAAATTAGTGTAATTAAATGATAACTTTATTGATGATCAAAAGAAGAAATAAAATAAGAATTTAATTGTACGAAAAGATTTGAGAAATGCTCGACTTGTTTATATACTGAACAAATTTATTGAATATAAAAAAAGCAATATTAATTCACATTTTATTAGCACACGCACACACACGCATTCACGCACTCGCACAGAAAGAAATATATTATACATACTACGATATGGAATACAAATTTCATTTTATATCTTAAAAGTAATTGCGATGGCTTATTAGATAATAATTAAGGTCAAAGTTCATGTTTGGAAAAGTCCTAAGATTAAATTTGATTTTATGAATGTTGAGGTTACGCAAAGATAAGTTACAATAATAGGATAAATGTTACGGAATCTTTTATGATTTAATTTACGCAAGTGTAAGTTAGTTAACTATGAGATTGCCTTTAAGAGTTTACGAATGGAGTGAATGAAACATAAAGTAAAATAAATTGTTACCTAGGATTTGGATTTCGACTTCCGCTGCTTCGAATGAAATGAGGATTTGAACGTGGGATATGGCATCTTCATAATGAAGTATTCGTTTTATTCAAAGTTGAGCATAGCGTGGTCTGGACGATTCTGGTATTTCTCGGAACATTATTATTTGATCGGAGCATTAATTTCAAATGGAGATGTCGTTAAATATTCATAGCTTCGGAGATATCTGGTGGCGGAGCGTCGATCAATCACTGACGGGTTTCCTAGCCCATCATGATAATCGACGCTCTCAGTATTAATTTCACAACGATCATCTTGAATATGGATACGGCGAAACGAAAGAATATTATTTTATATCAAGCTATATCAAGTAGACTATATTGAATATATCAAGCAAGCACGTTAAGCGAAAACATATTAAGCAACAATATCAAGCCAACCTTTGAATAGATTTTTCGTGATATTTATATGAGATGGATCTTATCTTAGGATCCAATCTCCCCCCAGAGTTCCATATTTTTAGAGTTGTCGTTCGGGTCCGCGTCCGATGTAAATGTTCACTCAATCCTTGTGCTTAAGGCAATTTTAGGTCTTGGCAATCTCATGTTGCAATCTCAGTTAACAAACTTCTATTCATTCACACTTTGAGTGCATACGTGTGTGCGTGTCTTACCAGAACAATACAATTTACATTAACTTAGAAGTCGAGCATTTAATCTTTTCTCAAAATCATTTCTATAAGTTTTACTTTTAATATAATTATACTTCTAAAAGAAACCCTTTTTTAAATACCCCGTGGCGTATACAAGTGGAAATTATCTATTAATATTTATAATGGCATATTATATTTTCTTTTATTCTATATTTTTAGAGAATGTTATTTTATTAGTTTATACGAAAGCCTTGACTATTTAATGAGACAATTATTATCTTTATTTTTACAAATGTATTTTAGAAAATGGAAAGAAAACTATATCTATTTTTTATCCTAAGTTGTAAGAAAAATAAAATAGAGTATTTTACATTGCTTGAGTGTGTGTGTGTTTACATATACCGACTTTGTCTCGGTATATATCCCCGCGATCCGTCCAAAAAAAAAAAAAAATCAAAATGCGAGGTTTGGCATTTTAATTTTTTTTTTTTTTCATATCAATTCATTTATTATTATTTTTCTCTTTACCCCGCTCTTCATGACTTTTAACCGTCTACTCTGGCCGACTATCCTATGGTTCGACTTTCCCTCACATAAAGAAAACGAAGTGGCAGGTTATGTGGTCAGGCTCGGATTCGATATCTACGAACTCAGCTCGGCGTGCCATAATTGGTATATCTTGCCCAATCTGGTACAGGCACCCTGGGTGGAAGGTTGGCATGGGGATGGACATTTCCGAGGTCCCGCGATGCAAGGCTACGAATATATAGGCATTTCCTTACGGCCTATCTAATGGAAGGCAGGGGGATGGACCTTTCCGAAGTCCCCTCTGCAAAAACGACGACAAATACGAGGTAGCGAATAATCTAGAACCCTAAGTATTCAAAACATCCGAGCTCTGTACCTCCTAGCACAATGGTAAATAGAGAGGGAAGGAACAATAATAGTGCACTTCTCGTGATCCGGCTTTTCCTTTTTCTCTAGTTGGTCTCCGTGTGTTTTTGATTAATACATTTTAGTTGAAGGCGGGCGACGTTCTTTGATCTAACTGGCTTTCAGGAATCTTTAAAATGGCTTTCAGAATTGCTGCTTTATATAAAGCGGCTTTCACAATACTGATTTATTTAAATGGATGGTTTTCTTCCGTTAGTTACTGCTTTAGTTGAACAGATGGTTTATTGACCCCCCTTCCCCCCTTGTTTGTGTATAATGCGATGCGACATGTATGTCCCTTCCGGTCCGAAGTCGTTTTCCTACAGTAATAGTGGTTTATTAATCGCAATCCGGTGATCATATTCCTGGGGCAAATCCGTGTCCTTCAGCGTGTGTTTTTTTTTTTCTTTCACTTGTGTTTATTAGTATCGATCTGGTGGTAGTTTTCTCCTTTCTAGTTCTTGTCTTGGCCTCTCTATCGGCCTTCCCCGTCCTTCTGCTCGCTCGAACTTTGCTATGGCGTCTCCCATCTCGTGGATGCCCTTGTCATCCCGGCTTATCATCATCCGCCTGATGTCTGTCGGCATGTTATGTCTGATGATCGAGACGATCTGCTCTTCTGTCATGTGATATGCTGGCAGCTGTTGGAGGCCTGCCACCTGCCTGTAGTAGAATTGGGTTATTGTCTCGCTCGGTTTGGACCCGTACTTCTCGTTGGTGATGTGGAAGTAGATCCCCTCTTGTCTGGTGGCGTTCCAAAAGCTCCGTAGTATCTCCTCTCGATACTCTACGAATGATCTAGGTTTAAATTCAATCGTCCGCCACCAATCCCTAGCTGGCCCTTGCAAGTACGTGCTGGCAATATTGATTTTGTCTGGCTCTGGCTTAGAGGGTTCAGAAAACAGGTTCCGTGCGCTCTCTACGTGGTCCATCGGACTCTCGTTTTCACCTGCTCTGAAGGTTTCAATTTTTATTTGCCTTTCGGCCCATGACTGGCTTGGTTCCCGCGCATTTATTCCCCGTTCGACTCTCTTCTCCAACTCCTCCAGACGTTTGGCCATGATTTCTCCCGGTATGTTCTGTTGTGGCTCGATTCCCTCTATCTTTCTATCTATCGCGTCCACCTTTTGTATGATGCCTTCCAGTCCTGCCTTCGCTGTTTTTACTTCAATCCTTGCCTCTTCTATCTCGGCCTTAGCTGTGCCGATCTCTATTTTCATCGAGGTGATTTCATTTTTTACTTCGGCGATCTTTATTTCCTCTTTGCTCTGCTCCTCCTCTGACTCTCCGGTGTCTCCCTTCACTATTTTTCGTATCTCCCTAATGAGTTCCTCTCTATCCTCCTTTCTCTCTCTCCTTCTTTCTTCCCTATCCTCCCTCATCTCTTTCATCATCTGGCTCATCATTCTTATTAGTATTTTTATATCTGATTCGGCCTCCTCTTTCACCTCTGTCTTCTTGAATGTTATAGGGCTTTCCCCCGTCTCCTCCCACGCGATATCGTTATTGTTGTCCATTTGGTGAAAGATTCTTTTATTCTTTATTTATATCTGCTCTATTATAACTTTTTGCTACCGTTTACAGGAATGTGATTATTTTACTTTTATTTTATTTATTTATGATAACAGCGACTGATCGACGTCCGCTCCTCTATCTCCCGCTATGTTTTTTTTTTTTTTTATTTATTTATTTCTCTCCGGCTCCCAATGTTTTATTTAAAAGGTTTGCGATGTTATGAATCGCTGCGTTTTGTTCCGTTTATTTATATTCGTCCAAAGCTTTTGTTTACATGAAAAAAGTTTTGCGTCTTTTCCGAGGTTCGGCCGCTTTTGCTAATATCTTGATTTGCTTCTCTAACACATTATTTGCATTAACTTCACGTTTGGAAGCGTCATTTGTATTAGCCTCACGTTGGAAGCGCCAATTGTTACCGTCAGCCTATTTTAGCTTTTTATCCGTACGTTCCTAAAAGAGATCGAGAGCTCCGAAACAAACATGACATAGCGTAAAGCTTTATTTATTTTCTTATATCGGTAATTATTCACTATCAATACAAGGGGGCGCCAGACACGATGATTTAATTATTATTTAACTTCTCGCATCACCTTACGTCATGTCAAAACGATTTCGAAGTCTAATCCCGCCCACAAGCTCCAACTCCTAGCATGGACCAATAGGGTCACTCAGGGCCACGATGTAATTGTTTCAGCAATTACTCCTTACGTAAAAGACGCACTGTACACTAATGGGAAGGAAGTTTTATTTATTAACTGAGTGATCCTAGTACTGGACTTAACTATTGGTTGTTGGCGACCAATACGACTGTTCGTTCATCCCTCCCAAACAATTAGACTTCTTAGATCATCCCCCCTATGAATTACTTTCAATATTAGCATTAAACATTTATTTATATTTTATTATAGGCCCGCCCAATTCTTAACCTATCTTAACTAAGAGTAAATAAATAAACATCGTGACTTACGGCACGATGTTGGTAAAAGACATTTTAAAAAGAAACAATGGTTAAGTAAACAAATATAAATCTAAATTAGTGTAATTAAATGATAACTTTATTGATGATCAAAAGAAGAAATAAAATAAGAATTTAATTGTACGAAAAGATTTGAGAAATGCTCGACTTGTTTATATACTGAACAAATTTATTGAATATAAAAAAAGCAATATTAATTCACATTTTATTAGCACACGCACACACACGCATTCACGCACTCGCACAGAAAGAAATATATTATACATACTACGATATGGAATACAAATTTCATTTTATATCTTAAAAGTAATTGCGATGGCTTATTAGATAATAATTAAGGTCAAAGTTCATGTTTGGAAAAGTCCTAAGATTAAATTTAATTTTATGAATGTTGAGGTTACGCAAAGATAAGTTACAATAATAGGATAAATGTTACGGAATCTTTTATGATTTAATTTACGCAAGTGTAAGTTAGTTAACTATGAGATTGCCTTTAAGAGTTTACGAATGGAGTGAATGAAACATAAAGTAAAATAAATTGTTACCTAGGATTTGGATTTCGACTTCCGCTGCTTCGAATGAAATGAGGATTTGAACGTGGGATATGGCATCTTCATAATGAAGTATTCGTTTTATTCAAAGTTGAGCATAGCGTGGTCTGGACGATTCTGGTATTTCTCGGAACATTATTATTTGATCGGAGCATTAATTTCAAATGGAGATGTCGTTAAATATTCATAGCTTCGGAGATATCTGGTGGCGGAGCGTCGATCAATCACTGACGGGTTTCCTAGCCCATCATGATAATCGACGCTCTCAGTATTAATTTCACAACGATCATCTTGAATATGGATACGGCGAAACGAAAGAATATTATTTTATATCAAGCTATATCAAGTAGACTATATTGAATATATCAAGCAAGCACGTTAAGCGAAAACATATTAAGCAACAATATCAAGCCAACCTTTGAATAGATTTTTCGTGATATTTATATGAGATGGATCTTATCTTAGGATCCAATCTCCCCCCAGAGTTCCATATTTTTAGAGTTGTCGTTCGGGTCCGCGTCCGATGTAAATGTTCACTCAATCCTTGTGCTTAAGGCAATTTTAGGTCTTGGCAATCTCATGTTGCAATCTCAGTTAACAAACTTCTATTCATTCACACTTTGAGTGCATACGTGTGTGCGTGTCTTACCAGAACAATACAATTTACATTAACTTAGAAGTCGAGCATTTAATCTTTTCTCAAAATCATTTCTATAAGTTTTACTTTTAATATAATTATACTTCTAAAAGAAACCCTTTTTTAAATACCCCGTGGCGTATACAAGTGGAAATTATCTATTAATATTTATAATGGCATATTATATTTTCTTTTATTCTATATTTTTAGAGAATGTTATTTTATTAGTTTATACGAAAGCCTTGACTATTTAATGAGACAATTATTATCTTTATTTTTACAAATGTATTTTAGAAAATGGAAAGAAAACTATATCTATTTTTTATCCTAAGTTGTAAGAAAAATAAAATAGAGTATTTTACATTGCTTGAGTGTGTGTGTGTTTACATATACCGACTTTGTCTCGGTATAATATATATATATATATTATTTTTTATATTTATGCACACATGTAACCACAATAATAATACATTTATATAATAATAGAAATAAATAGAAACATATAAGTACATATATATAATTCAATAAGTACACACATATTAATGTAGCTAGCTATATACGAAAAATAAAGAATAAAAACATTTGTATACCAGAATGTTTTCAATATAATAAATATGATGATATTTTTGTGAATTTATATGTTGAATACCTAAATATATATAATAAAAATAATGAATATAAAAGTGTTAATACATTTATAAAAACTATAACAAACCACAAAAGTACTTTTAGTTAATTTCTTAATCCTCTTCAACTAACATTTAAATTCAAATTTAGCATTGTCAAATTACATCCCAAAGATTCCCAAATTTTAATATTAGCAGATTGTCGACTGATCATAAGTTTTTTATTTATAAAAATTGCCCCCTTAATTTTGCCTTTATTATATATATTTATGATTTGCTAATGTTAAAATTCAGGAATCTTGGGATATATATTGATGATGTTAACTTCTGCAATATTTGAATTTAAGTGACAGTTGAAGAAGGTTAAGAGATTAACTGAAAGTACTTTTATATTATTACTATTATATTCATTATTATTTTATTATAATATTTATTCCACAATGGTCATTTTATTTTATTTACATATATATATTTCTGAAAATTTGTAATGATGGTATTGTAGTTGTAATTATATGCTGTACTATTTCTATCATCTAATACTATTATTAAATGTTTTTAGAAAAATTCAAATTTTATTTAAACTTTTCAAATACATTCAACTGCTGATTTCGTTCATATATACTATATTTAATTAAAGATTATGGAATAGACAAATATAACAGGTTTACTATTGTATTAAGAAATAACTGAATGGTTTATTGTTCAGGAGTACATAAAAAGTTTAAGTAATGAAATTGTCATATTAGAATAGCTGTGATTCATGGATGTTAAAATTCAGAGTATAAGTTCTACAATTACCATGCAAGATCGTTGATTAATTTCATCCAGCTTAATACAAAAATCAAATAGATAAAAAAACTTTCAAGGAAAAAAAAAGTAAAAAAATGAAATTTGAGTTAATATTTGTGCTAAACAATACAGGACATTGCATTTAATAATAATAATAATAATAATAATAATAATAATAATAATAATAATAATAATAATAATAAATAAATGTAAGTACAATAAACTCATTTTATAGAGAAATTAAAATATGATTCTTAATTTCACTAAAATATAAGAGAGCTACTGTATATGCATGAGGAACAATTTATAATATTATTATTCTGAGATTCCACTCAGAAATGCAACAGATGACACTTGAATGCAGAAGATTTTAGTTTGTGGCTCAAGAAAAAAAAGAATAGAATAAGAAGTTAGCTATATCAAAACAAAAACTTGTCAAGCATTGGTGGCCGAGAGGTCAGCACAGCTGCTTTACAAGCAGTTATCCCGGGTTTGCGGGTTCGCTTCCCGGCCAATGCTTTGGCACATGAAAAAAAACAAAACAAAAAGAAAAACAAAAAACAAAAACTATACTAAAAACAGTTGTAAAGATTTAAATAATAATAAGAGGAAAAAGAAGAATAACAACATTGCAATAACAATATAAAGAATCATGATTGGAAGAATATGTATACTAACATTTTTCTGAATATAAATATCTTAAAAAGATTCAAAATGTAATAAAAAAAATTAAGAGTAATAGAATTTGTTGATATAATATTAAAATTGAATCATCTTTTAATTGCTCTTAAAGAATCTGGTAATCAGTAATTAGTCCAGCTTACACTAGATGGCACTAGAGTAGAAAACTAATCCTGTTAGATATGAACAACAAATCCAAGTAATTGTACTCTTAGAAAATAATATTCAGAGAAAAGCTATTCACAATTTAACAGAATGCATTTAATAAATAAATGAAAAAATCAAATGGATTTATTGATTGGGAGTTTATAAGAAATAAGAGTGCTGGAAGTGCCAGAATTAAAATTGATTCAAGGATTTTAAATTCCACCAGCTGGACATTTTGTTTGAGACAACCTATTACTTAGTTTAACGAAAGAGAATATCCATAATGAGTCTTTTAAAAAGATCTCTTATGAGAATATATTGATTATTATTTTCATTGTGTTATTTAAATAAATAAATAAACAATAAAATAGTATTACTCAGACATTCCATGGGTGTATTATTAAGTATCCCTAAGGGAATTTGGCTCTTGCTAGTCCCAAACTCATTCTTGACACTATTTTTATGGAACACGATGTCATTCTGTATTATAAAAAATATTAGGTTACAATTTATAGTTGCTGTTGTTTAGTAAGTTTGAAATCTCAAAATATTCAAATTTCCAAACTCATAGAATACAGCTCAACAAAGGCCAAGTTATTACTGATATTGCCTTAACAGAATATGATAACTTTTAACATCTCTCTTCTCAAGTAATGATTCGGAGGTCACTTTATTACTTCATAAGAGTCCTTCAAACTATAAGACAAAGGTGCTAAAAAGGGAGGGGGGAAATTGAAAACAAAGCACATGATCTTTGTTTATTCTTTATAATTTTTGACTGCTATTACAGTTAATTTTCCTCATCAAATCTTTTCTATGAATTTATAATAATTTATTTTTTCTAATCGTGAAAAGCAGGGTCAAATTTAAATATTTATAACTACTGACCACAAATACAATAAATATCAATACACACACTCATACAAGACAAATCACATTTTAGCAAAATTATGTTTTTGAAACTTCAGAGTTTTATATAAGGTCATTTGCGAACTTTACAAAAAAAAAAAATTGAGGGGAATAAAGAGCTTGATTACAAACTCTAAGGACCCATCCACTTACGTAAATCTCTTATAATATGGACGTAAAAATTTTAGTGGGAGTACAACTCAAATCATCTGGTACATCTTTATCATTTAGATATTTGGTATATAACTTTGCTAAAAAAAATTATATTTCTTCACCTGCTTCTTTTAATATATCAATTATAATTCTATCATTACCTGGAGCTTTTCCTTTCTTCACAAATTTAATTGCATGTCTCACTTCTTCATTTAAAATTCTGGGCAATTCGGAAGATATAATAGATATAGGAGGTACTTGTTCTTTATTTCTATATAATTCTTGATACAAGTATTCTACTCATTTCATGATGTCATCTCTCTTTTTAGTAATAATTCCATCTTTTTTTCTTATTGCAGATATAAATTTCCTACCAATACCAAAATGTTGTTTTACATTCTTGAGACTTTTATTCTCTTCTACAGCTTCATTTTCAACTCTTTTCTGCACCATTTTTACAAAATTTGAGGTATTCAATCCTTTTTAATGCATCATTTTTGTATATTTTCATATTCATTCTTTTCTTTATAAATTCTTTAGTCTCAGTAGAAATTTTATGGGTCAATTGCTGCTTTTTTCTACCAGCTATCTTTGTTGAAGTTTTTAAAAGTGTATCAATTATTTTCTTATTAATTTCATTCAAATCTGAATCATGTTCAAAATTTACTAATACTTGAAACCGATTTGTAAGTTCTAATATAAATTCATTAGAATGTTTCTGAAGATTAGGAATATCAACTGTAAATATTGTTTTTTTTAAAATAATTTTTGTCTCTCTAGTTTTGCATTAACACGTATCTTACTAATCGATGATCACTTCCTGTGTTAAATCTATTAAGAACATTACAATCTTGAAATATGTATTTTCTGTTAGTCAAAATATAATCCAATTCTGCTGAACCTTCATTTGGATGCTTCCATGTCCATTTCCTTTAAACATTTTTCTCAAAAAAAAAAAAAGAAAAA
Organism: Epiperipatus broadwayi; assembly: GCA_028023455.1. Classification (NCBI taxonomy): domain Eukaryota; kingdom Metazoa; phylum Onychophora; class Udeonychophora; order Euonychophora; family Peripatidae; genus Epiperipatus; species Epiperipatus broadwayi. Next base: position 422,745 of record JAQFVV010012572.1, on the reverse strand, counting down.
TCATAATATAAAGTTTTTCTTTTTTTGAAAACTCCATAAGTCTATGTCCTCTCTCATTTCTATTACTATAACCAAAATTACCTACAACACTCTCATATTTCATTTGTTTATCAATTCTAGCATTAAAGTCTTCCATAACAATTTTAAAATGTTGTTTACTCTGATCAAAAGCCTTTTGTACATCCATATAAAAATCTTCTACTACTTCATCACTATGAGAACTTGTTGGGGCATAAACCTGAATTATCTGCATTTGATATCTGCTATTACGTTGTATAACTAATCTTGTTACTCTGTCTAATACACCATCAATCTCCACATTATTATTCTTCCACTTTTTATTTATAATGAATCCTACTCCACTTGTATTTCCAATATTTGTGCCTTTATGATAGAGTACATGTCCATTTTTTAAATCAATTGTCTCTTCATCTTTTCTTCTAACTTCACAAAGTCCAAAAATGTCCCATTTAATACAAGACAGTTCGTCATCTAATTCCTGCAATCTTCCTTCAGTTGAAAGTGATCTGCAGTTGTAGGTACCTAAATAAAAAGTCATCATCAAAGGGAAGAATGCAGTATTAATATTAATATTTAAAACAGTTGATAAATAAGATATTAGAAATTACAGACCTATTAGCCTTTTATCAGTTTTATACCAAATTTTTACCAAGATAATTACAACTCATCTACAGAGAACATTGGATTTCTACCAACCAAGAGAACAAGCTGGATTTAAAAGTGGTTTTAGTACAGTACATCATATCTAGATATTGAGAGAAGTTATAGAAAGGACAAATGAATATGAGTTGCCATTATGCTTAGGATTTGTAGATTATGAAAAGGCATTTGATTCTATAAACATTTCTTCAGTGATTAAAGCATTAGATCATCAAGGTATAGATCCAGGATATTGTCATATTTTAAAAACTATTTATAAAAATGCAATAGCAACAATTAGATTACATAATGATACTAGGAAAGTCAATATTGAGAAGGATGTAAGATAGGGTGACTCCATATCTCCAAAACTTTTTACAGCAGTGGTGCAAGAAGTATTTTGTTGATTAAAATGGGAAGCTAAAAGAGTGAAAGTAAATTATTTAAGTCATTTAGATTTTGCAGACAATGTAGTTGTTTTTGTAAATAATGCTTTAGAGCTGCAGAAAATGTTGCAGGAGTTATCAGATGAAAGTAGAAAAGTAGGACTAAAGATAAATGTTAAAAAGACGAAAGTAATATTCAATGGATTTTCTCAAAATATAAAAATAAAGATTGATTATGATGAGTTAGAAGAAGTTAGCAGCTACAAATACCTTGGTTAGATTATTAATACAGATGGAAACATAATGGATGAAATTAATCATAGAATTAAACCTGGTTGGAGTGATACTAAAAGGAAATATGCCTATGTGTTTGAAAAGAAAGGTTCTTAATAAATGTGTTTTACCAGATCTTACTTATGAATCTGAAACTTGGACACTTAATAGAAGAGCAATACAGAGACTTCAGACCACTCAAAGAAGTATAGAGATGCATATTAGGAGTAACAAGAAGAAATTGAAAATGCAATATATGGGTAAAAGAACAAACAGGTGTTACTGACCTCATTGAAAAAATTAAAAAACTGAAGTGGAGTTGGGCTAGACATATTGCTAGAAGAGATGATAATAAATGGACAATTAAAATCTTAAACCGGATTCCAAGAGATTGTAAAAGACCCAGAAAGAGACCACATGTGAGATGGATGGATGAAATAAAAAAGTGTGCAGGAGTGATGTGGAAAAAAGAAGCTAAAGATAGGTGAAGATGGATTGAACTTGGATATCTTCATCCTGCAGTGGATTGATAATGGTTGTTGATGATGATGACAACTCAAATTATAAATTGTTATTAATACTTCTTTTATTTTTTTGTGGAGTTAATTTCGAATATTTTTATAAGTATTTCTCAATTTTTAACAGAACGCATTTTTATTAACATATTTAGTAAATGAACAGAATATAAGTTCATAAAGCAAGGTTTAATATCTATAATAATTTTATTTTACTTAATAAAGTTTGGATTAATACCTATAATAATTTTATTTTATTGTTCTTTAAATTATAATACAATTCCGTCAAATATCCATTTGAATTCCATATTTCTAATAAAAATGAACCAGATGTGATCTAGCACATTCAGGAAGTATTATAACGAAAAGGTCACTAAGACAGTAAAAGGTTATTTGAGTTGTATTGCTCGCTCTCTCAATTGCTCTGGGATGGCAATTTTTAACATTTTATTACTTCAAATAAATTCATTTTTCTATAAATAGAATCTTTAATTTAAAATTCTTTTTTAAAAACTAGAATATGTTTCACTTATATTAGACCTTCTAAACACTTAACAAAATTTTACTGAAAAGATATAAATTATTTTATTGATTGTCTAATAATCAATGTACGTAGAGAAAAGGTAAGAAATCACTACATATATGTAAAAATAATGCAACTGTTATTAAAATTTCTTAATAATATATACTATAAAATTAAATGGGTATAAACAGACATGCATACATAAGAATAATTAGTAAATTTTTATAAGAGAAGTCAGAGGCATATTTTTATGCTGATTTAAAAAAAAAAAAGAACGAAGAGGGGCGAGTTTTTTTTTTTCACATTTATTTCACAGAACATAGAATTTCATGCTGATTAGCTTAATAGTAAAGTGATGTATTCAAATGCCAAGGATTTCATAATTGATTCTTTGGCTGAACATAGCAAAGAAAAAACTCCAGTTTCATTATTAATTGAAATTATTATATTTAAATGTCATCAATTATTTACGAAACAGATTCCATACACTCACAATAGTGTTAAGATTAACAAACGGTATTATATAAAAATCATCTTTTTTTTTTTTATTAAAAGAAAGGTTTATTCATGAGTTTACACTGATACTAATTAGATTAGCATAGACATAATGATACAGAAACATACGTGATCTTGTACATAATATTAAAGACTAAAAGAGAGGCATGAGTCTTCATTCATTTGTCTAAGAAGGAGCATTTGTGCCACGTTTCCCGATGTAGCTTATGAGGAGCCAAAAGTCTATCTCTGTCCTTGCCATCTTTGACAGAAATTAAATAAAGATGATGCTGAATGTTAGATAGAATTTTGTGAATGGATAGATGTATATAGGGAAAAGGAAAGAGTTTGTCCAGTACATTAGTGATGCATATAATGCCAGTTTTGCTCATATACCTTTGGTATATTTTTTGACGGGCTAAAGCATGCGAATTTGTATAATAAGAATAATGGTAAACACATTAAGTAGGCACTAGATAGGCATTTTATGCACAAATCTTCTTGCATCCATTGATCACTCTGGCTTGCACTGGTGGTGCTACTGTATGAAGAGTTTAGCCTCTGTGTAAACATTAAGCTTATTTCCATACCAATATAATTTTTTCTTTTCATTTTATTGACTATGATGTTTGACTTAAGAGACAATCTGGATACACAAGTCAATAATCTTATTCATTTTAAAAATAATCAGTATTAAAAAGTTTAAACTAACAATATAATGAATAATAATTATTATAATATCAATATGGTATGTTTGATCCATCACTTATTTATTAACATATATTTATTAAATTTGTAAGATACACTTTAAATAAAAAACAGATTAATTTTTCATTCATTAAAATCATTAACAAAATTTTTTTTTTATCAAGATAAACTCTGCAACTTTTTGATTACAAATGCACTCATTTGTTTTAATACAAAAATGTTCCTGCATGACAACTTGTTACTTCAATTATTTTTAATTATTCAAAAATTCATAAAAAAAAAAAAAACATGCCAAAACTCATTAGTTTTCTTTTGCTAATTCAATCACAAAATTTTCCCATCAATGCTAAGTTCAATAAATTTATATTTAGAAATTTCTTCACACAATTTTTTTATTTTATTTATAATAATGAAATCTTCAGCCAGCAATACTCTTTATTTATAAAGAATTCTTTTCTTCTTCTTTTTTTTAGTATAAAGCTAAACAAACAATGCAAAAATGATTTTCTATTGTTTTTGTATTCAGTCAGAATTAAGATTAAATTTTAATATTCTTTTTACAAATACTTAAAACCCTGGCCAAATTAATATTGTCATAATTACTTTCTCACAGTATTATATGTTATTAATTACAAAAAATAAATAAATAATATGTACATGAATCTTTAATTAAACACTACCAAGTATAAAGTGCTATAATATATATTTCATTATAATTTTAAATACCGTCAAATAAAATACCAATGATTGCTCAAAATTTTTGCACCTACATTTCCAATTTTTAAAAGAGCAAAGGATAGAAATAGATTGTTACTAATAAATAAGTGCTTACCAGGGATGATGAGTTTTAGAGACTTAAAATGCATTATAAAAATGAGGTTTGTTGACAGGTAAATACAAAAAAATGTTACAATCAAAAGTGTGACATGCATTGTTTTTATTGATTTGGTAAAAATATTAAACAATTTGTGATAATAATTATTTACGATAGTTTATTCATGTCATATAGTTGACTATATGAGGGCATATAAGAAAACATTATTCCCTGTATACTATTTTTCATACTTCTTTTAAAATATAATTTTATTATTATTAAACAATAGTATACCACTTTTATAATAGTATTATAATCATATATTTACATTAGTTTATGCTGAAATGGTTTTGAACAAAATCATATAAAATTAAGCTTTATAGAACTTTTATAATATATTATGCTTTGTTTCATGTACTATTTTGGGGGGATGGAAGCTGTGTAATGCAATAGAAATAGTTATGATTCCAGATGTGTAGATTGAAATTCATCATTTCCTGTTATTCTAATCTTTGTTGTTATTGCAGCTGTTTTTTATTGTATGCATTTCAATCATTCTTATTAGATTTATATTTCATTACTTCAAAATAAATTGCATTGACACACTTTTTTTTTCTTACTTGAAATGATTTATTTATTTAAAAAAAAATAAAAATAATTTTTTTTCTTTATTTTGTACTTTTGTCCTTAGGCTAATCCTTTGTTTTTTTTTACTACTTTTGTGAGGAACTATCTCACTTTTTAAAAAAAAATAAAAATGAATTATTTCTGTTTTCTAAATTCACCTGTCACTAACATCTTTTTCTTATATGCACATACATATATAATATAAAGCTGCAAGTGAAATTATTTGTAATAAATGAGAAGTAAATTTTTGCACTGCCAAGTGTTGACGTGACTTTTAATATCATTAAGATATTCAACATAAAATAAACATGCTATACGTTTCAGTAACAATAAAGTCTCATTAGGTAAGCTAGAAATCTAAACACTTATCAACTATGTCAAAATAGCAACTAGAACATCTTATATAAATAGATTTATGTGATTTTTTACTTTTAAAGAGTAAGTACATTATCATATGATCACACTTTTTCAATTACGTTCAAATGGTTAAATACTTATTAAAACTTACTACACAAAATCAGTGTCATTTCAAACCTTATTTAAATTTGGTGATTAATTTAAATGCTAAAAGGAATATGTAATAAATAAAAGTCGGCAGAAATATTTATAGCAAATGAGTAGCAATTATTAGTATTCTCTAATATAAATTTTATCTTTAATATTATTAATTGATTTCTAATATAAAGCAAACAGATTGATCTTCCATATTACATATATTTTGTCTACAATTTACCCTAATTAAAAAAACTAAACACTGATTAACCACATCAGAATAATAATTAAAGCTCTTTATATAAATAGATTTATAAATATATTTTATTTTAAAGAGTTATTGTCACACAAATACACTTTTTTGATTGCATTCAAATTTCACATGATCACCATTCTTTATGCTTACACAAGCATCCCATTGATTACTCTGGCTTACACTGAGTGGCGCTGCTTTACGGAGAGTTTTCCTCTGTGCATTCAAATTTATCATACAAAGTTTGAAATGAAATTAAAACCATTTATAAATTAAACTTTTGCCTATTTTGACATGCTTGACAGACTTTTAGATCATTGGCATAACTGACCAAAGTGAAACATAAATAATATGAAAGATCAGTCTACAAATTAATGGTCATATTTGGATTAGACAATGCTAAATTTGCTCTCATTTTTTGTATATATTTTTATAAAAATTTTCTGTGAATATGATTAAGTGGGAAAATATCAATAACAATGAAAATGATCATACAAAATATAAATAATAATATTGATTTAAATATTGATAAGAGTAAAAAGGAGATATGCCTGATTAGCATGAAATACTATATAACATTATTAATAATACAATGCTTTAAGAATTCCAGCATTACTTGGATCTTGAAGAGAATAATTATTTCTCTTCCACTTTGCCTACCAGATCCTAACTACTCATCTTTCATATACAATGTCTAGAACTAAAACCAAGCTGCCTGAAAATATAAAATAATGTTTAATAAATCTATTGGAATAATATACAACATTCAACAGAGATCTATAAAAAAATAATCGACAAACATATTCTACAATATATATTGTAACCGCCCCCCTTCCTAACCGAGATTACGGGCTTCGAAATAAACATGACATAGCGTAAAGCTTTATTTATTTACTTATATCGATAGTTATTTACTATCCACACAAGGGGGCGCCAGATACGATTATTTAAGTGGAATTTAATTACTCGCATCACCTTACATCACATCAAAACGATTTCGAAGTCTAATCCCGCCCCCCAGCTCCAACTCCCAGCATGGACCAATAAGGTTACTCAGGGCCGTTATATGATTGTTTCAAAGACAACTCCTTATGGAAAAGACGCACAGTTCACTAATGGGAAAGAAGTTTTAGTTTGCTAACTGATTGATCCTAGCACTAGACTTGATTATTGGTTGTTTGTGACCAATACGACGGTTCGTTTATGCCCCGAACAATTAGGCTTATAAGATCATCCCCCCTATATGCTATATTCAATATAATTGTTTGACATTTGTTTATATATTTATCATAGACCCGCCCAATTCTTAAGTCTATCTTAACTAAGGGAAAATAAATAAACATCGTGACTCACGGCACGATGTTGGCATATTACATTTAAAAGAAACATTGAAAATAAATCTAAATCTAAATAAATATAATTTAACGATAAATTTATGAACGATCAAGAGTAAATGATATAAGACTTTAATAGTATGAAAAGACTTGAGAAATGCTCGACTTGTTTATATACTGAACGAATTTATTGAATATAAATGTTAATTTGAATTTTATTCGCACACGCCCACACACATTCACGCTCGCAGAGAAACATATTAAACATAATAAAGTATGAATGATAAATACAAGTTTCCTTTTACATTTTGAGAATACGGATTATGGTTTATTAGATTTTACTTAAGTTCAAAGTTCATGTTTTGAAAGTCCTACGATTACGATAGATTGCAATAATAGATTAAATGTTACAGCAAATTTTATGATTTATTTACGCAAGTGTGAGTTAGTTAACTATGAGATTGCCTTTAAGAGTTTACGAATTGAGTGAATGAAACATAATATAAAATAAACTATTTACCTAGGATTTGATTTTGACTTCCGCTGCTTCGAGTGAAACGAGGATTTGAACGTGGGAGATGGCTTTCATGATGAAGTGATTTGTTTATTTAAAGTGAGCATAGCATGGTCTGGACGATGTTGGTATTTTTCGGAACATAATTATTAGGTTGGAGCATTAATTTCACGTGGAGATGTTATTGAATTTCCATAGCTTCGGAGATATTCGGTGGCGGAGCGTCGATCAATCACTGAAGGGTTTTCTAGCCCCTCATGACAATCGACGCTCTCAGTATTAATTTCATAATGATCATCTTGGATTTGGATACGGCGAACTGGAAGAATATTATTCTATGTCACGCTATATTCTAAACACATTAAGTGAGGAACTCCTTCAGCAACGATATCAACAATGATAACAGCAACCAAAAAAAACACAACAACAGCAATAATAATAACAAAAAGAAAAGAAAAAGCCTTTGAATAGATTTCATTTGATATTTATAAGAGGTAATCCTTATCTTAGGATCCAATCTCCCCCCAGAGTTCCATATTTTTAAGAGTTGTCGTTCAGGTCCGTGTTTGACGTAATGTTCACTCAATCCTTTGTGCTTAAGGCAAATTTTGGTCTCGGCAATCTCATGTTGCAATCTCAGTTAACAAACCTTATTCATTCACACTTTGAGTGCATGCGTGTGCGTGTTTTCACAAGAACAATACAATCTACATTAATTTTAGAAGTCGAGCATTTAATCTTTTCTCAAATCTTTTCTATGAGTTTTACCTTTGCTAAAATTATAATTTAGAAAGAAACATTTTAAATATCCCGTGGCGCATACAAATGGAAATTAACTTTGAATATTTATTAGAGCATATTATATTTTCCTTTATTATATTATTTTAGAGAATGTTCTATTATTAATTTTATGTGAAAGCCTTAACTATTTAATTAGACAATTATTATCTGTATTTTATAAATGTAGTTTATAAATGGGAAGAAAACTATTAAAGGTTACAAATATAATGTTACGAGTCTTTTGTATTGCTTGAGTGTGTGTGTGTTTGTTTACATCGACTTGTCTCATTATAATACATATATTTTCCTAGATTTAAACCCTATGTAACGCTATCCCGTTACATATCTCTCCGCCTGGTGTAGAGTAAAATTCGGGGAATGCGGATTTTAGCTCTGAGAGGAAGCCAGGTTATTCGGCCCTCTTCAGTGCCCTCGCATTAAATGTTCCCTTTCCCTGGGTCAGCACGAAGGCGTTGTTCCCATATGCCCTGACGATCTCATAGGGGCCCTCATAGATGTCGAGGAATTTTTTGTATATGTGCTGTTCTGGTCGACTGACCTATTGTTCGACTTTCCCTCACTTAAAGAAAACGAAGTGGCAGGTTGTATGGTCAGGCTCGGATTCGATCTCTACGAACTAAGCTCGGTGTGCCCTAATTGGTATATCTTGTCCAATCTGGTACAGGCACCCTGGGTGGAAGGATGGCATGGGGATGGACATTTCCGAGGTCCCGCGATGCAAGGTTACGACTATATATGGGCCTTTCCTTACGGCCTATCTAATGGGAGGCAGGGGGATGGACCTTTCCGAAGTCCCCTCTGCAAAAACGACGACAAATACGAGGTAGCGAATATTCTAGAACCCTAAGTACTCAAAACATCCGAGCTCTGTACCTCCTGGCACAATGGTAAATAGTGAGGGACGGAACGATAATAGTGCACTTCTCGTGATCCGGCTTTTCCCCTTTTTTTTTTTTTTTCTAGTTGGTCTCTGTGTCTTTTCTCCGTGTGTTTTCGATACATACACATTAGTTGAAGGCGGGCGATGTTCTTTGATCTAAAATGGCTTTCAGGAATCTTTAGGATGGCTTTCAAAATTGCTGCTTTATTTGAAACGGCTTTCACTATACTGACTTATTTAAAGTGGCTTCGAAAATACTGGTTTATTTAAAGTGGCTAGTTTTCTTCCGTTAGTTTACTGCTTTAGTTGAAAAGATGGTTTATTGACCCCCCTTCCCCCCTTGTTTGTGTATGATGCGATGCGACATGTATGTTTCTTCCGGTCCGAGGTCGTTTTTCCTACAGTAATAGTTGTTTATCAATCGCAATCCGGTGATCATATACCTGGGGCAAATCCGTGTCCTACAGCGTGTGTTTTTTTTTTTTTCTTCTCTTTCACTTGTGTTTATTAGTATCGATCTGGTGGTAGTTTTCTCCTTTCTAGTTCTTGTCTTGGCCTCTCTATCTGCCTTCCCCGTCCTTCTGCTCGCTCAAATCTTGCTACGGCGTCTCCCATCTCGTGGATGCCCTTGTCGTCCCGGCTTATCATCATCCGCCTGATGTCCGTCGGCATGTTATGTCTGACGATCGAGACGATCTGCTCTTCTGTCATGTGATATGCTGGCAGCTGTTGGAGGCCGGCCACCTGCCTGTAGTAGAATTGGGTTATAGTCTCGCCCGGTTTGGACCCGTACTTCTCGTTGGTGATGTGGAAGTAGATCCCCTCTTGCCTGGTAGCGTTCCAAAAACTCCGTAGTATCTCCTCACGATACTCTACGAATGACGCTAGGTTTGAATTCAATCGTCCGCCACCAATCCCTAGCTGGCCCTTGCAAGTACGTGCTGGCAATATTAATTTTGTCAGGTTCTGGTCTAGAGGGTTCAGAAAACAGGTTCCGTGCGCTCTCTACGTGGTCCATCGGACTCTCGTTCTCGCCTGCTCTGAAGGTTTCAATTTTGATTTGCCTTTCGGCCCACGACTGGCTTGGTTCCCGCGCATTTATTCCCCGTTCGACTCTCTTCTCCAACTCCTCCATACGTTTGGCCATGATTTCTTCCGGTCTGTTCCGTTGTGGCTCGATTCCCTCTATCCTTCTCTCCATCGCGTCCACCTTTTGTACGATGTCTTCCAGTCCTGCCTTCGCTGTTTTTACTTCAATTCTTGCCTCTTCTATTTCGGCCTTAGCTGTGCCCAGATCTCTCTTTTTATCGAGGTGATTTCATTTTCTACTTCGGCGATCTTTATTTCCTCTTTGCCCTGCTCCTCCTCTGACTCTTCGGTATCTCTCTTCCCTATTTTCCGGATCTCCCTAATGAGTTCCTCTCTCCCCTCCTTCATCTCTTTCATCATCTGGCTCATCATTCTTATTAGTATTTTCATGTCTGATTCGGCCTCCTCTTTCACTTCTGTCTTCTTGAATGTTATAGGGCTTTCCCCTGTCTCTTCCCACGTGATATCGATATTGTTGTCCATTTGGTGATAGCTTCTTTTATTCTTTATCTATCTCTGTCCTATTATAACTTTTATTACTACCGTTTACGGGAATGTGGTTATTTTACTTTTCTTTTATTTATTTATGATAACAGCGACTGACCGACGTCCGCTCCTCTATCTCCTGCTATGTGTGTTTTTTTTTTTTTTTTTATTTATTTCTCTCCGGCTCCCAAAGTTTTATTTAAAAGTTTGCGATGCTATGAATCGCTGTGTTTTTGTTCCGTTTATTTATATCCGTCCAAAGCTTTTGTTTACATGAAAAAAGTTTTGCGTCTTTTCCGAGGTTCGGCCGCTTTTGCTAATATCTTGATTTGCTTCTCTAACACATTATTTGCATTAACTTCACGTTTGGAAGCTTCACTTGTATTAGCCTCACGTTGGAAGCGCCAATTGTAACCGACCCCCCCTCCTAACAGAGATTACGGGCTTCGAAATAAACATGACATAGCGTAAAGCTTTATTTATTTACTTATATCGATAGTTATTTACTATCAACACAAGGGGGCGCCAGATACGATTATTTAAGTGGAATTTAATTACTCGCATCACCTTACATCACATCAAAACGATTTCGAAGTCTAATCCCGCCCACCAGCTCCAACTCCCAGCATGGACCAATAAGGTTACTCAGGGCCGTTATATGATTGTTTCAAAGACAACTCCTTATGGAAAAGACGCACAGTTCACTAATGGGAAAGAAGTTTTAGTTTGCTAACTGATTGATCCTAGCACTAGACTTGATTATTGGTTGTTTGTGACCAATACGACGGTTCGTTTATGCCCCGAACAATTAGGCTTATAAGATCATCCCCCCTATATGCTATATTCAATATAATTGTTTGACATTTGTTTATATATTTATCATAGACCCGCCCAATTCTTAAGTCTATCTTAACTAAGGGAAAATAAATAAACATCGTGACTCACGGCACGATGTTGGCATATTACATTTAAAAGAAACATTGAAAATAAATCTAAATCTAAATAAATATAATTTAACGATAAATTTATGAACGATCAAGAGTAAATGATATAAGACTTTAATGGTATGAAAAGACTTGAGAAATGCTCGACTTGTTTATATACTGAACGAATTTATTGAATATAAATATTAATTTGAGTTTTATTCGCACACGCACACACACATTCACGCTCGCAGAGAAACATATTAAACATAATAAAGTATGAATGATAAATACAAGTTTCCTTTTACATTTTGAGAATACGGATTATGGTTTATTAGATTTTACTTAAGTTCAAAGTTCATGTTTTGAAAGTCCTACGATTACGATAGATTGCAATAATAGATTAAATGTTACAGCAAATTTTATGATTTATTTACGCAAGTGTGAGTTAGTTAACTATGAGATTGCCTTTAAGAGTTTACGAATTGAGTGAATGAAACATAATATAAAATAAACTATTTACCTAGGATTTGATTTTGACTTCCGCTGCTTCGAGTGAAACGAGGATTTGAACGTGGGAGATGGCTTTCATGATGAAGTGATTTGTTTATTTAAAGTGAGCATAGCATGGTCTGGACGATGTTGGTATTTCTCGGAACATAATTATTAGGTTGGAGCATTAATTTCACGTGGAGATGTTATTGAATTTCCATAGCTTCGGAGATATTCGGTGGCGGAGCGTCGATCAATCACTGAAGGGTTTTCTAGCCCCTCATGACAATCGACGCTCTCAGTATTAATTTCATAATGATCATCTTGGATTTGGATACGGCGAACTGGAAGAATATTATTCTATGTCACGCTATATTCTAAACACATTAAGTGAGGAACTCTTTCAGCAACGATATCAACAATGATAACAGCAACCAAAAAAAACACAACAACAGCAATAATAATAACAAAAGAAAAGAAAAAAGCCATTGAATAGATTTCGTTTGATATTTATAAGAGGTAATCCTTATCTTAGGATCCAATCTCCCCCCAGAGTTCCATATTTTTAAGAGTTGTCGTTCAGGTCCGTGTTTGACGTAATGTTCACTCAATCCTTTGTGCTTAAGGCAAATTTTGGTCTCGGCAATCTCATGTTGCAATCTCAGTTAACAAACCTTATTCATTCACACTTTGAGTGCATGCGTGTGCGTGTTTTCACAAGAACAATACAATCTACATTAATTTTAGAAGTCGAGCATTTAATCTTTTCTCAAATCTTTTCTATGAGTTTTACCTTTGCTAAAATTATAATTTAGAAAGAAACATTTTAAATATCCCGTGGCGCATACAAATGGAAATTAACTTTGAATATTTATTAGAGCATATTATATTTTCCTTTATTATATTATTTTAGAGAATGTTCTATTATTAATTTTATGTGAAAGCCTTAACTATTTAATTAGACAATTATTATCTGTATTTTATAAATGTAGTTTATAAATGGGAAGAAAACTATTAAAGGTTACAAATATAATGTTACGAGTCTTTTGTATTGCTTGAGTGTGTGTGTGTTTGTTTACATCGACTTGTCTCGTTATAATACATATATTTTCCTAGATTTAAACCCTATGTAACGCTATCCCATTACAATATATATATTAGCAGTAATCCATAATAATTTCAATTTATTAAAATATAATTATTTAGCCAATAAATATACTGACAACTATACTTAAGATTAACATTTTAGTTCTGACTGAGTTTTATAAGCAATAAGTTTATTCAAAATTTTAATTTATACCATTTTCCTCTTTTATTTTTATTTTTATTAAACAATTAAAAAAAAATATTTTAAATTTTATTTTGAAAATATTGTATAATTCTTTATAGTTTACATATATAAAGGTCTGATTATTTATTAAGCATGCAGGAAGTATGTAAATACTTTTAGAGAGAGGCTTTAATGTTTATCATATGTACCATGAATGTTTATAATTGAGGCTTTAATCTCTATCAAATGCGCCTTGAATGTTTATAAGTCAATTTCTTTTTGTATAGAAGGACCTCTCAAACCTTGATGCAAGATAGTAACTTTATAAAGATAAGACAGCTGTTGTTCTTATCTTTATAGAGTCACTATCTTGTGTTGAGGTTTGAGAGGTCCCTCTATTGTTAAAAAAAGGCATCGTTTGACTATTATAAATGTTTGAGCACATATGATAAAGGTTAAAGCCTTTCTCTAAAAGTTTATATATATTCTGACTTTAAATTTTTAAAATAAAATTGATAAAATTAAGTTTAAATTTTAAAAAATATTATTGACTGTATCTGTGCTCACATGTATGTTGATGGCATGAAAGTCCTCAGCATATGAGAGAAAATATTAAAATTTTGATAGTTAATAAAATTAAATATTCTTCTAAGTATTTTTATGGCAGATTTAAAACAAAATTATAAGGCTCAATATCGCAATCTCAAAATTATCTGAATAAATTTAAAAATGTCATTTTTATAAAGTCCAAACAGTTATTTGATGGTTTCTAAAGCTGGTGATTTTTAATATTGAATTTTAATTTGATTTATTTGTCAACAGAAATTTAATAATTTCTCAGTACAAATAACTGACAATTCATGTTCTGTATTAATAAATCTTCAAAGGTCCTTACCCCCATGCAGACAGGTAAAAACATGGCAGTGAAATAATTATCATCTAGACATCAAGTGGCCAATGGGTTTTTCCAGTCTTGTGAGAATTTGGTCAAGTAAAACATTTAGAGTGTAACTCTTTACTGCTGTCACATTATAACATTTTAACTCTTACCATAACTCTCACTCGTACTGTAACTAAAATAAAATGGTTGTGTTTTGCCTTTTATAATTTTTCTGAAAAGTACTTTAATCTCCCAAATAATAAATAATTTTTCAAATTCCAAAGCATAAGCTTGTGGTTAAGACCTGTAGAGGTCCCTACCTTCGCATTTTCACGCGCATATTCTTGAGGTTTACAGCCTTAGTAAATATTACATAGCTGAAGATTGTTTGAAAATAACTAATTAATACATATAATAATTAGTTTTGACTCCTTGTATAGTAATTGGTATTTTTTATATTTTGATTCATTTTAATAAGAAACTTTTGCTAAAATATATTCTTATTTAAATAATTGAAATGATTTGATTTTTTTTTTTAGAGTTTTATTATATGTACATATTGTTTATTTATTACATATAATGAAAATATTTAATACAAAATTTAATGTGAAAAATATTTTTATTTCTTGATCTTGCCATCAGACCTCAACCAGAAATTATTTTAAACTATTTATTTTTTATATGTAAAAATATTCGAATGCCTTTATTGCTCCAGAGTTCATAAGAAGTGAAGAGTAGGGAGGTGAAGTGCGAATGTTGAAATTGATAGTACAAACCCAGATTCCAGAATATAAGATTGTATCACTATGCTAAACTGCACAGGACCTTTTTTTATATCTGCATATTCTCATATGATATAAACATCATAATGTATATGTATATTAAACAACATTTGCTTCTAAATAATCAAATATGTTTTAATTAGTGTTTTCTAAATCATAATAAAATTGAATGGCATTAAAATTATATATTTTTTGAAGAATTTTATATTTGTAGAAAAAGATTAATTAAATAAAGTCAATGTATTGAGGAAAAAAAAAGGTATAAAAACTAGCTGACTGCAATCTTCACTTTTTATTTTTTAATTGAACATTTTTCTAAAATGATAAAAAAATCATCTAGCATAATTATTGATATAGCAGGAGTATATAGAAAGAGATTATTCATCAAAATATAAAGAAAGGCAAATTTACTTTTGGAAAACAGGAAAAATGTAAAGTGTTTCAAATTTAGAAAGATGAAGATGCAGGATAGAGCAACAGAATACAATCCAAATGATAGGTTTATTTTTTTGGGATTAAGCATATCAAAACAATTCCAAAGCTTAAAGATTTAAAAACTAATATAATATTTTATTCAAGGAATACCAGGACTATAAATAAAGCAGAAACAATTATTTGAAAATAAACAGAAAAAATAAATTGTAAAATTTAAAAAATATATAGCTGGATGATGATGACAAATAAAAATGTAAGAATGAAGAAAGAATAATTGAATGAAAGGTGTTTAAAAAGGAATGTTGGATGCAAAAAAAAAAAAAAAAGGACAGAATATAGTGATCTTATTGGATGATATAAGAAATGGAATGAGATATGGTAGAATTGAAAATCTGGGCAATTAAGAAAACAGATTGGAGAAATGGATAAACTTGTGATGCAACTGTTCTCTGGACCTGTCTATATAGGACATAATACTTTTAATAATGAGTAAAAAACAGATGTAATGATATAAAGATATTGTTTTAAGTTCAAATGCAAGAGATAATTTTACACATAACAATTTGATAAATGATAGATATTGATTAGACTTAAAAGTATTCCAGGAAACTAAAATATTATACAAACATTCTAAATGACATACATGATAAAAACACATTATAAGTATAAACAAGAAATAAGAAAAATGTGTAAATAAATACCGTAATAGTTACACAATAAAGACACAGTTAGTAAAATATGGATAGATCAGGGGAAAAAAATTGTTGGAATTAGGATTAAAAATTAAGATAAAGCTCAATAAGTTTCTGTAAAGAAATAGCACCCTATAATGATAACTCATCTATCTTTGTAAGAGGAACAATTTTCAATTAGATTATATATTAGTTCAAAACAGATCTAGAAGTAACACTGTGCCCATCTTGTACCTGGTACAATGCCAGATAATAATACATTAATATTAAAATTGAAATTATATTTTATGAATATAAGTTAAATTTTGAATCAGAGAACAAAAAAACAATTATTAACATATTAAAAAGGGACAAAGAGAAAAATTTTAAAATTTATTGGATAAGGGGATAAAAAAACAGGTAAAACTCTTTATACATATTGCCACTCAGTGCAAGCCAGAGTAATCAATGGATGCTAAAAGGTTTGTGCATAAAATCCCCATCTAGTGCCCACTCATCCAATATCCCCAGACTAGTTTCCAGCTTGTGGACTTTGTCAGTGAGGAACCTTGGATCTGAGAGCACTGCACCCAGGTCATGTGATAAGAGGATAAAACAATAACAATAACAACAAAAACTCCACATAATATCAAAGCAAATGGTAATGTAAATTGAAATGAAAAATTTAAAGTACTACAAAAAAAAAGGCTGGAGTATAAATAATAAAAGTATGTAAAAGGTAAATAATATTAAAAAAGGTTTGAATTAACAGTAAATAAAAAAATGGTAAAGGGAAGAAAAAGAAAGTAAATGTACTGAACACTCAATTGAGATGTGTAACAGAAAAATCTGGATAAAAATGATTAGAGTAAGAAATTAAAAAATATAGTAAGATAGAAAAATTATAAAAAAAAGATATATTTCATTTAAAATAGAACAAAATATATTGAGTGAGAATAGAAAAGTCACTCAAATGAAACAATAGCTGAAACAAAAAATATAAAATCATTTGTAGATAGTATTATTCAAAAAATAATAAAAGTATATGAATGATTTATATGAAAAAAATAATAAACTATTATTTGTGTTAATATAAAAATAAAGAGAAATAGATAATAATAAAAAATAGAAAATGCAATAATTAAAGATGAGATTAAAAAAAAAATTATAGATCCACAAAGTTTAGGTGACTGGCTGACTTTGAAATAAAATACTGAAAGCTTCAGAAAGTGCGAAGTGTTTAAGAGTTTCAGTCAATATTTGTAATGAAATTAATCTTAATTCATTTGTAGCAATAGTGTTGTTAAGAGTATGAAATAGAAATTTACAGAGATTGCTTCTATTAGGCATTAATATTGGTTTAGAAGTAGACAAAAATAAAGAAATGAGCTATCATAGAAGTGACAGAACTAATGCTAAAACGTACATAAATAAGAAGTAATATTTGTTTCATTAATCTTGAAAGCTTTTAAAAGAGTGAATTTATGTTACTATTCTATGTATGTCAGAGATATAAATATAGATTAAAAAGATTTTGGGGAAGAAAAATACAAATTGAAAAAAAAACCATTAGAAAACAAAAAAAAATAGTAATTTTATAGAACTAACTGATGTAGATAGAGATATAACATAAAATTACGTCTAACATTTACTTAAAGTACTACTAAATGATTATCAGTGAAATTTTAGATAAAGTAATGGATTTCATTCTTTTTTTGGCTTTTCAGTAAATATCTTTGATTCCTGGCTAAATAAAAGGGAAAAAGGAAACAAATATATTCTGGCTAATTTCATAAAGTTGTATTCCACCTGCCATTTTGATAGATATTTTTCACTAACACAATCAGTTATTGGTAAAAATAAATATCAGCATCTTTTAGTCGTTATAAACCATTTTTCACCTTTCTAAATTATATCTAAGTCTAATCAGAAAATATGTTTTTTTAATTAACTCTATACAAAGCAAATAAAACTAACTAAACTGGGAGTAATATTGCAAAATTTAATTATTCATATATATAATATGCAATTTCAATAGAGATTGAAATAAAAATAAAGCTATTTTTTGCATAATTATTATCAAATTAATTTAGGCTTAATAATAATGAAAAAATATTAAAAACATCAAATTATGTATAGAAATAAAATAAGAGCTTATAATTTATGTTAGAAAAATAAAGCATTTATTTTATATTAGTTCTCTGGAATAACATGTTTTTTTTTTTTAGTATTTCTACATGTAAGTTTAAAACTTTCTAAAAATATGAAGATAAAATATATTTTATATTTATTAAATAAAAATATCTTTTCAAAAACAAATCAAAACAAAACAAAAATAACTCAAAACAAAAAAAGTATTTTTGAAATAATCTTCCTTGCTTTACACAAGTAATATTAACAAGTACCATCATTTGGAGCAATTGACTTCTACAAGTTAATCTTTGAACTAGAGAACTTTCTTATCTTTTGATAACTCCTAATATCTAGGATATAGGATTCATTACATTTTATCAGAATCATTCATTATAAATCATTTTTAAAAATCATATATCATTAGTTTTATAATTATTATTTTTTAAATAAATGAATAATGATGAAAAATTATGATGGACAACACAAAGTGAACAGATTAATTGGGATTTAAAGTTTAGCATGATTCATTCTATATAGATTTTGAAAATTTTGAAGGATTACAAGAATAAAACATTCTAACTTTATTAATAGAAAAAACAAAACAAGAAGTATATTAATTGCCATACTAGAGGGAATGCTGAAGTAGTTTACTAAGATTAAAAAAAACAAAACAGAAAAGGTTAAGTTTATATTTTCAAAGATCTAAAAGCAAAAGAATTCCATAGTTTAAGCATATCAAATCATCATTTGATTCATAAGGGAATCATTCTTCAATAGATATTTATTCTGCTAATATATTTAAATACTAAAACTAATCAAATAAGATTAAAATGATAAACAACTGGTTAATGTCAAACTCAACTGTAGACGTATTGAATAGTTAATTAAAAGAATTGTTACTTAATTCAACCACTTTATATAAAATTTCAAGTGTGGAATTTGGTAATTGGACATTTGATATTAATATTTTGTTATGTTCTTGGAAAAATATTATAGATAAAAAAGCCTGATATTTACTTATTTCAGCCAAGAAATTTTTTTTCATTGATTACATCATTTTGAAGCAAATGAACTACAAATACAAGTTAACTATTTATAAATACCATTTTTAGTAAGCTTTAAAAGGTTAAAAATAAAATAAAAATAAATTCAATATCACACTCCCCTCTTACATTCATAAGCTTACCATCCATGTTTTGAATAAAAATAATTGATATTTGCAAATTTGGATTTGTAAATTTCGCATGCATGCCCACCTATATAAACAATATTATGAAGGAATCATCTCTTAATCACGTGGGTGCTTTCTTTAGATTTATTACTTCTCTTTTTCATAACTGCATTATTTCACTTTTTGTTATTTATTTTTGTTGATGTACAAATGTGTATATTTTAAAAACTAAAGTGTATTGTAGGCATATGTATAGGGTTTACTATTATCTGCTGCTTCAGGTTTTCACGGGAGGCTTAGAACCAAATGAAGGTGGATAAGAGGTGGAGGATGGAATGAACTGCTGTATATTATACCTGACTTTTTATTTTACAAGTACTGTAATTTTTATTTATAATAATAAACGATTTTCTGTGATATATATATAAGTCTATTGTTTTAACTACCAAGGCCTGTAGATCCTTCAACCAAATATAGAATTGAAAAATTTCTCCATTTATGTATAAGTTAATGATATACAAGGAGTTTGTTTTTAATGAGAATGTTTAGAATAAAATAAAATTTACTGAACAACAATGCCGAGTGTTTTGCTTCGTTTTTTTTAATAGAAGATCCATTAATTGTCAAGCGTTGGTGGCCGAGTGGTTAGCACAGCTGCCTTACAAGCAGTTGTCCCGGGTTCGCTTCCCGGCCGATGCTTTGACACATGAAAAAAAACCCCATTAATTTATTGACTTAATTCAATAATATATGGTTCTAATTTCATATACGTATCAGTAAGTTACTTGACTAAAAAATACACATGTACACACATACCGAGAATTAATATTGAAAAATTTTAAATATAATTATTATATCTCATGTCAAAAAATTCTTATTAAATAAAACCAATACGATCGTTTTATAACTCGAAAATTAAAAAGGAGGCAGACATTCTTGAAATTCTAAAGATTCATGTTAAAACTTCCACAACTGGCTCTCTCCCATCTGAGATTCTCATTACTTTCATTCATCACATTTTCCTAAAGTTATAGTAAAGACGCACTTTGGTCTGCAGACAGAAATCTTAGACAATAATTTCAAAGTTAATCATGTTTAACTAATAAAAGCAAATGGTACACAATTTATATATATACACACACACTATGTATATAAAGTTTCTTTAAAATATGGTATATTGATATTAAACTAAGTATACTTAAATGATTAGTAACAAGATACTTGAAATATGTTATATTGTCAAGCTATATTCCTAAGATGTTTATATACGTATAGGAAGTATAGAAAGTATTTTAAATAATCTAATACAAACGTTTTTCTAGCATCGTTTCACAGATATTGAAAAATTGGGAATATTTTACTATTTTCTTTACTAGGTTTACCACATATCTATTCTCCACTCCGGAGATATTTTCTTTTGGAATATGCATTTTTCGGGATTCGAACTCAGGCTTTCAGATGACCCACAACTCTCAGTGCCTCTTATATTGCTGACCCACCTGATCACACCCACGTTGAAAAGATAAATAATCACCAATATACGTATTTCGTGTTAAACCAGCACTCATCAGTTGGTCCAGATTACCATCTCCACACATATATACATTCAGTGCTCAGCTTTATATTAAGATAACCAGTTTTCATACTTTAATGGTCAGGTTTCAAACTACTCCAACCCACAACTCTTCAGTCTTACATTTCATTGAAAATCTGATGATACAATGAAATGGAAGGCTGAAGAGTTGTGGGTTGGAGTAGTTTGAAGCCTGTCCATTAAAGTATTAAGATTGGCTATCTCAATATAAAGCTGAACACTGAATTTATATATGTGTGGAGATGGTAATCTGGACTAACTGATGAGTGCTGGTTTAGCACGAAATACGAATGTTGGTGATTATTTATCTTTTCAACATGTGTGTGATCAGGTGGGTCAGCAATATAAGATGGCATTGATAGTTGTGGCTCATGTGAAAGTCTGAGTTCGAATCCCGCATATATTACATATATAAATGCAGGTTTAAGCCTGTACAATGTATTAATATGCATTTTTATAAATCAAGGTTTATAAATGTCTATAAAAGATTGGTTTTAGTAATTTTAAATTTTATTTTGTGTGAGTGTGTGGCTTGGGGGGGGGGTATTTGATACAAACACTTCCTGTTGTACTATAAGATAATTAATAGCGGGTAGAACTACACACCTTTCTCTTTGAAAGCAACAATTTATTTGCAAAAAATTGTCTTTTTAAAATTTACAAATCCAATATAACCAACCTCGAAAAAGAAAATATTATCTATAAAAAATGCAAATGTCATAAGCAAGACAGTATGTATGTTTATATTTTCACGCGCCCTCATTTTTTTTTTTATGATTTAGATGTAAAAACTGTGATTTTATTTTCCAATTAAAATAAATAAATCAACATTTTGGAGCTACCAATCTGGTCAACAATATAACATGAAAATTAAAATCCTGAGTTCATTAGAAAATTTACAACCTAAAAATGTCTATTTCGGTTCAAAGCTCTAAGTAAGTTCATGGGCATAGCAGGATATCATATGAAGATTACACAAGAAAGACAACGTAAAAAACTTTCTCAAATTTTCAAATTTAATACAACTCAAAATAAAAAATATTATTTCCATGAAAGACTGAAAAGATAAATATTCTTTTGTATGCATGTTTATATTTTTGTTAAATCATTTCACATATATCATGCTTTTTTATGACTTAAGAGATTGTGCATATAATTTCACTTTCCTATTGAAATAAATTAACCAACATTCAAGGGGTATCAATCTAAACAAAAACATGATGTGAAAATAAAAATCCTCTTTTATAACCTAAAACTTTCTATGGTGTACAATATTTTGGCCAGAAAAGTTATTTTATATGTACAAATAAAAATACAAGAGTTCTCTTCATTCTACTGTACAACACCATTATCATCTAATGCCCATTAAAAATTCAGGCTTACAATAGATGGCCCTAGAATAGGATGAAGAGAGCTGCATTTAGGGGCAGATAAGTAAACAGAGAAAATAATATGATATTGATTTAGACAAGATTATTAAAAACTTTCTTCATATCGTCAATGTCAAACTCTTACAGTCAATTTTTTAAAAATCATATGAGAGTTAATTACTAAAGCTAATGTAGATGCTAAATAAAAAGTGAAAAATCATACTAATACTTTATTCCACATATATAGAAATATATCTCACTTTCTGTATGTGGGATCATATTGCAATTATATTTTTGTTTTATAATCAGTGTACATACATTCATCTAGTCAATCCACATTAACCCAGGAATTTTTTTAGCAGTTAGATATTCACCTATTGCTAATACTGGATGATTAGTAAGGTTGGTTGTAGACTAATTTACTGACCAATAATTAACTAGATGACTAAAGGAAGCTTGAAAGTCTGGATTCAAATCCCCTCTAATGACTAATAATTACTATGAGTAGACTAGCTAAGTTGGTTTATATACTGATTTACTGAATAATAATTGAATGATTAAGTTTACTATTGGATGACCTTATTTACTTCAATCACTGCATATTCTAGATATTTTTTTCTACTTCTTCTTTTACTATGCATTGATTTCTATTATAATATATCATACCATTTACACCTTTTAGATATTTTATCAATACTTTTATTTGTATTAAACTAACAGTTTCGACTGTCCTGCAATCATCATCAGAGCTACAATATCAATATGTGGATAAGTGTATTAATTGTATAATTATATATTTGAATTTTGTAGCTCTGATGATGACTGCAGGACAGTCGAAACTGTTAGTTTAATACAAATAAAAGTATTGATAAAGTGTCTAAAAAGGTGTAAATGGTATGACATATTCTAGATAGTGAAATCAATCATATTTACTGATTGAAAAGAGCTGATGCAATCTTTTATCATTTTTTGTATCTTTCATCACATTGTTATCAAGGAGAAAAATTTTATTGTGTGGACAATCCTGGATTTCCTTACTTATTTGCTGAAAATATAAATTTGTTATTTGCCCATGACTAAATGTTTTCTTTTAAAGAATGAAAGTTGCTGAGATGGAGTTGTTTCATTATCAGAGATCAGTATTTAATGTGGATATTAAAGTCTATATTCATGTGATTTAAACTCTTAATATAGTTTAGATTAACCTAGATTTGTTCAGAAATCTTTAAACTACTTGAAAAAAAATTCCAAATTCAACTTGGATTTGAACCCAAAGTTATTAACATTATGGATAAATGTGTTAACCACTATTCTAAAAATTCTTTTAGAACATTGAAAAATACTTAAATAAGAAATACGAGTACTTTGTGTGGTAATTAATTCTGTATAAATTATAAATCAGTAAAAAATAATTAAAAAAAATACTCTTCTCAATTAATCTATTAAAACATAAATAACAGGAAACAATTTAAATAAAACTACAAAAATGAGCCTTAAATATTGTACTCGGGAAATAAATTTGAATATTCAAAGCTAAAATTTTAATTCTCTTTAAAGACTAACAGCTACATCATTTACAGGTTCTGTCAATATTTTAATAAAAAATGGTTTTATACAAAAGTTTTAATGCTTTTATTATTATAATTTATACTAGTTAGAAAACAGATCTTTACAAAAATAAAATAAAAATTAGATTTTAAACGAATTACTTTATAAAGTATTTAAACAAGGTCAAAGTTCAACAAAGTTGATTTATAAAACACCAATGGTTTTCATGAATTAGTAAACAGAATTCGAAAATGAGAGTGATGTGGATTACTGCTGTCTTTGCTATAGCTCTTTGGACTAATTAATTATAATATGCAGACATTTAATATAAAACACATAAACTATTAATATATATGAATGTATTACCTGAAAAGTTGTATTTGTATTAGCATCTTATTGTACAAGAGGTGGAATTGTCTAAATATTTTATAGCAATTCTGTATAATATAAACTTTTCATTCTGTCGTTCCTTTTTGTTCAAACAGACTTGCATTATCAATTTAACTATTATTTATGTACAAATAACTTTAAGTAGAAGAATTTTATAAGTTGTAAATTTAAATTATGTAAAACTATCTCTCTGATACTATTTCTAACACAATCCCTTTCTCCATTTTTTTTTGTTTTTTTACCTTATTGTCTTCATTGTCATAAGTAGACATACAACATTGATGATCACAAGCTTCTCAGATCATTGATCTGTTTTCACTTCCACTGTGACAAAAGCACTGGGCTATTATAATTCCATTGTTTAATTATTTTACAGTAATTCCGTTTTTTTTTGCCCAATCTCGCCATCTTTGTTTTTTCTTTTCAAATTATAAAAAACATACTTGTTTATAAACAGATTCTATTGATAAAAAAAATCCATATTGCTTTATTGCTCTGGAGAGGGATTCATAAGAATTTTGAATGCCTAATCTGCTAGTGCCAGAATCAATCCTGAGACTTCCCGATTTCAAATTGGAAACTCTATGTACTGTGTCAACCATGCAGGACATTCTATTGATGTTGACATCTTATAAAAACTGCATCCAAAGAATGGTGTACAAACATGTAATTACCTTTAATAAATTGGTTCATAAGATTACCACCAGAAGACACATTATAGAAATTGTAAATTTATAGAAGTAAAAAGCTACACATTGAGATAAAGCATGATTCACCAAAAATCAAATTGTTCTGAAAAATGTGATGTAAGGAAATTTCTTCTTCACTGAAATCAAACTATAATCTAATTCCTGTGGTGGGGATATATTAATGACATGATTACTATCACAGCAGTTTGATGGATGATAAAGCTGATTTAGTTTATCAAAAGGATAATGACCTGTTCAAATTTTACTATGATTCTGCAGTAGTACATCACCACTCAAATTGGCATAGATTCCGGTAGAATATATTGATTTCACAAATCATCATTATCAGTGATTTTCCAACTCATTGTATTTGATACCAAATAACTTCTCAAAATTTATTTATAAAATACTGTATTTATATAATCCTTACTGATTTGATTTAGTTTATGTGAACACGCAAACATAATGCATTTTGCAAATAGTAATAGGACCATATTCAAAAAAGTACCAAGAAATTAAATTAATGATAGGTGTCATATAAAAATAGAAACATATTGAAAATATATAATTTGAAGTATTCATAGGCTTCTTTACAGTTTTCATTATTGGAAGTATAATATGCAGCTTAATTAAATACTTCTGGAATTCATTTAAATTTTTTATGGTAAATGTATACTCAGTTAATTTTTTTAAAAAAATTATCAGCAGCAGGAATGAGCTAATAAAAGTATATTAGGAGAGATAAATAAATAATTAAATGATTTATTGGAAGCTTAATACGGAAGTGTCATTACTAGACCTTTCCATTATTTCACTAAACCTTGCAAGGCATTTGGACATGTTAAATTTAGTAGTAAAAATCAGTTTCCTAATTTATATAGCTTAAAATAAGAGACCGATTTCGGAAGTAAATTTTGCTTTATTACTGACTGTTAATAAATTCTAAACGTTTTAATTAACATACAGAAATAGATAATAATGCATAAACATAAAATAGTATAAATTTTTATACACCTATTTGAAACAAGCTTTACATTTAAGGAGAAGAGGATTTATAATTCATAATATTTACCACTTAAAATATATATCGGGCGAAATTGAGAATACAATTTTAAGTTTGCAAAAAAAAAAAAATTAGTATACTGAAATCAATTCTTTTTATTATTCATCACACACCAACCAACCCCCGCGGGAGGCCCCGACCCCCCCCCTCCCCCCCCCCCCCCCCCTTCTCCCCCCCCCCCCTCCCCGGTTCTGCTAAATTTTCCCTCCCCAATGGCCCCCCCTCATCTTTTTTTTAAAACTTGACCGAAAAAAAACAAAAAAACCCCCCCCAAAAAAAAACCCCCATATTATTACTATAAGATATTTTTAATTAGTTAGTAAAACAATTCTTAATAAAAGTTAGCTATCATTCTGAATGATTGAATTGTAGGGTATGAAATATTTATTGATTCTTAGCCACATTACTTTTCTATTATTAAGATAATATATTTTAGCAAAATTAAAAGTAATATAAAATTTTCTTAATTAATATTTCAATTTTGAAATTCATCAAATGTTTTTTACACTCCACAGTTGTGAAGATTTTTTCAAAACCAGCTATTAACCATAATTTTCAAAGAAAAGAACTGATAATTTAGGATTAGATTCAGTGCTGATCATAATTTTATTAATATTTTTCAGATAATTTTTATGTCCTTGTTTATGGATCTAACATATGCAGAAAACATGTTCGAAAGAATAGATCTTCAATGAAAAACTTAAAGACATGCGCGGTTGTGAACGGATAATTAAAAGCAATGGAGAAATTATTAAAGATGTAATTAAAAAAAAATAGAAATTTATTCAACTATTACACGATTGTATGAGAATATTAATTCAGGTGGAGAAATATCTAAGGCATTTATTATTATTCTGTTTTTTTTTTTTTTTTTGTATCTTCAATTTTATTGGTTTAGCATTTGATATTTCTAAAAAAGTAAAATCAGAATTTAACTGCTACATTGTTTTGAAATTAATTTCTTACTTAACAAAATTTTTTCAGACTTCTTTTATATTTTACTATTAAGTTTACTTTATGTCATGCCCTCAGAAGTTTGAGGCAGACTTACTCAAGATCCATGGATCGCGGCCCATTATTTTCGGCACACGAACTTCTGGTAAATTCACGATCAATAAATTATTTGATTACTATTATTAATATCATCACTTTTGTTGCGTACATATATATATATATTTGTCATAAAAAAATGTCTAGTTTATAGTAATCAAAAAATAAACACGAGAGGATTTATTTATAATAAAAACATTAATAAAATATTTTATTGGTTTATTATTTAAATTCAAAGCTCTATTTCCCATGTGATATTACGGAATCAAAATAAAAATTAAATCACATTTAGCATAGGGAAATATGTTAATTTATTTCTTCGTAGTTAAAAAACAATCTATTTACAATATAAAAGGCTTTTTTTAACATATTGATATACGTAAACTTAAACTATTACGTCTGCTAATAAATAGATAAGTATAATATTTATGAATTTAATGCGGATTTAGAATTAATTATGTTTTCACTTCACAATAGATTACATCATTTTTTTCTAATCACATTCTTTTTTTTTCTTTCTCTGCATTCATTAATCACATACAACACAATCAATTTTAATCTCCAATTTCTTTCGTTAGTTAGAAGACAAAGAAGCTATAATTTAGACTTAGAGGATTAAAAAAAAACACAACACAACTTGTATTTATAAGAGAAACAACCAGGCTGTCTCTTTATACAAAATCTTTTTCAAAAATCGATTTTTTTCCACTTCAGCAATACATAGTTTGTTTTTATATCATAGATGCTAGAATCTCAGGCAATAGTTAAACTTCAATTCTAAACAGTTAATTGGAAAAAACAAACAAACAAACATATATTAGTAATTAATACATCAACTTAATGCCTTAATGCCGCATTTATTTATACCAGTCTCTATATCATCTTGGGTTCATTTCAAGTTATGAAAAAGATTAAACACAAAAACTATCATAACGAAATGATTACATTATATATTTGGATTGTAATTACAAATCATACGACCATAGATTATTTGTAATTATCAAGCTAATTCCAACATACTACTGTAGGTTTGACTTAAATAATGATAAGAGCTTTTCAACGTAAAAAAAAAAAAAAAAATCAAACTTTCATATTCCACACATATATATATATTCAAATAAAAGCCATCTTCATCAGTTATACAGGAGATTTGAACATACATAAACAGTCTAAAATAATAAAATGATAAAAAAGCAAGTCAGATGTCACATGACTTAATTTTAATAAAGCTCATATTTACAAATGTTATATATAGAGCTCGCAAAACAAGCTCGTAACAAGCTTTGAGAATATCCTCAACCCCAGACCAGTTTCTGCTTCTGGCGTCATCAGTGAGGTGCCATGATAATCATTAGATTAAAAATACTAGGACAAGCCCAGCACTTTATCTAATGTATAACTATTGAAAAGAAAATCTGAAAATTTCAGACATCCATATGTCTAAAAATCCAGCTATCTAACTCAAATAGCCATATGGGACTGAACTAAGTTCAGATACACCATATATTAATAGCTTTTGCAATATAAAATCGCCAAAGCCTTAATAGCAAAAAATAAAATGATAAAAAATCAAGTCAGATGATTTTATATTGCTAAAGCTATTAATATATGGTGTATCTGAACTTAGTTCAGTCCCATATGGCTATTTGAGTTAGATAGCTGGATTTTTAGACATATGGATGTCTGAAAATTTCAGATTTTCTTCTCAATAGTTATACATTAGGTAAAGTGCTGGGCTTGTCCTAGTATTTTTAATCTAATGAATATCCTGGCACCTCACTGATGATGACAGAAGCAGAAACCAGTCTGGGGTTGAGGATATTCTCAAATCTTGGTAAGAGCTTGTTTTGCGAGCTCTATATATAACAGTTGTAAATATGAGCTTTATTAAAATTAAGTCATGAGACATCTGACTTGATTTTTTATCATTTTATTTTTTGCTATTAAGGCTTTGGTGATTTTATATTGCTAAAGCTATTAATATATGGTGTATCTGAACTTAGTTCAGTCCCATATGGCTATTTGAGTTAGATAGCTGGATTTTTAGACACATGGATGTCTGAAAATTTCAGATTTTCTTCTCAATAGTTTCACATTAGATAAAGTGCTGGGCTTGTCCTAGTATTTTTAATCTAATGAATATTCTGGCACCTCACTGATGATGCCAGAAGCAGAAACTGGTCTGGAGTTGAGGACATTCTCAAAGCTTGTTTTGTAGCTCTATATATAACATTAATAAACAGTCTAAAATAATGATCATAGCTTCTTATAATAAAATATGTTTTGTAAGCAAAGTTCACTCACAATTAAATATAATATATAAAATAACTCTGTAACAATAAACACATGCAATGCTAAGTAGAGCCAATTTCTACCCCACTGATTTTGACAAGTATGAAATATATGAGATTAAATACATAATTAATAATGTTGTGCTTTTTTTACAGGCAAGGTTTAAATTTTGATGCTATTCAACATAGAATAACAATCATAGATTCATTTATTAATAGATGTTTCACACTGTATTTATTTTGCAATGGGAATTTTATACCATAAAATCATAATTAAATATAACCTTGTAAATCAGCTTCACATAATATATTTATATGTGAGACTATTTCCTTAATCTAACATTAAATATTGAATATATTTAGAAAAATTTTAAACTTTATTTAAATTTTCTAATTACATTCAACTGTTAATAATAACAAACAGGATAATATATCCACAACATTTTCAGTCGTATTATTAGTCTCCTCTCTTCTTCAGGTGTTGCTGGCCTGATCAATGAAAGTACTAGCATGGAAATCTAACCTGAATCTTTAGATTCTGAAATATTGAATCTTAAGGTAATGTTCTGACGACTTTGGCAGAATAGCTCAGTTAGTTAGAGTCTTACCTTAAAATTCAATATTTAAGAATCTAAAAATCCAGGTTTGATTCCTATGCTAGTACTGTCATTGGTCAGGCTAACAATACCTGAAAACAAGATATCATTCAAAATATTATGTATATACGAACCTGTGTCTATTACTAACAGTTGAATGTAATTGGAAAAATTTAAATGTAGTTTAAATTTTTTCTAAGGACACTCAATATTTAATGTTAGATGATGGAAATAGTCCAAGATATAAGTACAACTAAAATACCATCATTACAAACCTTCAAGCAAACAGCTTCACACACACACACATATATAGTATATAATATTATGTGTTGCAATCTATTATATTATAACTTTAACAAAAAGCTTTGTTACAGATAATGTGCTCATGACTGTTAATCATTACAGTTTTGAATAACACCGGAGTGCAGAACAAACTATGCACTATAGTGTAATTAAAACAAATCAATTACACTGATACTAATACAACTGTGCAGACCAACACATATAATACTATATTTTTTAATACACTTTACTAGGCTATTAAAAAGATTTTAATTATAGATAATGTATCTCATAAATATGTATTTATTATTGCTAATAACTATTGTTTACAGTTTCTCTTATGCAAAAACACAACCATATAACATATGACTAGGCTGCCAGAACACATCTCTATCATAATTGAAATGCATCTGTATTTAAAAAAACTCTAAGGTAAAATAATTAATGCATCCATGGGATTCTAAACCAGGTAAAACATGGAAATTTTAAATGTAGTTGTGAATTACCAAGCAAATTAAGATTTTTTTTTTATGTAATAAGCCTATAACCAGTCAACTATTCATTTAATTATTGGATGATGAATGCTTTTCTAATTAATTTTTAGCTAAAGGATAGAAAAAGGAAAAAAATCTGTTAAAGTCCTAATCAAATATTATTAACAGCATTATCTTTATCATGCAAGAGGTTACTTTACATGAAAAAATATGTATTGTGAAGAATGGATGAAACAGCCATGAAGTGAAGAGTATGGGGGAAGAGAATCTGGATTACAAATAGAAAACATGATAGATAGAATTAAGGTTAATTGATAAAAAAAAAATCAGTAAAGAAAGGGTTAATCCTTTCTTTATTGAAGTTTTTTTTCTGTAAAAAAAGAAAAGAAAGGAATCGCTCTAAAATTTAAACTGGGTTTTGCAAATATAAAGTTGACTAGAGGGTCCCACAGTATGTCATTACATTAACATGCATGTAGCAAGAATATAAATGTGTGTGCATGGTTGACTAGATTGCACAAATAAATGCAAGACTTAATTAAAGGGATTGAGATAAATATGCTACATTCAAATATAACACATGGTTAAATAGTTTTGAAATATAATGAAAATTTCTTATTTAATAATAGTAGAATAATTTTAAAGCAATATTGGTTTCCTTGTCTGACAAAGGTTTGAAAACATCAATTAAGAGATGTTAACCAATTATCATCTTGGGTAGTCAGAGATAAACAAGAAAAACAATTCCGAGTTTTAACTCTCAAACAAAAGTCAGTGGTCATATAATTAATTATTCAGATAGTTTTAATTAATGATAGTGTATGAAAAAAGTGCATGGAAAGTCTTCTGAACATAACACACCATCTATTCCAAAATGAAATAAAAAAATGGCATGGAAACTATTTACTATTTAATATGTATCTACAGCTAAAACCTTTACTTTGTCTTGTCTATGAAAATCACTCTATATTACCTGGAACCACATCTTACCTAATACAAATGAAGCTTGAATTTAAAAAAAAAAGTTCTCTAGTTATTTCATTGACCAATAGATATATTTTAAGCTTTTGCAGCATGTTAGAATATAATAGAATGATGAAATGTCTGTATCTTAGATTACTAATTAGAAAAAAAAAGAGTAAAGTTGGAAATGATATTGAGTGCTAATCATGTTAGTTTTCACATGTAAAAGGATCCTATCTTAATACCATTAAAGGTTTATACCTGGATAACATTCCCAGAAACAATGAATCTGTTCCATTGTTACAAGCTGTACATTACTTTATTTTATTTTAAAACTGCATGAATAAATAATCCTACAAAACTAAGACTATTACAAAAAGTAAGAAAGAAGTCAAGCAAACAAAAAATCTATATTCGGAGTATTAAAATGTTCCAGTATTTGTGAATATTATTAAAAAAATATTTTAATATTGTTTAGTGTTTATAATTAAAATCATATCCTTGTTAAACAGGCAAGCCTGCATTAGTCCATAATATTTCTTTATTCTCGTTCTCTTTATATATATATTTCCATACCTAAAAATAAAATTCCTCTGGAGTGTCATGGGGAACATGAAATTCCATGTGAAGTTTGTGCACATTCATATATTGGAGAGACAATTCAAAACAAAACAACACTCTCCATATAGTAGATAGTGATCATGTGATATTGGAGAGACCAATTATAGAATAAATATAAGAAAGGAAAAACATTCTAATTCATCAACCATTTATTCCCACATAAAATTAACCAACTAAGATATCAATTTTAATAAAATATATATTCTGGAAAAAATTGAACACTGTGACCAAAGACTGCTAAGGAAAACTATAGAGATTTTTAAAAGACCAAAGAGCATAAATAAGAAGTATGAATTGAAGAAAATTAACAATATTTTTTAAAACTTCTCAACCAATAGAATTTGAGTATGAAGAGGAAATAAAAAAAAAATAACAATTTTAAATCTCACCACACACATTCTTATGATTTGAGAAAAAATAAGCTCTGAGGAAAGTACTTGTTATTATACTGAAACATTAGCTATTTAGTTACTATATTTTTACTACACAGAAGCTACTGGAAATAGTACTATGAATTCATCATTTATCTGTGAGAATATTAGA
Organism: Epiperipatus broadwayi; assembly: GCA_028023455.1. NCBI lineage: Eukaryota > Metazoa > Onychophora > Udeonychophora > Euonychophora > Peripatidae > Epiperipatus > Epiperipatus broadwayi. The sequence goes on along the minus strand of JAQFVV010012572.1, from coordinate 389,644 downwards.
ATATATATATATATATATAATGGCGCTCTAAAATTAATCCCTATCAATAAAGTACTTTTTAAAATATTTTTGCCACTGTAGATATTATACTAATAAATAATATGCATTTATCTTATGATTTTAAAATATTAAAGTGAATCAGTTTAACGATGCCAGTTGTGTGAGTGGATCATATTGCTTATCCAATTCTAGTAGTTTAATACACAAATGGCCAAATCATCAGCTCTACCATAATATTAACTTAGCCACATTTCTGTTTAACAGCTGTGGTACATGACTTCACACTACCCTTTAAACCACCACAATATATATATATTGTTAGTTACATTTTCAAATTAAATGGTAATTATGAAATAAATGATTTCTTCAAAATCCTTAATTACTTCAAAACAGCAAATCAACCTGAATATTTATTATTAATTACAATTTATATAAGTTTACTATTTTGATTTAGTTACAAAACACAAATAACTTAGTTATAAAGCCAAAAGATAACAGTAGAATATTATGAAAGCTATAAAATGCACTTGAATTTTTATTATTTCTGAGTTTTCAAAATAGGCATCTTATTAAGAGTGATCTTTAAAAGTGCTTTATTGAGTTTTTATATTTCAAAATTTACAAGAGTACACCATTGTTTTTGAAATTAATAAATAATCTAAATTTAAATGGCTAAACCCTTCAGGGATGGCAAAGTGTTTATATTTGTGTGTGTCTGTGTAAAAGAAAACTAATTTGCCAAAAAAAAAAAGAATAGCGTTTATTGCTTAAATGTTTATATGCAGTTTGAGTATCACAAGTGTCATCACTGGAACTGATCCCAGGATCTAACATTCCAGAATCTAACATTCTATCAATCTACTAAACTACATAGCATAATATAATAAATGTATAACGGTCTTAATTAAATAAATAAAGCAAATTACAAATTTGAACATATTTCAATTTGTTAGAAGTTAATCAAAAACATTTAAGATTATTTGATTAAAATAGATCAACAGCTTGATTTTTTCTAGTAATCCTTTATGAACATAACTGATTCCAAAAGAGTGATCATAACTCAAGTTTTTCATTAATTTTAAATTATTTTTGAAGAGAAGACAATATGCAAAAAAATCAAACAAACAACAACAAAAATATGATTTAGTTTTTAAGACAACTGTAATCCTCATTTTAATTTAGCCTATTTTGTTAATTAAAAGTAAAATAATGTAATTAAATTTCAAAATGCTTCTATTGTGGTATAAAAATTTATTCTAGTTTATTCTATTTTAGCTGCTCTCATTACATTTACAAAATGATTTTTTGAATTTTAAGACTAATATGTATGTTTTTAAAACAAAAATGAGAATAATTGCATTACTTAAAAACAATTTAATAGCTTAAAGTCAAGTTTTTAATTTTACAAAATGTTACAAATAAAGCCACCATAATTTGAAAATAACTGTCCACAAAGTGTTCTTAAAATTAAGATTTTCAGAATTTCCGTTTGATGTTCAAATATCATTTGATTTTCCAAGCATAATTCAAATTAAATAAATAATGGGTAGGCAGCAAATAACTGCTATATTTGTCAATATAGTTTATACTTTTTGGAATTAATTGGCCATAATAGTATAATTAAAATAATATTAAAAGTTTAAAGCATTCCAAGACTCTAGAGACATCTACAGCAAATTTGAGTAAGCACTGGGAACCAAATGGTATAGTACTGAAATATCCCCAACCTGAATCAGATTGGTATATGATTTTAGCCTTGGTCAATGAGAACTAGGATTCAAAGGTATAACTACAGTATTTATGCACCTAGCAAATACATTTTATTTTTTAATAAAACAAAACACACCAAGGTTTTGAATTAAATCTCTATTAAAATATGCTAGTAGAAAGGCTTGTATTGACAAAATATTAAACACTATTTAAAACTATTTTTTAAAAAAAAAAACATAAAAAAATACGATGGCTTTAAATAGCCAATAACTGAATATAAATCTAATTCCATATACCTCCAAAAAGAGAAGACATTATCAGAATAACCAGTAAGTAAAAGTTTATGATTTTACCTTATAGTTTTAACATCTCTCTAAGTAAAATCATCTTTAATAATCAAAAAGCAAATAGTTAGCAAGATTGCTTAAGAACTAGTTTTTTGGGAAGGGGGATCTTAAAGTTGCCAAAAAATTTTCAATCACTTGAAATGAATTTCCTCAAAGTTTCACCTAGTTTTAAAACCTAATCAAGAATCTAATAAGCAGGCAGATTTTCTAACATATTGTAATGGTTCGGAAAATATAAATCTTCCCTAGCCACCATTTTTAAATAAATTATTAAATAATTACAGAGCTTCCCATCAAATTGTGTACAATAATTAATTCCAAAGAACCTAATTGCTTGAAGTCTTACTATGGAGAAACAGGAGCTAACTTATCCACAAGTATCTTTACAACCAGACCAAGAAAGGCAATGAATATTCTTTGTTTTCTTGGATCATGAGTTGCAATCAGCCCATAACTTTGATCTCTCTATGGCTGGCATCGTTTATTTCAGAAGAGATGACAGAAAAAAAAGGTGAAAGAAGCATGGTCAATAGCTAAAGATCATCATGCCATCGATAAAAAGGACTCTAGCATTCCTCTTTCTAAAAAATGGCACTTGTAAAAGCCACTTTCATTATTAGTATGTAAATCTACTCCTAAAAAGTCAATTTTATGATAATCTATTATTTAATATTCAAAAGTAACTTTAAATCTAGATCTCAACTTCCTTTAGTCGTATAATGCTATGATTATGATTAGTAATAATCATTATTATATTTATCTGAAATGGATGGCATCAACGTTGTGAATGGACGAAGTTTGACAATGGTAAATGAAAATGTAAGAATTTACTCTAGATAAATACTTTTCATATAATAAAAATATATACGAGAGATAGTGACCTGGGCCAACTGATGAGTTCTGGTTCAGTATGAAATACATCTTGGGGATCATTTGTCTTTTATTATATCTTTATTTAAGTGAATTTAAAAAGAATGGGGAAGTATGGAGGTGTTTATTATATCTATAAGATATTACACATGGGAAAGAGAAAGGTTAATAACTCCATGTACATAAAATAAATAAAAAATCAGATATATTAATCTTTAACTGAGGTTTAAAGTTTATATCTGTGTTAGAGATAATCTCTAGTTTCAAAAATGATTAATAATAATCATTATTGTATTTATCTGAAATGGTGTCAAAGTTGTGAGTGGAGAAAGTTTGACAATGGTAAATGAAAATGTAACAATTATGATAGAAAGCCTCAGCTTTAAATAAATTTTCTTTATTACAAAGTCAAACCTGTTTTGTTATTAAAAATGTTTTAACATTTTTTGAACCATTACAATTATTGCAGAAAAAAGGGTAAAAAATTTATTCTAGAATTAACATTATATTATAACACATTCTAACCTCATTTTAAAACAATGCAGCAAAGTTTTATATTGTGATCATGTGATGTTTAGTGGTTTAATACCAATCCTGCCTAATAGCATAGTGGTGGCTATGGTTATTAAAAAACCAGACACCAAAATATGTGTACTGAACTGAGTTCAGACCTATATGAATATATAAGCTAATGAGCTTGGATTGAAAATATTATTGTTTTGAATTTTAGACTCATAGTTTTGTAGTTAACTAAAGAGGTAAAAGATGGCTATTGAAGAGTTGCATTAGATCCTAAGATCTAGGTACAGTGCTCTCAGATACAAAGCTCCTTACTGATGAAAGTCACAAGCTAGAAACTACTCTGGGAATATTGGATGAGTAGGCACTAGATAGGGATTTTATGCACAAACCTTCTTGCATCCATTGATTACTCTGGCTTGCACTTAGTGACACTACTGTATGAACAGTTTTGCCTGTTTTAAAGTTTTATGTTGCTATACATATCTAGAAATCAAATATGCATAAAAGATATCATCACCAATCTCTAGTATTAAAAGTTTTCAGAAAGGCAATGATAATCACTGAATGGAAATTGATATAAGAGAATATCAACTTAAACAAAGCAGATTTATCAAATAAGAACAAAGTTACAAGTTACAGTATAAAGCATTTAATAATAGCAAAAAAATACCTTTAATGAATTGGATAATAAACCAAAAATAGGCCAAGATGGGACTGAAGTTTGGTTGTTTTTTGCTATGCTTTGCAAGATTAGAATAATAATGTATTCAGCAAGTTGCAATTTTTGATCTAAACAGTGATTTCCTCATTAAACATAAGTAAACATTTAACAAATATATTTGTGTAAAATGCTATCCGATATTTATTTATCTCTGTACACATTATCAGAATGTTAATGGAATGACAGTAACTGGTTAAAATTTGATTTCTACCCCAATCAGAAATTCAAGTGAGTCTAATGTTTTATTGGCCAGTTTGATTTCCAGAATCATCCCATGAACAATTGATAATGTCCACAAGTATTTCAGCTGCCTCACACTGTCACAGAAATATCAAACAAATGCATTACAGAATATTAGTAGACATAATGATTATTCCATGTTATGTCATATTAGACTATTTTGGACATCATGGGTGTCACAATGGATAATATGTACTGGATCATGATTCCATTTCCTGGCTGTTTAGGGCAATACTAAAGTATCCAATTCAAAATCTAAATGCTCCTAGATTCGCTACAAATTAAATAAAAACAACACCCATTTGATCAATTTAAAGAAAGTTGTGCTCAATCTGCCACTAGGTACTCAAATATAAAATAACATTCATAGCAACTTGAATGTATGATTATTTATTTTATCTTCTCATTTATCCAGCACAAATATTGTTTGGAATTACAATAAGATATTATAAATTGTTCTATAGATCTGTGAGTTGATCTCATTTGCATCATTTATTTTTAATTAAAAGAGTGATTTCTGCATTCTAGGTTTGTAGAAGTAGCTTCTTATATTTATAGTTACAATTTTAAAATAAATGCTTACCAAATTAAAAATAATAACACAACTAGGACTTTTAAAAACGGCACCTTTTCGTCACTAATAACTTATAGATAAATTTGCCATTTATAGGGGAATATGATTTATAATAATAAATGAAAAGACAATAATATGCCTTTCTAAACTGTTATAATTTAAAACAAATGGTAAAAATATTCTCTGCAGTACTTGTCTCTAGAGAAATAGTTGCTCAAGCTAGAACTTTCAATTTGAAGCATTGTCTATTTTTTAAAACCTTCCAGAAAAAATTTGGATATGTCAGATGAGGGTTAATGTTAATGCACTCTCAATAAAGAATGAAACATGAATTAATTTGCTTTCACCCAGCAATCCCCAAAAAAAAAAAAAGACAGTTAAACTGGAGTGAGAATTGTTGAAGAAAGCATCATATAATTGCAGGTCAACTGTGTCCATGGTTTCTAGTGATAATGACTAATATATATATATATGGGTAACTTAAAATTTGACATCAGAATTTATAAAAATATGTCCTCTATTACTATTAACACACAAATTTAGCTTTTTTTAAAAAACAATAATCACACAGAAGCAAGACCAATGCCTCAATAATGTGTTAACGAACCAATCTTCCCATTTTTTTTTTTTTTTTACATAGTCAGGATTGGAATTTCTTAACTTTTATAGGTCTGGTGTTTAGAGGGATTCATTTATGAAGGTTAACAACGTAATGGTGCTTTTATTTGAAATTACTGTTTTAGGAAACAGATTGCAAAATGATTTTAGAATTAACGGATGTATGTCCAAAGATCAGTCATTATATTATCCATCGATTTCCTCAAAGATCCATTGCATATTTAATCATAAATAAATACTGATTCTTTAGATTGTGCAATAAGTCTGCTAACACAACTCAATAGGCTTGAGATCTTAATATAATCATTATATATGATTTTTTTGACTTCATTTTCCTAGGATAATTCATCATCTTTGCTCCCTAAATCATAGTCAGTAAATGTATAAAAGAATAAATTATTGCATGCAGATAGAAGGATAAATTAATAAACGAATGCCGGATTTATGAATACCTTGAATGTATAACACACAAATACAGAGAAGTGGTAGCACATCTCTCAACCATATTCATGTTCTGGGTTTAAAATCTGACTCAGGTAAAACTTAGAAAGTTTTTTTCAGATTTCAATTAGGCTTAAAACTTTTCTTTTAGATAGGCAGCTCGTAGCTAATATAGTTACCTATACAATGTTAGTCAATAAATTTCTGGAATATACATTAGAAACAACAAAAAAATTTAAACATTCACTACAACATTTGGCAAATACAATAAATAATTTTTTCTCCTTCATTGTTTTTCTATAGGAAGGAGAAATTTATTGTAGAGACCTTTGCTCTGTAACTGGAAGTTAAAACCTGTTTTACTTTTTTTATATAAACACTCACATAAAAATGCCTAGACCTTCAACATCTGTTCACTATTTTGCTGTTCCTCATCAATTTTCTTAAAATCCTTAACAGCGTCAGAAAACTCAATTTTTCTCCCCCTCCCACCCTCGTAGTATTACATTTTTATACACTTATTCTGAGCTATTTCTTTTCTTTTTTGCTCACCATCTGTTGCTTGAAATTATTTCTCGTCCTGACGAAAAATAAAAGATATGTTAATAATCTTCAAAAACTCAATGTATTTTAGCTAACAATAGCTGCTTTGATTCTGAAGATTTGAATAGGTATTTCAAATGTCTAATAAGATTAAAAACATCTTCTATTTATCTTTTTTATAATAAATGTTTTAATATTAGACATTAAAAATAAAAAATATGTTTAATATTTTAAATAGACATTTTCAAAAACATTTTTTTAATTATTATTGTTATTACAAATATTAAGTATAATAAAACTTCATATTTGCAGTATTATTGTATATATAATTTAGGCATTAATTTTTATATACAATACAGTAAACTATAATTACTTTTACACATATTTACATATGCGCGCGCACAGAAATATATTGAATACTTTTACCAATAATTTACTTAATAACAAATAATCATATCTTTAAATATATGAATTTGAAACGTAACTAACTACCTCCCACTAGGTTATGTAATGTCAACAGCTACGAAAAGATAGTTTGACGTAGTTTTAAATAGAGTAAATTTGGTCTATTATTTTAATTTATGTGCAGACTATTAATATACTTCTATTTCCCGTATAGTGGCTACAAACCATGAGTTTGAATATTATAATGAAAACGTTACACTTAAACAATGTTAATTATATATATTAAATAGATTATGGTAATTATTAAAACTATTTGTAAAATAATATTTAAATTTTGAAAATAAATTTATTGTAGATAATAAAATAAACTCATTTTAAAATATCGTGCATAGAAGATGAAAGAAATTGATCTAAAATAAATAAATGAGTGTTTGTCTAGAAGGGATTGCTCTGATTTGAAATTACAATCATCTGGCAAATAATTGATGGTAGTCATGTTTTACATAAAAATAAATAAAAGCAATATGCTTCAAAGTTGTCACCAGAATACAACATAACAGCATTTAATAAACTAGAGACATTGATGTATTTTATTGGTTAATTATTTTTCTTGCATATTTTTTAACATAAGCAAATAATTATATATCTACATAGAACTAGATCTTAAATGATAATTGTGCAGGGACTGAATCCATGTTTCACTTGATCATAATAAAACCCATGAGATAATAATTCCTGAGGTCACATTACAATGTCCAAACCTTATTTTTTTGTAGATGTAGAATTTTGTATAGAAATTTTGCAGTTCAATAGTCATGTAAATGTTAGCAATGATAAAGTAATTCTTTCTGTCTTTTTGTCACCAATCAAAAAGCTTTATTTTAAAATATTGTTTAGTGAGTTATTTATTGAAAAGGATTAAAAGGAGACAATAGTCAATAATACATAAACAACTTTCTTTATCTGATCCATGTATCAAACAATTATTTATGGGTTTTGTTGAGAAATATTATAATATAATTGGGAAAATGCCATAAAGAAAATTAATACCAGTGTGTGTCAACAATTCATCCAATAAATATTTGCTAACATTTTTATAGATAAATGATTTTCCAATTGGTACCATGACTGAATTTTGATTTGTATCATAATTGATAGATCATTATATGATGTTAGAGTTGTATTGGATATGTCCATGTGGTCTCTCCAACTTACGAAATATGATTATTTTCCAATTTTACTAAATCAGTTGGATGACAGGATGACTATATCAAAGAGAATCACTACATATTCTGTCAAATGATATAGTTTTATGAACTGATCAAAGAATTTGATGACATCTAGTCCAAAACCATTGTTTTTTTTATTGTATTATGAGTCTTATATACCAGAGATTTTAATCCCACCTGCATAATTATTTATGTTTGTTAATGCCTGCTATTATTATAATGGTTATATTATTTCAAAGCTAAAGATTAAAAAACAAACAAACTGAAAATGGAATTACATATTTAAATTTTTGTTTTTAGAATGACATTTAATCATTTTAAAATTTATTAATTTAGATAAAAATTCTTGATTAATTTATTAATTATTAAGCTGGTTTTGATTAATCAAGTGCAAACTAGATAATCAAGAAATTAAATTGGAATTGTTATGAGCTTTAATGAAATATTTCTTGTTGATATGCCATGCCAAAGATCTGTCTCCTAATATAAGTAATCCTGTTATTTCTGAAAAGATTTTTAAGTATTTCTTATGTTAGATAATCTTCTGGGTGTATTTTAAAATAATGAATTTTTAGTTGGACTTAAAACTATAATTGAGGTGGTTGGAAAAAGAAAATGAAAAATACTCAGGTAGAGATATAGGTTCTTGAGATTAATTACAATTAATTATTGAAGAAGACAGAAAAAAAAAGTCCAAATTGTGATGATTAATAAGTGTATTGGAAATTTCGATGTACTTGGATACTTATTTTTAAACTCTATTGTTAGCAACAAAATTTAAGAATTATATAATTTATAATCATATTTTAAAAAATTCCTTTATATTCTACCTATAAAAAATATACTTATGCATATTAATTATATTTATTATTAAATGTATTCTCTTTTTTCCTATAATATATATATATAATTTTTCATTATTCTTTCTCATCTCATTATAACTGATTTTATTTACTCTTTATTTTCTTTGAATCCAATGCATTCCAATAGTAATAAGAATAATCACATGATTAGTACTCAAATAGTCACAAAACATTCAAGCATGCAAAAGGTAGGTTGAACAAAAGTAAAATTTTAATTTATTTTACTCTGCCAAAATTCAACCCTAAAATATTTAATTGGTATCTTTTACTCTAACACTGGAGTGAAAAGCACAGTGCATTCCAGTAGTAAAAATTGTACCTTGTAATTTCTAGTCTATTTATATATATATATATACCATTAAAATCCAGTCAATGCTTAGCCAATCCCAATATCATTAAAAATCAACAATTTCAATTTGTTGTCAAGGCAACTTCCTTTTAAAAATAAAGATGGAATCCCATTTTTATTAATGGAAATTGTTGATTGTTAATGACACTGAAATTGTCTAAGTGTTGACTGGTTTTTAATGATTACTTACAAACCCATTTAACCTTGAGCATTATTACACTTAATATACATCACATAATGATGTGAACAATCCTGCCTAATAAGATATTGGTGGTTATGGTTATTAAAAAATTAAAGATACCAAAATGTATGGGTACTGAACTAAGTTCAAACCTATATGACTATATAAGCTGATGGGCTTGGATTGAAAATATTAAGATGTTTTCAGTTTGATTCATAGTTTTGTAGTTAAGTAGAGATAAAATGTGGCTGCTGGAGGGTTACATTAGATTCTAAGATCTAGGTGCAGTGCTCTCAGATCTAAGGCTCCTCATTGACAAAGATCACAAATCAGAAACTAGTCTGGGAATATTGGATAAGGGGGCACTAGATGGGGATTTTATGTACAAGCCTTCTGATATCCATTGATTGCTCTAGCTCGCAGTGTGGCAATAGTATAGTGAGTTTTGCCTGTTTTAATACACTTAATATATATAAAAATCTTACTATTCTTCTAAACTCCATGCTTTCACCTTAGATAATATTTTTTTCTCTCTTCATTGCTTTATACACTTCATAAGTTTCATATCAATCATGTTATATTTCATATTTTTTTAAATATTTTTATCTTTCATAGCATTTTCCTTTTCCTTGAATTATATCGATCACATGATTTTGGAGCATGACAGGTTGAACTTTGCTCCATCATGGTATATTGCATTGCATAGCAATTATGTTATAGTATAGTAAGTAATCTTAAACAACTAAAGATCTAAGATCGAATAGCAATCTGAGGAGAGTTAAAAAAAACAAATTGATCAATTAAATAAAAATACCGAGTTATTGGATTTTTAATCAACATAAATAAATTAAATTATATTGTCTTCTGTGATTTAGTTCAGTAGTAGAGTGAATAAATTAAAAACAAAATCCAATTTAACCAGTGAATGTATTTGGAGTGCTCAAATTGATATTTGGATGCTTGAATGACACATGACTGCCCAAGCAGCTAATTGTATGGTTAATAATAATAAAGACAAATCGCTGATTTTATATACATCTTTGTTGGAGACCATTCATTATGTAATTTTATATAATCACGTGGAGAAAAATGGTAAAAAGAATAAAAAATTATGACTCCTTAATATTCGAAACCTATTTGATTGATTAACATTTCAAATTATTATTATTTTTTTAAAAATAAATAAATAATAAATATAAAGAAAGCTAACATAAAAATGCACAATATATGCTGTAAAAATTGTTCCTCACACACATGATGTAGTTACTAATATCCATTCAGTATAATGTTAAATTTGAATATTTCATAAAGTTATCAATATATATACATAAATATAATTTTGCAACTTGTAATGTAGAAGTAATAAATATCCTCTGTTAGTGCAACAAGAGTGCTCATGTCATGCGCAAACATGTATAAATGATGGCCCTTGTGGCATAGAGATTAGCACATCTCTCTGATATGTTCATGAACTGGGATTTAAATATGTATGAAATTTGAAAATATTTTAAAATTCCAAGTGAGTTTAATTTTTTTTTTTTCAAGTGATTGCCTCATAACAATTACGATTATTCATGTAATTATTAGTTGGTAAATAAAGACCAGTTAACTAGAGTTTGAAACAATGAAGAAATATCCTCATTACAGATATTTACTTAATCTGATGAATAAAAACTAGGTAAATTAGTATTTAAATAATTCACGGAAAGTAAAGAAAAAAGCAACTACAATAGCTTCTCATCGAAAACAGTGAAGGAAAAGTCATGGTCACCAGACATGCCAATTGCTGATTGGCAAGAGGAATAATTTTTCATTCATATTTTACTCTCTAGCAAAATATATCTAGATATTCACTTACAGATCAATATCGATGGTTGGCAGGCTTGTCAATTACCTGCAAGAAAAATCTCAAGTGTATTTAAAAATTTTTTAAGTTTCATTCAATTTTATTAGTAATAAATAGTGATTACATTTTGATAATGGATAAGTTAATGAATAACTTGTACAATAATATTATAAAAAGTTCTGATTAACATATGGCTAGAATATGTTAGTTAGTGGTTGTTATACACTTATGTGGTTAGGTATAATGAAGGGTTTGTGTAGAATATGAGAAACTGAGAACTTGATGAATGTTATAGAAGAGATATTATTTTATGGTCAGTCTTATAGTGATGTTTGGTTTCGCCCATAAGAAGTATATGTGGGGAGCAGAGTGAGAGCCAGTTTTTAATAGCAATAACTCTATCGATTGAGTTGATGCCGCGAATGTTTATGCCAGCTATTTTGCAGAACATGATAGATTAATCCAAACCGTCAGCTTATATGATTGTTAAATATGATACTGCGGCATTACAAGGCCTTATGGGTATAATAAACATTAGCTTGTAGCTGTCTAGTTTGGTAAATAATATCTTTTTCTTTTATTAGTTCTTTACAAAAGCATGCTGGAAAATTTTCATTCTTATTAAAAAACATTTACATTATGAGAATATATATAAATATTCTTAATGGTAATCTATTAAAATCATATGCCCCCCCCCCCCGGATTTCATTGGATTGTCTCATAAGAGCCAGTGGTACAAAGCATTACAACAAAAGTCAATTTATTGTATGTCTCAAAAAAAATATCCAATTCATAGGGATAGCCACATAATATTAAATGACAAGTAAAACATTAACTGACGACAAAGTTAATTTTAAAAATCCCAAATGGTAAAACTTAACTTTCTATTGGATAAAAATAAAACAACAACAAAAAAAGTTTATATCATTATAACTATGACTTATATATTATATAAAAAAATAAATAAAACGTAAATAAAAAAAAAAACATTTGTGAAAAGAAAAAAAACCCAAAAACACAAATAATTAATATATATATATTTTGTATTCATATTTTTCCAGCAAACTATTTTTTTATATATTGAGATAAGTTATAGAAAAAAAATCATGTTAAAAATAATTTTTCAAATAAAACTAAAGAACTACAAAATTGATTAAGTTCAAATAATGTAATTTAAAACATGAATATAAGGCATAAAATATGTACGACTAATGTACACATATTTTAATATATAAAAATCAACTAATATAATATTCCTAATAATATACTTCTGTATAAACATCAAAATGAAAATGACTTAAAGCAAATACCACCGATGGTTATATATGAGATAGGAATGTGGTTAAAAACTAAATTCGTTTAGTTAAATACAGTTTAATGCTGTACATCAGACCACAGTAAAATAAAGTATGTGTTACTGATGAAATTCTTAAATTTGTAATAATAACATTATTATAAACATTTCTCACTATCAAACAAATAAATAATCTTAGGACAGTATTGCAAGTTGTTATCATAACTATCAGATGAAATTTTTTAAAAAAAAGAACAGTTTTTTGGAATTGATTAAAACTTTTGTGTTACTGTAATCTTTATACATAATAAAGCCATTAGTGATAACAAATTCGATATATCTTAATTTCCCAGGATGCCACATAATGATCAAACATCAGAAACAACACACTGAACTTCAAGCCATTTCTGCCCCTCTAGCATTGTGCTAAATCAATCAACCCCCTCTGCACTATATTTTTTGCAGTTTATATTTTACATCCTTGTAACATATAAATATAGCATTATCATTTCATTATGAAAAATTTTAATATTAAGTTGACATCAACTATTGGTAAATATACGAATAACATTTTCCCTTACTAATCATGATAGTTAACGATTGCGTTCTGCTGCTGAACTGAAAAAAATGTTTAACTGTCATATATAACTGAGATGAATAATCAATCACCTATTGTAGATACTGATATTAAAATAAATAAATAAAAACAAAAAAGAATGCAAAGCAATATAGAAATAATATAATTACTGAAGAAATGAAACTTGAAGAAGACTTCTAAATATCTGAAATATAGGAGAGGAAGATTATAACAGCACTAAGAAAAAGTAATGTTAAATTGTCTATATATTCCATTTTAAAAGTCATATCAAGACATCATCATCATCATCATCTTCAACCATTATCAATCCACTGCAGGATAAAGGTCTCTCCAAGTTTAATCCATCTTCTCCGATCTTTAGCTTCTCTTCTCCACACCACCCCTGCACACTTTCTTATTTCATCCATCCATCTCACATGTGGTCTCTTTCTGGGTCTTTTACAATCTCTTGGAATCCAGTTTAAAATTTCAATTGTCCATCTATTATCATCTCTTCTAGCAATATTTCCAGCCCAACTCCACTTCAATCTTTTAATTTTTTTAATGAGGTCAGTAACACCTGTCTGTTCTCTTACCCATACATTGCTAAATAAATAAAAAAAAATTTTTTTTAGATATAGGTATGAAAATAGTAGAAAGAAAGGCCGGCAATAGAAAAAAGGCAAAACTGTAGATTTCAGTTAGAAAAATTTAATAAATAAAATATATCTAACTACAACACTGTAGCATTGTTAAACCTTGGTTAATTTGTCTATCAATCCAATTTCTAAATAATTATTTCTTGCAATTAAAGAGCTATTAATATTTAAGATTGATATAGGTACGTAAATAAACCTGTTTCCCAAAGAAAGTTTAATAAGCAGATGACTACAAGTGTTTTTAAAAGATAAGATCAACCAAACAAAACAGAGAGCAAGTGTTATTTGCTGTAAGGTATAATTTAACATCTTCTGAACTTGGAATTTTTAATTGTACCAATAAAAGGCTGACTATATTAAACTAGATATGCATAATAGTATCTACTCTCACTTTATTAGTACATGTGCTTCAATGACAAATTCAAAGAATTCAGAACAAAAGTTTTTATTTTTTTTAAATACTTACAATACCATCAAAAAATTAATTTTTTCTCCATAAAGTCATTAATGCATGTGTTAATAGAAACAGTAAATGTTAATCAAAAATTGCTGAAAATAATGACATTGGTATTGCAAATTCAAATGATCTATTGTTACTGAATTTTTGCAAGGCACATGAACTGATTATTACAATTCCTTTATTTATACAGAAAAATTGCTATTAAAAACATGAATGCATCCATGCTCAAAACAATAGTATATAATACATTATATTACAATTAGAATAGAAGCCAGAATATAAGAGGAATTAATGTTACACAAACACAAATCCAGATCGTTGAGATCATAGACTACTAAGTTCCAGAAATAAATGATAGTTACATTAAAAAAACAGGTCTGATTCCAATCATATCTGCATAAAATTTGGTATTCATTCTTTTAGAAATATCTATTGTTCAGTGTGAAATTTTAGTAACTATAAACATTAAAATTGCTAATATGAACTTTCAGGATTGTCATGCTTTGAAGGCATAATATTATCTTAATGAGTGTTTGATGAATACATAAAAATTCTATTCTTGGTTTCATTAAAAAGAATCATGAAATTTTTTTGATTCAGATACATGGTGATGATGATCATTTTAGATCTTTTTTAATATATTGAAAATAATATATGGATCTTAAGAACAATATCATAATCCTATTAAATCCATTTACGGTACTTTATTGCATGATGACAATGATATTTCAAATAAACGGAAGCATTTCAATTATCTTTTAAATAATAATACAAGAATTTAGGTGATGACTTTCAATGTTCTATCTGTATTATCTATCCATTTAGATTGGAATAAAATTATCCAATTGAGAGAAATTAAAGCAGCTCTTTATATCACTAAAAATGGAAAGATTATAGGTTTTTATTGGTATCTGGAGAAATTTTAAAATATGTTAGCTTCAAAAATATTGAATTTTTTGTTAGAAATATATAAATTCATGAAGTTGTGCTATCTCATTTTAAGTATGCTTCTATTATTTGAATTTTTAAAAGAAAAATGAATAATCAAATCAACACTTCAGTAATTGACCAGTGGTACCCAGTCTTTTTATACTTGCAAACCCATAGAATAAAATTTTATTAGACCCATTATATATTGTTACCATCCTATTACAAACATATAAGGATAGTAATAATAAAAGTTATTTTATCACATAAAAATATATATCTTTATATTATATTTCAGTACATATTTGATATAAGATCTTTAAAAACCTGCATATTAACAATTGTATAATACTTCCTTTTTAGTAGATCTGTTGATTTGTAGAAATTACAATTTTTTTGTCGGTTTCAGAAAATGTGTATTCAAGAATATAGTACCACATATCAATGCTAGTAGGATATCATCACAAAAAAACAACAACTCTGAAAGTGAACAAGAGAAATGAGAGCAATATAAGTGAAGTGGTCTTGTGTGTTGCTTATACAAAGCAGATTGGAATATATAAAAAGTGTTTAAACACAAAAGTGGTCAGACACATAATAGGTTGAGCAGTTTTCATGTATTTTTTAAGTGTTTAAGTTTTTGTTTTTCAATTAAAAATGTATTATCCAATATGATGACCCATAACAATTTTTCTGGGTCCCTTGAGGGATCGCAAATCACAGGTTGTGCACTGCTGGAATAGACTATTTCCAATCATTTGACAAATGACTTCTAAAGACCAAAATGATTTTTGAATATAATGAAATGAGAAAAAGTGATATTATTATAATCAGAGAATATAAAGTATTTGAAATAAAAATTGATTTGTTAAGTTAAAAAGATGAATATTAACTTCAACTTTGTTTTTAAGTTTATGATAGTCTTAGGAACCGTTTATAGGCAACTTCATAACTTTGGGATCAAATGTGATACAGATTTGATAGTGAAATTTTTAATTTGAATCAAAGAACTTTGTTTTCTTCTTGATTTACAGTATATTGATAATTGTCCTATTCTTATCAATTCATAAGATGATTTATGGAATGTATATAATAGTTTTAATGTAAAATACATATAAAAAAGTTGTTTAGCAATTAATGATCAAAAACTTCATGTTCTTTATCAGCTAGAAATGGAAAGAAAGTTTTAAGTTATTTTTGGTTTGAATGACTGTCAAATAAAAAATATGAATCAATTTAAATATTCTGGTAGTTTTTTAAATAGAAAGACGGACTTAAATAATGAGTTGTAGCACAGTTTTTAATCTGCTATTGCTTTTAACAAGTTATAAGGTATTTCCTTACAAAAATATGACTGTTGCAGCTAAATTAGTTGCACAGACTTATATATAAAACTTTTATTTTTCCTAATTTATAGTAAAGAAGTAAAAATTATATCCACTATCAACAAAATATAAATGAATTTTAAATAAAAATCATTTAAGAATGCTTATAAAATTTTTAAAAATATGATGACAAGATCGTAAGTCAATCAATACATTCCTCAGTTTGCTGGATGTGATATTACAGACTTTATTATTGCAAAATTATATCTTCATTGGATTGAGCATAGTAAATGTCAAAACTTCTTAAAAAATATTTTATGGGGAACTTGAACATGGTTTACATGGAAAGAAACAATTTAAGTTACAAGTTTACCTCAAAAACTCTCTAAAAAAGTACAATACTGATTGCTTTCATGTAGTTGGGGCTAGAATACAATGAAGAGCTACAATTTAGAAAGAAAAGTTTGCTGCAGAAAAAATTAAAAGGCAGCAACTCAAGACATCAAATTATGGACATATTTTTAGCTGAATCATTTATAGAGTATCACAAAGCTCATTTCTAGTGCATTACTATCGTTTGTCTATTTTTTTCTCCTCATAAAGTTGGAGTAGCCACACTCATTTTTGAGTGATTGCTGTCACCAGTGATCTGTACACATGACTAAAAGAAGATTTATTTACAATGGTAATGCATCTGTTAGCATACTTGAAACCTGCACATAAATATAGACTTAGTAAACTTGAGAACAGATTTCAGATAGGTTTGAGTAACCCAATTTGCCAGTTTGGTGATTACTTCCTCTATGTATAAATTTTTATGAGCACTGTTCAAGAGGGTTATTTGAAAAAAAAAGTTTTATCTTTATATATATATATATATATATATATATATATATATATATATATATATATATATATATATATATATATATATATATATATATATATATATATATATATATATATATATTAGCATTAAGTGAAGTCAATGGATGGATAATTTGTATAAGCAACTGCTATACTGTGAACATACTATGTCTCATCTGATAAATTAAATTAACACAATATTAGGCTCAGGATGATCATCTCAAAATCCCTGGGAATTTCCTTAGCAATATGTGGTTTGAAACAGTGGTGAGCATGACATATTCAACAAACAAAGATTTCTGAATTGATTTCCAAGAATTTCCACACAAAACTTAACAACAAAACCAAACGTTACTTCATATGCCTAAACACTGATCTCTCACCAACTTAACATATGAATTTTTATAATATAAATCTAATCATTTTAAAAACTATACCAAAGATATGTTTAAAATGTATTTTTACATAGAGAAGCAAATGAAAGGGAGAGATTGGTTAAGTATTAAATAACTACACTACAATTGCATCTCTTGTTTCAAACCCAATTTTCTAAACTCAATCTATGTACATCTTTGGTGCTTATAAGATTAAGCTAATTACCCTAAAATCTTCATTTTTATCAAAATTACAATGATTGAAATAAGACTGCATCATAGATATAAACTATTCTCAAATCCTTTTCTCTCAAACTCTTTGATAATTCAATTGGAATCTTATTGATTTCTTCGGTTGTTGCTATATTTCATTTTTTTAAATTTTTTTTTCATTACAGAAAATCGACTTTCCATATTTTCAACTTCTTTTTTAATTATCAAAGATAAATTAAATATCTTCTTAATGCATTAAAGATCTTTTACATTTAATGCAGTAATTGAATGATGAACATGAGAGATAAAAGTTTTTGGATTGAAGTTAAACTTGTTATCTCTCTTCATGAATATTCCATGCACTTACATAAATGTTCCATGACCCCTCATGTCATTAACATTCAATTAATTCAATGCATCATTAATAAATTGCTATATCAATTTTCAGTTATTTTTGTCTATTTATAAAATTCTGCCATTTCTAACAAAATGTATTTATTTTGCTATATATTAAATCAAATTTATCTTTTCTTCAAATTTATTCTCTCTACATTCTTTTTCTAACTACTCTCTCTATCTTTACTTGTTTCATATTTTAATTCACTGTTAAGCCTTGAGCATATTCTTCTACTTCTAAAAAATTGAGTTTTTCTTTCATTTTCTCTTGTTCATGTTATTTATTTCATTATTAATTTTAACTTTTTTTATCTTTTTATCATAATCTATTATTTTTATGTTTCAAAGAGGAGAAAAACACGAGATCTTAGATACATGTTGATACATGATATTGCATATGCAATAAGTGTTTACAATTTTGCTTGTGATAGGGAAAAAACATGGCTTACAATAATTGAAAGAAGAATGATCATTATATAACAGGATATGTATTAAATTAGATTTACCTGGAATTTTTAAATGGGATCTTGGAGAAAAATACATGGAAGCACATGATAGTATGAGGGAAAACATACATGAAATATGGGGTTGGAGTTGGTGTTAGATTAATATATGATTGCATATAAATTGGGTCTATTTGATGGGAAGGATTATAGCTTTTTTTGCATGTGAAAAACATGAGTAAATTTAGATACAATTGCATGTGAAAAACATGAGTATTTAGATACAATTTGATAGATAAGATTACGTATGCAATGAGGATTTACAATTTTGATTTTAATAAAAGAAGGTGATTTACAATAGTTGAAAGAATAATAATTATTGCATAACAAGATACATATTTCAATAGGTTTAAATAAATTTTACAAAAGTATTATGAGATAAATACATGAAAATACATGGTCATATTTGTTAATACATTTAGGGAGGGTAGTTGGAGTTATTGTTACATTGGTATATGACTGTACATAAATTATGCTTATTAGTTGGTGTGCACTATAGATATCAAGGCTAAATCTTAACGTTCATGTGTTGGGCATTTAAAGTTCATTTGAGGTAAGTTGATGGAATGATCTTGTAAACTTCTTTGGATCAATGGGTTGATGAGGTGGGTGTAGTGTGTTAATCTCAAGTAGTTCAGTAGTAATTCCAGAGTTCACCCTGGTGCAATGTTGGAACTCTGAGTTCATGCATGGTAGGAACTTGAGTTGGTTGAGGTTCCAGAGAGTGGGGTGGAAGTAATATAGAAAGCAGTTGACATCTGTGACTGATATAATGATGGACTTGAAGGGAAAATGTCTTAAATGATGCAAAATATCCCTTGTGGCAAGTTAATAAATTTTGGCAAATTGTCATCAGCAAGTCAGGCAACCATACTATGGGGGGGGGTTACAAACTTGTGTTTTTAAATCTAGGTTTTAAATGTTGTTTGCATTTGTTGTTTTACAATTTCAAATTGACTTATTCATTAATGGATTTGAAATATTTTTGCTATTGCTGACATGGAAATTGTTTTTGAGGATGCTGGCATATGTTTTTTATGAGTGAAAATTGGCAATATGGAAGAATTGGTTTTGCACCAACCATTTGGTCTTGTGGTCATATGGCAGCCATTTTAATTGGTTTTAACAATTTAAAAATGTTCAAAATTATCTCAGAAAAGATGTGCAGCATAGTTAATAATTGGTTCAATAAATGTTAAATTTACCTGAAATATTACATATTTTGATGATCTTTTGGGGGTTAAACTCGAAAATGTTCCTTGTTGCCTAGCAATACTAAGATTTACTACCGCTAATAAAATATTTTTTCTTGCAAAGTATCCATTACACATAGGGATTTTTTTAAAATATCTATAGTGTTATGTAATTAGGTCAAGTTCAGTCTTTGTGATGACTTGAAATTTATTTTTTAAAAAACTAATATTATGCAAATACTCTTGGAATAAACATGGTGACAGGACTAAGATTAACTGAGCATATTTTAAATCTTCTTGAATAATTTTTACTTTATATTTTAATAAATATAGCTTTACTTCTCACTATATGTAAAATATATAATTGTTAATTAGAGAAGATATTAATTAGTATTAAAGTTTATCGGCTTAACGTTTTCGAGGATCTATGCCTCATATTCATAGCCTTCATAAAATGTATAATAAAATATGCAAATACAAATATTCAAATAAGCTAGTATTATGTAGCCCATTTCTTTGAGATC
This sequence comes from Epiperipatus broadwayi, assembly GCA_028023455.1. Lineage (NCBI taxonomy): Eukaryota > Metazoa > Onychophora > Udeonychophora > Euonychophora > Peripatidae > Epiperipatus > Epiperipatus broadwayi. Next base: position 368,873 of record JAQFVV010012572.1, on the reverse strand, counting down.
TCAAAGCGAGTATCCTTTCTATTAATGGCATGGATGTTTCCATTGATGTAAAATGCCTCCTTTATTTTTCTTTTGTGATCATTTGATTCTGAGCACAATATTATGGGATTGGCGGGTGTGAAGTTGTGTCCAGATTGTTTAGCATGCTCCAAGAATACAGAGGACGTGTTGCTGTTTTTCTGAGCTCTGTTAAATGTGTAAATATGTTGACCCAGTCTAGTTTTGTGCTCAGAATCAAATGATCACAAAAGAAAAATAAAGGAGGCATTTTACATCAATGGAAACATCCATGCCATTAATAGAAAGGATACTTGCTTCGAGATCTCGAAGAAATGGGCTACGTAATACTAGCTTATTTGAATATTTGTATTTGCATATTTTATTATACATTTTATGAAGGCTATGAATATGAGGCATGGATCCTCAAAAACGTTAAGCCGATAAACTTTAATACTAATTAATATCTTCTCTAATTAACAATTATATATTTTATATTTTAATCTATTTTAAACCATTTTAGTATTATTTAATCTTATTTTATTAATTAACAAATCTGCAAACTGTTTCCTAATTTTATATTTCAATTTACAAATGACATTTTTTTTTTCTGTCTCAATATGATAGATTCTCAACTTTGTTCCTAAACCTATTCTATGTCAAAGTACAATCAATTGAAACATAATCCCATTACTAGTACTTGCTTTTCCATGTGTAAGATCTCACAATTTTTGAATAATCTATACATGATTACCATCTTATTTTCTTTACAAACACTAGTCAATTTTCATTTCTAATATTTCTTATTCACAATCTCCTACTATTTTGCCAACACTTCCTACCTTATCAGAATATTTAATCTTTTATTGCTAATACATAAGTATTTTTTTTTAATTACTTGTTACATTTCTTCATAAATAATTTTCACTTTTCATATATTTAGAATTAAAAAATCCATTATCTTAATATACCCTAAAATAAATCAAAAGTAAAAACAAATTATAGATTATATAGTATAAACTTTTCATGGATTATTAAGATAGTCAATTCATGACTTTTCATTTATTAAGTTTATCCTTATCATAAACTTGTACTTTGATAAATAATTAAATTGATGAAATGATAATCTAAGCAACATTATTCCAAATAATGGTATCATTCACTCTATAAATACAATAATTCTTATTTATAATATCTTTAATTATGCCGTTTATATATATATATATATATATTATTGAAACAAAAAGTCCCCAATAAAGATATATTAAGCAACAATGATAAAATTGATTAAAGTCTAGCTACTTGGTGATGATAGACTCTGTTTTAATAGTTTGAAAACATGGGCATGGTTGGAGAAAAGATATTATGTAAACTTTTAGAATTGCTAAAAATATATATATATGCTTATTAAACATTCAACATATAAATTTAGAGAACAGATTTATTGCTTATAGTAACAATATTGTAAATCAATTTGTTATAATGACAAGCAGAAAAATTATGATTAAAATGAAACCAATAATTAAAGATAAGTGGAGAAAAAATAGGTAAACAAAATAAGTCAGCAGAGGAAAAAAGAATACAAAATAAAAAAATTAAAATCTTTTTAAACATTTCAAAGAGTGTCCAGAAAAGATAAAGAGCAATATTTTAACAATATTGGAAAAAATATTAGACAAACTTTAGCTATATTTCAAGAGACACAAGTGATCAAACAGACCATATTCTTTATATTACATTATAATGTAAATTAGCGATCAGGCTAATGCGCATGCGCTTTACAGAGAACTATACATAAATAATACTAACATCTCAAACACAAGATAAAGTCTTTAGAAAAGGTAGAATGAATCCATCTAACTTTTCAACCCAAACGTTTAAGTAATGGGCAAATCTTAAGTGTTTGGATATGAGAGTGTGACAATATTAAACAGTCACTTTAAATTACTTTAAGATGCTTGAATGAATGACGCTTGCGAAATTATTTAGAATTTACTATACGTCATTCTTGATTAAAATTAAACATATATTCTTGATTGAAATTAAACATATATGTTTAATTTCAATCAAGAATGATGTATAGTAAATTTTAAATAATTTTGCAACCGTCATTCATTCAAGCATCTTAAAGTAATTTAAAGTGACTGTTTAATATTGTCACACTCTCATATCCAAACACTTAAGATTTGCCCATTACTTAAACATTTGGGTTGAAAAGTTAGATGGATTCATTCTACCTTTTCTAAAGACTTTATCTTGTGTTTGAGAATGTTAGTATTATTTATGTATAGTTATCTGTAAAGCGCATGTGCATTAGCCTGATCGCTAATTTACATTACAATTTATCAACATAGTGCTGTATAAATAAATACTTAATTATATATTACATTATAGTAAGATTATATCAAAATTCACTCAGTATAGATTAAAAAAATATATTCAAAGAGAACTTTCAGATATGCAGTGAAGAGACATCATTGCTAATATATTCTAAATAAATGAACAAAAAATATCCATATGTATTTTATTTATAACCAAGTTTTTCATTGAGACTATGTTAAAATAAGAAATATATTTGGAGAAAATAAGTATATCAAGACATTTCATATTTTTGTGAGGAATCTCTATAAAAATATAGAGACTAAATTTAGAGCAGGCTATGTTCAAACAGAGTGATTTTACCTTGGTGATATAGTTAGTTAGAATTGCAAATTGTCACCCTACCTTTTCAATTAGTCTCTATCAAGGGAAGCCAGATTGGATTATAATATAGATTCAATATTGAAAGAAAAATCAGAAACATTTTAAAATATGTTGATAACATCACATTTTCAGTTGAAAATAGAGATAACTTGAATAAACTTATTAAGAAAGCTAAAGAACAGAGAAAAAGATAGAATTAGGGATAAAAAGACAACAATTATAAGGACGAAAAACATTTGACTTAAAAACTGATAATAAAAACATTTTTCTAGTTGGATCTTTCATCAGAAATATGATCCTGTAATTCAGAGATTCACTTTAGACAAACACTAAATCAGAATTACAAAGATATGCCCAGAAAAGTTTTTTATATACAAAAACATATCTTCAAAAAGATAATTGTTGGAACTATAGTATTATCTCAGAATGTATTCAGTGAAAAATTCTTTTAAAAGTTGCTAGCAATAAAATGTAATGGTTTGCAAAAAAAAAAAAAAACTAATAAGACAACTTCATTAGAAGATTAGATCTGAACTATATAACTTTAAGGTGAAAATAATAGTATAAAATCATTTCATTTTAGTCATATTATGGGAAGGTCCAATATACCAGAAAATTCATATGGTTTAAAAAAGTAATTCATATGGTTTAAAAAAGTACAAGGAATAGACAACCAACAATCAGGTACTGGATTCATCATCATCATAATAAATGTGCCATAGTATGAAACAATAAAACAGATGAGAGGACATTGTAGAAAAATGCTATTTATACACTGCCCAGGAGCCATTGTTGATTTGAAAGCCCTTATTATTATTGTTAACTAACTATTAATTATATATATATATTTCTTAAAAAAAAAAAACTAAATTAAGTTTTAATGGAATAAAATAGTTCTATTATAAAATAGTAAACAACAACATTAAATATCTAGTACTTAAATGCTTAACGCAAAAACATAAGGAGAAAGCATAATGAAATATGAAGAAATGTATATTGAAAGTAATGAGAAGAGATTAAAAACAAAATACATAGTTGAGAGAAAAAATATTAATATCATTAAAAAATAAAAGGATAATGTAGAGCTGGGCTAAGTGTGTGGTTCAAATAAAGATGACAATAAAAAAACAAATGAAATATCAATCTGGGTCCCAAAAATTTGTAAATAACATTGAAAAAGACCATATATGAGATGAATAGATAAGAAAATTTACCGAAATATTGAGAAGCTGTGACATGATGAAGCTGGATTAAAATTGGGAAGTCCTTCATCTTGTAGTTGACATATAATGATTAAAAATGATACTATATGTATATACGGTATTTAAAATATATAAAAACTTTTCACATCATTATATATTGTGTTCTTCTTGAACTTTGGTTCATTAAAACACATTTTAACATGTGTAATTATTTCTTTTTCTGTTCTATTTTATAAATATATCTAGATTCAGTATATGGTATATTAAAAAACAAACTACAATTAAATATAAAACATTTTTATTAGAAATATGTAGAATAAAACTGTCCAGTATAAATATTTTTAAATATGAAAACAAAACACAAGATGAATTCCCCTCTTAATTTAAATGTTTACCTTTTACCATTGTATAAGTATTTATTTTCGGAAGAGAAGAGTTAAATTTGTAGAAAATTTTAAATAATATATAACTATTATTTACCTAGCTGTTATTTTTGGAATACTTTTTTATTAATCGAAATCAACAGCATACATCAATTATTTTTCATCGTTAATCAAATTAATTCAAATAAAAATATAGTTATTGATTAAGCAAAAAGGGTATTTAATTAATTCCACATCACTTTAGAATATTTTTAAAATGCTCATGATCATTATTATTATATATTTGTCACTAGTTTTTTTCTTTTAATAAAGCTAAATATTAAAAAAACTACCTTTTTGTATTTTCATTTTATCAGATATTATTGTATATATCGACATGATTTGTTTGTTTGGCGAAAAAGTATTATGTAGTTCAATAGTGCTAAAACTATTTTTGTCTATATTTAACACAATAATTGTCAACACGTGCAGTTTTTGACGCAACATTAATAAATGAAAGCTTACCTTACCCCTCGCCTTCGATACCAGTTTTTTAACGATTTCCATCACAGTATTTTTGATGTAAGGAATCCTAATCTGCTCACCAATAAAATTCCACGTTACTAAACTCTTTGTTCCTCTTCACAATTTGTCTTACAAAGTTCTTGGCCGTTCTATCTTGATTTCAATTTTTTATAATTGCAATCATATCATTCATTAACATTGGTACAGTAATGTTTAGACAGTCATATAAATGAAATATCTTAATCACATTTTCACTATTACAATATATATATATAGAATACTATAATCCTATCCATATATGACACTCATAAGCTAGAAAAATGTAGAGACTATCAAAATTCTAAACGAAATAAATTATAATAACAAACATGGTGAAACTTCTAAATGATCTCTCATTAGGAAAAGCTTCTTAAAGCCCATTAATCAAAATACATCTTAATTTTATATCCTATTATTCACTTACTACCCTACTTTTTATATTTTAAAAAAAAAATTATTGGATGGACTTTTAATCTTGTTATTGCCTCTACATGTTTTTAAAAATAACATTCTTTATTCAGATAATGGAAAATGTGGTGTAGACAATATGTCCATACAATAATATTGTTAATTACACAGTAGTGAACCTTGATAAGTTTTTTTTCATTCCCATGAAAATCTCTGTTTTAACATACTGTATATAAAAAAAGGAGTTTGCTATTAACTGAAAGGAGACCCTTTGGTTCCTCTTGGAGGCCTCAAAGGAACCGAGCAGGGAAAATTCCTAATGTCCACTCCATACGTTCTTGTCGTTGCAGCTGTTATTACTATGTGATTATTCATATAGTATACGAACATGGAAGGGCTGCTCACCAACACGCATTAGCCAGCATGGTGAGTTTATTGGCTTTTTATCTCTCAGTTTAAGATCAAGAAACACCATGGTCTTTCTTCTCAGTGCCAGATAAGGCAGAATGAATGTTTGTGTAAATGATAAATATTTTTCCAATACATATATATACAATTATGACAGACAAAAATAAAGCATGGCCCTTATTCCCAGGAGGCTGTAAAGTCACCAACCAAGGCATTGGTTGGTGGCTGAAGGTGGAGGGTGCTAAGAATCCCCTGATTGCAGACCCAGGCTGCCATTTGATGACAACTTTTTATTTAGGTACTTACAACTGCAGATCACTTTCAAGTGAAGGAAGATTGCAAGAAGTAGAAGAAGAACTCTCTTATATTAAATGGGACATTATTGGACTTTGTGAAGTTAGAAGAAAAGGTGAAGAGACAATTGATTTAAAAAGTGGACACATACTCTATTATAAAGGCACAAATATTGGAAATACAAGTGGAGTAGGATTCATTATAAATAAAAAGTGGAAGAACAATATTGTGGAGATTGGTGGTGTATCAGACAGAGTGGCAAGATTAGTTATACAACTTAATAGCAGATATCAAATGCAGATAATTCAGGTTTATGCCCCAACAAGTTCTCATAGTGATGAAGTAGTAGAAGATTTTTATATGGATGTACAAAAGGCTTTTGATCAGAGTAAACAACATTTTAAAATCATTATGGGAGACTTTAATGCTAGAATTGGTAAACAAATGAAAGATGAAAGTGCTATAGGTAATTTTGGTTATGGTAATAGAAATGAGAGAGGACATAGACTTGTGGAGTTTGCAGAAAAAGAAAAACTTTATATTAGGAATTCTTTTTTTGAGAAAAATGTTAAAAGGAAATGGACATGGAAGCATCCAAATGAAGTTACAGCAGAATTGGAATATATTTTGACTAATAGGAAATACATATTTCAAGATTGTAATGTTCTTAATAAATTTAACACAGGAAGTGATCATCGATTAGTAAGGTGTAAGATACATGTTAATGTGAAACTAGAGAGACAAAAATTATTAAGAAAAACCAATATTTACAGTTGATATTCCTAATCTTCAGAAACATTTTAATGAATTTAAATTAGAACTTAAAAATCGGTTTCAAGTATTAGTAGATTTTGAGCATGATTCAGATTTGAATGAAATTAATATGAAAATAACTGATACACTTTTAAAAACTGCAACAAAGATAGCTGGTAGAAACAAGCAGCAATTGACCAATAAAATTTCTACTGAGACTAGAGAATTTATGAAGAAAAAAAGGAATATGAAGATATACAAAAATGATGCATTAAAAAGAATTGAATATCTCGAATTTTGTAAAATGGTGCGGAAAAGAGTTGAAAATGATATAAGAAAGTATAATTGTGAACTAGCAAGGAAAGCTGTAGAAGAAAATAAAAGTCTTAAGAATGTAAAACAACATTTTGGTATTGGTAGGAAATTTATATCTGCAATAAGAAAAAAAGATGGAATTGTTACTATAAAGAGAGATGACATCATGAAATTGGTAGAAGATTTTTATCAAGAATTATATAGTAATAAAGAACAAGTACCTCCTATATCTATTACATCTTCCGAATTGCCCAGAATTTTAAATGAAGAAGTGAGACACGCAATTAAATGTATGAAAAAGGGAAAGGCTCCAGGTAATGATGGAATTATAATTGATATATTAAAAGAAGCAGGTGAAGAAATAGATAAAATTTTAGCAAAGTTATATACCAAATGTCTAAATAATAAAGATGTACCGGATGATTGGAAGAATGCAGTAAAAATATTAATATTTAAAAAAGGTGATAAAGAAGATGAAATTACAGACCTATCAGCCTTTTATCAGTTTTATATAAAATTTTTACCAAGATAATTACAACTCGTCTACAGAGAACATTGGATTTCCATCAACCAAGAGAACAAGCTGGATTTAAAAGTGGTTTTAGTATAGTAGATCATATCCAGGTGTTGAGAGAAGTTATAGAAAGGACAAATGAATATGAGTTGTCATTATGTTTTGGATTTGCAGATTATGAAAAGGCATTTGATTCTATAAACATTTCTTCAGTGATTAAAGCATTGGATCATCAAGGTATAGATCCAGGATATTGTCATATTTTGAAGAATATTTATAAAAATGCAACAGCAACAATTAGATTACATAATAATACTGGGAAAGTCAACATTGAGAAAGGTATAAGACAAGGTGACTCCATATCTCCAAAACTTTTTACAGCAGTGCTGCAAGAAGTATTTTGTGGATTAAAATGGGAAACTAAAGGAGTGAAAGTAAATGGAGATTATTTAAGTCATTTAGATTTCGCAGATGATGTAGTTGTTTTTGCAAATAATGCTTCAGAGCTGCAGGATATGTTGCAGGAATTATCAGATAAAAGTAGGAAAGTAGGACTAAAGATAAATGTTAAAAAGACTAAAGTAATGTTTAATCGATTTTCTCAAAATATGAAAATAAAGATTGATTATGATGAATTAGAAGAAGTTAACAGTTACAAATACCTTGGTCAGATTATTAATACAGATGGAAACATAATGGAAGAAATTAATCATAGAATTAAACTTGGTTGGAGTGCTTTTGGTAGAAATAACTTGATACTAAAAGGAAATATGCCTATGTGTTTGAAAAGGAAGGTTTTTAACAAATGTGTTTTACCAGTTCTTACTTATGGATCTGAGACTAGGACACTTAATACAAGAGCAATACAGAGACTTAAGACCACTGAAAGAAGTATGGAGAGATGTATGTTGGGAGTAACAAGAAGAGATCGAAAACGCAATGTATGGGTAAGAGAACAAACAGGTGTTACTGACCTCATTGAAAAAATTAAAAGATTGAAGTGGAGTTGGGCTGGACATATTTCTAGAAGAAATGATAATAGATGGACAATTGAAATTTTAAACTGGATTCCAAGAGATTGTAAAAGACCCAGAAAGAGACCACATGTGAGATGGATGGATGAAATAAGAAAGTATGCAGGGGTGATGTGGAGAAGAGAAGCTGAAGATCAGAGAAGATGGATTAAACTTGGAGAGACCTTCATCCTGCAGTCAATTGATAATGGTTGATAATGATGATGATGACATAAAGTTTTATTTTAATGCTACAAAAGTGATACAAAGTATCAGTTCACTTTAATATTGTTGTCGTTTGATAGAACTCTTAAGATTCTACCAATTGTAAAAAAAGGATAGTTTTGTAACATAGTTGTCTTTTAAGTGCTTGTTTGTTTTTCATTTATATTTGCAACAAATGTTGATTGGATCTTTCAGTGACTGTATAAAATATCCACATCTTTTTTCTCTTGGAGGATAAAACACAAATAATACTCAATGTGTGTATGAATATAGCATATAAAATGTCTTAACCTCATTTACTCATGTTAGAAAAATAAAATTAAAAGAAGATAAAAACGATCTTAGTTTTAAAAGCTTTTTTTACAGGAGCTTTTCCATTGTGTGAAAACAAATTAATCTATCGATGCATCGTTAATTATGCGATAGAAACTTATTCTGAATTTCTGGAAGCCAGAAGGCAGTGACATAGATTGATGATTGCATTTATAAAAAATTAAAATCAAGATAAAATCCAAGAACTTTGTAAGACTGTATTCCAAAAAAGATGGACTAGTCCTCTGATATTTGACATATAATCTTGACAGGTAGCATGAATAGTTTAAATACTTGAGTCAACAAAATTTAATGAATGGATACTCTACAAGCAATCTCACACATTTCCCAATAATCTTTAAAATATCAATCAATATCAATTCCTCTCTTCTACACTTTTTTTTTTTAGTATCACCAATAATAAAACTTTTCTCATTCTCTCATGTTTATATTATAATCACAACTCTCTACCAGTGTAAATATATAAGACAACTCTTTATCAGTATACATATATTTCAAAGCTTAACCTTCTACCATCAAATAAAGATTTGAAACATGTAAATTCCATACCAGCAATGACAGTGTGATTTGCTTTTATATATTCACATTGTGACCTGTTAATTTTGAAATCTTGAATATACTTCCAAATAAATGTACATATAAATAGTGTTGATTTTCATACCAGTGGATAGTTATGGTATAACATATTTTAATACGAAGAGTATGTTCCTAGAGATCTAAGAATTATTAGTTATATATACAATAGGTGATCAATCTTTTCACAATGCAGCTATGGATGATTTTAAAATATTTACTGGTGACCTGTAAGCACATATGGCTGTGGTATAATATAATTTATAAAAGAAAAATCCAAGACATCTGACTTAATTTTTTTTTTTTGTAATTTTATTTTTTTGCTATTAAGGCTTTGGCGATTTTATATTGCTAAAGCTATTAATATATGGTGTATCTGAACTTAGTTCAGTCCCACATGGCTATTTAAATTAGATAGCTGGATTGGAAGACATATGGATGTCTGAAAATTTCAGATTTTCTATTTAATAGTTATCTATTAGATAAAGTGCTGGGCTTGTCCTGGTATTTTTAATCTAATGCTTGAATATCCTAGCACCTCACTATAGACACCAGCAGCAGAAACCGGTCTGGGGTTGGGGATATTCTGCAAAGCTTGTTAAGAGCTTATTTGCAAGCTCTATATATAAGTATAATTCATATAAACATACATTATAAAGTCATATAGTACATAATCATGATCTAATAATCAAATGTATGTTAACATGAAAATTTTAGGTAGCTGAGAATTTCCAAGCACCTTTTGGATTGTTTTTCAGTTAATTTGCTCTGTAGTCAACACCCAATTGATAATTAATAGGTGACCATTTAATAAGGGAAGAAACAAAGTGACAGTTAACTACTTTGGTGAAAAATATCTCCATAAATCCAAGTGGAAAGAGATTTTGCCCTGTTATAAAGAATGCTCTACAAATATTTAACTTGTAATGGACTATTTTTATTGTTCTATGTATATACATATAAATCGTACACTTTAGAAAAAGGAAAAAAAAGTCAACGTAGATGTAATGTGTCTGTTATATTTATATCGATATGAAGAATGTCATATGATTTCATTATTTCAGTTCACTTAAACTGTATAAAAACTATTTAGGTTCAAGTCTGTTTCCTTTCATTTTAAATTTAATGCCTCACTGATTGTGAAAATTTATTAAATCACCATTTGCTCTCCTCCTTTCTCCTTCCACGAGGCTTTAAAAAAAAAAAAAAATCCACAAGATTACTTTTTTAATTTTAGCTACATTTTTATTATTTTTAATTTGATAATGTGATCATAGGAATTAAAATAAGCTTTATAATAAATTTGCAAACTCAATCAGTTATTTTCTATCAAATTTAGAAAATTGCCTGCTATTACAAAATATATTTTTGACATTTTGTTTTTACATTTATAACAAAAAAAAAAAAACTTGAGTCATTTAATACAAAAAAAAAGCCTAATTTAGTTTGACAATATGTGAAACATTTTATTTTTAGTAGCATAAGTTCAGATTAATATTAATATAAACTGAAAAATTAATACAAACAGAAAAATTTGCACATTTTGACAGAAAGCAATTTATTGATTTAGAAATGATTTTCTTTTTACTCTTGAGTTCATGTAAACAACTGGATGTTAACAATTTATCAATTTATCTGAATAAAACGTTAATTACGTTTTTTTTTAAATATTATACAATTATGTGTAACCATCATTAAAAAAATAAATGATTTGCTGTGACAAATTAGAAACCAACTGATGCTCTAAGCTCAACCAAATAATGGTGCTCTTTGCACTGTTCAATGATTAGCTAATAATACATTAGTAGCCAATAAGCTTAAGAATATATTAAAAATTCAGTTTTCTTCGTAGTCTTACTCTATGCTAGAACAACTTTACTAAATGTAAACTATTATTTTTTAGTAATGATTCTCAGTTACATGATGTCATGAAATATTTGATGGTGTTGCTGTTATTTTTAGCTTTTTAAAAATCTCGTACAGCTATTTTTCCAGTTATGCATTCATTTGATAGCAGAAATTCAAACTAAAATAAATATTGATTTATTAGTTCAAAAAAATATCTAAAGATATCAGTATTTTACAGAGAAAATATTACAAATGAATTGACAATATTATTAATGGATAGATTATTTGATCTCTGTCTAAAAAGTGATTGATTACTTGTAAATCTTCTTCTATTGTTGTTAGCAATGCGTGAAAAAATGTACATTTTCTAAAGTTTATTTAAATATTTATGATTATTTTCATAAAATATTTGCATAATAATTAAAAAATACTTTCATAATTACTCTTAGATTTTATTCAAATATGTTTCTTTTTAAAAATACAAGTTAAGATATTTGTAGTAATGGTAAAAATGAAACTACAATCAGTGACATTGACAAACATCATTGCACATAATTTTTTTGATATTTTAATAATTATAAATGCAATTTTGAATTTTAGATCATAATTTCATAACTTTAACAGGAAATACCCAAAATAGCTGAAATTTTGTAATAAAAAGTTGTATACTTGTTTTTTGGAGTTACATATTGAATTTCCTTCAAAGTACTGCCCATTTGGCACAATGCATGAATCTAAATGTGTTTTCCACTTTGCATTTTAATGTTTTCATTGTTTTTTTCTGTCAAAGTCTGCAAAATTTCTTTTTTTGAAACATTTTTCATTCAGAGGAACAAAAAGAAATCACATTTGAGCAAGATTGGGTGAATATGGCTGATGGGCTTTGTGTGCTAGCACATTGGCATAGTGAAGCTTGCACTTCCCACTTTGCCATAAATTGGGATGTTTTTGCTTTACTGCACCATGCAAACTTTTCACAATGTGTAGGCAAAATATCTCATTGTTACAAATGGATTCTGAGTGAAGAATGCTGTTTGCACCCCCCCCCCAACATCAGCATCATCTTGACATTGGAATTTACTTGCAACACTTTTAAGTGATAAATTTGATGTTTCCATAAAACCACTCACAAACTCGTGTTTTCCCCGGAGGAGCTTGCTTGTAAGTTGTTTTAAACATTTTAACTGTTTTCCCTACCATTTTCCCTAACAGAAATGGAATTTCATGTTGTTCCAACTTTTCAATCATCATATACATTGACAAATAAGAAGATTCACTTAACAAAAACATTTACAATGCAGCACCATAACTTCCCCGGTCAACAAAATTAAAGGACTAATGCAAAGAATCATTACAAAAGGCATAAACAATTCATTTGGATTTTAGAATAAAGTTCAATTAATGAAGATTTCAAGAACTTATTTTTTAATAGCCATTTCAGTAATTGTCCAATAAGAAAAAAAGTTACTGCTTTCGTTATATATTTCACTCTTTTATTCTATATTTGTAAAGTTCAAATATGATTCTTAAGGAGGTTTTTAATTTTACAATTTATTAATTCATAATATAGAATAAAGTTTTTAATAAAAAAATAAAATGTTGAACTATAACTCAAACATTCATTATAAGATGAAGCAAAAAATGTTAAAACATGAAGAATTAACATTAAACAGAAGCATGCAAACATGCCAATTTCTTATTTATAACTAAGGCAACAGCAAAGATGCAAATGTATTTAAATCAAGTTTCAACTATTTTCCAAAAGGTTATAATATTTGATAGTTCTTCTGAAAGTGTGATCTTGAATTTTCAATTTCTAAAAATCTTTTTCTATTTAATTAAAAAAATTTCCACCTATTTATGCTAAGCACTATGACTTTCCATTAATGTGTACAAGCTGTAAAACCTAGACAGTATCATATGATTAAGTTGTATATTCATAAAAAATAATTAGATATGTTTAGAATTTAAAAATATATGTGTATTGGATATAAAAAGTTTTATTCTTTTATTTAATATCTATTCTGGGTATTGGAATTGACAGACAGACACTCTCTCAGGATTTTAATGTACTTAATCTGTATAAAATTATTATCATTGTTAAAATTTGTGTTCATTAATGTTAAATATATATAAAAGAGAGTGTCTATATTTGGAGACACATATTCAAGTTTGTCTTCTGAATTTATTTTATAATTATTAACATAATTAAGTCTTATTTTAACAGATTTTTGTTGCATTGAACTTATGAGAGACATATAAATAAAATTGTTGGAGCTGAAAGTATAGAGATCAGAATCCAGACCCTCTGGATGAGCATCAGTTAGTGTTTACGATCATTAAAAGTACCTTTTAACTTTAAGAATTAATGATACATTATGTGGTGCATCATTTTAAAATTATGATTGCTATTTATCAGTATACCTTATTCCCTCTAAAATTCTAGTGTAATAATAAATGTGTAAAAGATCAAACAATACAGAATTTATTGACTTTTTATAATTTTTATTAAGCTTAATCAATATTCCTACATAATACTTCTACATAACAATTACCATACATAATTTCACAATCTACTACATAAAGTAATGCTTTTATCATAAATAATTAAAATTTTTATTAAATAGATCTATTACTTAGTCTAACTATTTAGTCAATCCCTTTTTAAGTTATTTCAACTTCAATTTGAATAAACAAGAGCTTCTTTCAGTTTATTTGCCAAATTCCCAATTTCCTGGATATTCAGCAGCTCCAATTCGTTTATTAAATATTCTCAGAAAGTTAATTCCTTGTCCATTTTTTTTCTTTAAGTTTTTTTTGATAATATGCCATCATATTACATAACAAAGCTCATGGTGTTTTCCTCCCCTTATTTTATCAGCTGTTTGTATTAACAGTGGTTTTCCAATTACATACTTTACAACTGTTTTAGTTGTTTTATTTTTAAACTCTATACAGTTTTTTCCAGTTCCTTTAAAAGTTATGCACATTTCTTTAGCAATATCTTCCATTATTTAAGTTCATCATTCATTTTGATCTTATAATATAACTATTAATGTTTAAGAGTATTACATTAAACAAAATAAGCTTAGAAGATTAAATTTAAATAACATCTGTATATTCTAAAAATAAATTATTCAGTTATGATAATGTGTAGATTTTAGAACAATACTGCCATCTTCATATTTGAAAATAATAATTAGGGAATGCAGTTTATTTGAGTCTGGAGTTAACATAATTGATCATTAGCAGAAGTAACTGTTAGATATGCAGTTATTGTAACTCTGAGCAATGCTTAGTTTTTTAAGGGGTGGGGAAAAAGTGCTCTAATAAAAATTAGAGTCTTTTCTGGAAAAATTCTCCTTTTGACATAGAAAGTAATGAGTACACTTATATCTAATTAATACTAAATATATACCATTTTTAATGTAGATTGTCTGCTAAAAAAAATCTAGTAAATACTAGAAGACAACTTCATATATCTATAATTATATACAGCAACTACATTAGTTGTATTTATATATTAGACTATTTCCATCATCTAATATGAGTATTGAATGGTTTTAGAAATATTTAACTTTATTTAAATATTCCAAATACTTTCATCTGTTAGTAATAGCACATCAAACAGGTTAGTATAATGCACAATGTTTCAAGAAGTATTATTCTCCCCTTTTCTTCAGGTATTATTGCTGGCTTGACCAGTGGTAATACTAGCATGAGAATCAAACCTGGACTAGATTATTAAGTATGCAGGCAGGATGGCTCAGTTGGTTAGAGCATTATCTTAAAATTTAATACTCAAGAATCTAAGGGTCCAGGTTCAATCCCCATGCTAGTACTATCTCTGTAAGGCTAAAAACACCTGAAGAAGAGGGGAGAATAATAACTCTCAAAACGTTAAGCATATACTAATCTGTTTCATGTACTATTACTAAAAGTTGAATGAATTTGGAATATTTAAATAATTATAAATTTTATTAAACGCTCACTATTATTTCAGTAATAGTTTTAACAAGGCTGTAAACCTTAGCAATGAGCGTCTGAAAAAATCGTCACTAGGGACCTCTGTAGGTCTTTAAAACATGTACAGAGGTCCCTAGTGACGATTTTTTCAGACGCTCATTGCTAAGGTTTACAGCCTTGTTGTGTTTTAAAGACCTACAGAGGTCCCTAGTGACGATTTTTTCAGACGCTCATTGCTAAGGTTTACAGCCTTGTTAAAACTAATATTTAAATAAAGTAAAAATTTTTTAAAGACATTCAATACTCCTATTATGATGGAAATAGTCCAATCATTACAAACCTTCAAGAAAGCAACTACATTACTATTTCAATAAATTAGAATTACTTTTCAATTTAAAATACAAAAATTAATTTATAAAAAATATTAAATTTTATTACATTTCTTTCAGTTTTATCGATATAACAGCATATTTATTAAAATCAAATTTTTTACGTTTTATTTTTTAAAAATAAAACGTAAAAATAAAACAAAATTAAAATTTTTTAAACCACATAAATAAATGTCATTTACATATTACATAATAATAGTTTTTTCCCTTCCTTTTTCTTATTTTTTAGCATTTTTTAAATTCATTAGTCTTTCATAAAGCATATATAATGTACACTTTTATTTTTTAATGAAAAAATAATTTTAGAAAAATATATACATTTCAATTCAAAGAAATAAAATCTTCAATGGTTTTTTTATTTTATTTTACAATATAAATAACTCTAAAAAAATGATTATCTTCAGAATATTACTCCAGTCATGACAAGCTACGATGTAAGGGATGTCTGCATTTATGCAGTAAAATCTAAAGGTATTAAAATTAAATTATATATTCACATTTAAGTATATATTTATATCTCATATCTATTTAAAATTTTTTTTTTTTTAAAAATTCTAATATAAGGAGTTTATGTCATTCAAAGTATAATTATTCTGGTAGCGAAATTGTTTAAAGTATGATACAAAAAATATACATTAAGAGTAAATAAAATACTAAGAATAGAATTTACAAAAAAGTATATGTGCAAAAACAATAAGAAATGACAGAAAATCAAAGATTTTTGCTAATCATGAGATAGATAAAGATAGATTAAGATTAAAAAAGAAATAAGCAAATACTGTAAACAAAATCCTAATTAAAACATATAAAGATGATAATTACATTTTTCTGGGCAAGTATTTTTGATCACAAACATTCTAATTAGTTGAGTTCTTTTCATTAATATTATCTTTGCTCAATCAATTCTATTAATTTGAAATCAATTTAAATAAAAGTGGGTTCATAATTAAACAACTTTCCATATAGATCTTTAAAAAGAAATTATAAGTTAAGTTTTTTCTAATACATAAAATATTTACATAACATATTCATGAGATATGTATACAATTAGATTCCATTAAATTATAGCCCAGTGAATTTCGAAACATATCAGATTCCAAAGCTAAAACGACTGGATCTGACTTCAATATGTCACTTTGGTTCTTAAATGTAACATGTCTTCTAACTTCTCTAATAATAATTGTACAATTATTTATTTATTTTTATAGTTAAAATTATTATATTATCTTTCGAAAACCCATTTCTTAAATAAATAAATCAAAATATTAAACAATATTTAGAAGAATGCTGTTTGCAGTTATTTTTAGCTAAAATATGTAATATAAAGATTATATACCATCATAGTAATAACATACGTATAATGACTATTTATTTGATATATGAATTAATTTATATATAAAAAGTACCCCCCTTGTTAGCTGAAAATTCAAATATAAAATGTCAAATTATTCTTCCAAATGTTAAGTTTTTTCAGCTATGCCCCCTATGGATAAATACAAAAATCTGAATCTGAAACTGCTTGAATTCAGATTTATATTTATTCACAGGGACTGTAGCTGAAGAAACGTAATGTTTGGGAGAGTGATTTGACATTTTTTATTATACATGTATATCTATATGAATTAATACTTCTGGATGTCAAGAAATAATAATAATAATAATAATAATAATAATAATAATAATAATAATAATAATAATAATAATAATAATAATAATAATAATAATAATAATAATAATAATAATAATAATAATAATAATAATAATAATAATAATAATAATAATAATAATAATAATAATAATAATAATAATAATAATAATAATAATAATAATAATAATAATAATAATAATAATAATAATAATAATAATAATAATAATAATAATAATAATAATAATAATAATAATAATAATAATAATAATAATAATAATAATAATAATAATAATAATAATAATAATAATAATAATAATAATAATAATAATAATAATAATAGGGTTCCCATTTCATATGGGAATTACAGGAAGAGATGTCTATCAAAATAAACTTAAAGAAGAAGCACAAAATTATAAACTCCTTGTCCAAGGCATATCTTTCACTATATTCCAAAGTACAGTTAATTAACCAGCTTATCACAACCAAAATAACTTACTATGTACCGGTTATTTCATTCTCAAAGAGGTTCATTTCAAAAATTAAAACCATATATAATAAACTACTTTGGGCCATAAAAACAGTAGTAATTTCCACAAAAAACTTAGCCAATCTCTAATAAAAAATGGACTTGGCTTGCACAACATCAATGTTTTTCATATACAGAAGTTAAGGAACTCAATAATCACAATACTTGCCAAATACCCCAAAATTAACCACTTGCTAGAAGTTACTCCAACAGATAGACCACCTCCAAAAGGTTCCTTTTTCACCAACATTATATACCAATGCAAAACCACAAGACAAGATTCCAGAACAGTATTTGCATAAGTATTCATACTGGGATATTTATGGTTTAATAAACAGAGAAGCAGATACTAATGTTATACAACCTATGCTAGGAATTAACAACAAGAGACTACTCAAGGAATATAAAAAATGGGCTCTAGAGCCCAAATACTTTGGTTTTATCATGAAAATCAATCTCATTGCCTTCCAACAACCCACTTTCTTTATCATAAAAGAATGTATATATCTATTGACCCCTTCTGTGGACTCGCCATCGAGCAGAAGAGACACTGGACCACTTTATTTATCAATGTGTAGCACTTAACCAAACAAGACAGATGATATGTAACACCTACAGAAAACCGGGTACAATCATTAATCACATAATAGCTGCTTTTCAGGGAAGATCAATACCTAGCATTAGGGCAGCCATTTGTTCTATATGCGTATTGGTGCACCGATGTACTCCTTCTTAATTGGCAATAACACCAGACGACACCCAGCTACATTTAGCAACAAACTGCTACACATTCGAAATAGAGATAAAATAATAACCAACCCCCACTTATATGCAGCAACATGGTCATTGTTAAAACAACCATCAATGCTGTGAATGCTGCAAGAAAAACTATCATACAACTAACATTCAAAGTGATATGCGGACAAAACTGAATAAGCTCCTCAAACTTTAGAACTCTGATTATTTTTGCTTGTTTAATTTTTATATTGTTATAGTCCATTAACCACAAAGTGTAACCACTAAATTCATTTATATGTGTTTACCCTAATATTATTCATTGTATGTTAAATTTCAAATTTTTCTAGATGTAAACTTATGTAAACTATTGAGATCAATAAAGCCTTTATTAAAACATAATAATAATAATAATAATAATAATGATGATGATGATGATGATAATAATAATAATTTTAATAATAATTTGAATGATAATATAAAATAATGCACATAACAATGTAAACTGGAGGTAATATTTCTGGCCTAAAGCATAAAATCATGTGATTTATCAATAAACCATGTAAACCTGGACTAATGCTTTATTAATTCTAGTTTTATTTCTTTGTAGATGAACACTTCTGATTCATTTATTATACAACATAATATGTATCTCAATATATAAAAAAAAACTAATTAAGGTTTATGATTCAGTTCAATTCAATTCAATATTTATTAAGTACATTTCAAAATTTCTTCTTTAACAGAAATACTCTAATTAAAATAAAATATTAATAATTACAAACTTATGTTATAAACAAAAACACATTATATACAAACATTCTGAAAAATACATTATATACATATTACACTACTTTCAATTACATTTTAAATCTTTTTTAATATTAGTAATAAAACAATTACAAAAAATACTATATTAATAACTTTTTGATTATATATTTTTTGCAGCCTATTAATAGATGATTTGTTTAAAAATGAATTACTATTTTTTTAATATTAAAAGTATGTATTTCTCTTAACAAATGATTAGGTACTTTTAATTCTATTTTAAATATACATCAACTAATATAAATTTCCCACCAACTACTTTTTTTAAACATTATCATATCTTTAAGAAATCTTCTGACATTTAATATTGATTCAACATTTATATTTTCTCCCTTTATTAATCTAATAAATCTTTTCTGCATGTTGTCAACTCTAGATTTGATATAAACTAAATTTGGATTCCAAATAGTAGAACCATATTCTAACAAAGGAACAATAAGAGAATAGAATAGCATATATTTAATATAAAGGGAAAGATGTCTTACATATCTCAAGATACATCCCATTTATTTATAAGCATTATTCATAACATGTTTTATATGTGCACTAAATGTAAATTGTTTACAAACCAAATCTCAAAATCAGAAACTTCTTTATATGTAATATAAACTTTTTCAGTCCTATAATAATGTACATACCTGTTAGTTTTACTAGTATCATTAACATAATTTTTTTTTTTTTTAAGTGTCATAGCATCGGCCGGGACATGAACCCGCAACCCAGGCAACTGTCTGCAAGTGCAAGGAAGTCACGCTAACCTCTCGACCACCAATGCAAGACACATAATTTGTTTTGTTTACATTTATCTTCATGTTATTAAATTTACACCAATCATTACAATATTCATTATTACTTTGGGGTTTAATATGATCATCATGGATAGCACAATTCTTTTAAATAATTTAGAATCATCAACATAATTAAATACCATGCTTTCTTTAATGTTTTGACCAATATCATATATAAAGACATTAAAAATAAATATTGAGATGTTAGATTAAATTGCAACAAAAAGGATGAAAGGAATGATAATAACTGATATAGCTTGATTTTACTAACTTATTACTTTGTTATTTCAATCTTTCTTTGAGCAAATAACTTAATATAGTTATAAATAAAATAACATTCAAAATTATATCCCCAAATAATCATTTTCTTACAATTTATACAAGATTTAAAAGCATTTTTATACAGTATATTTAATATTAAATGTATAATTATATAATAGATAATATCTTAAATTTAATATTTAGATTTTTTTTCTTTTAATGCAAAAATTGATATAAAATAGTTACCTATTAATAAATTCTATTAACATCACATGATCACCATTCTTTATGCCTATACAAACTGTTTATTCACAGGCAAAACTCTCCATACAGTAGCACCACTAAGTAATCAATGGATGAAGAAAGGTTTGTGTATAAAATCCCTATGTACTGCACACTTATTCAATATTCCCAGACTAGTTTCTAGCTTGTGAATTTCATAAGTAAGCTGGCTGCTGAAGGGTTGCATTAGATTCTAAGATCTAGATACAGTGCTCTTAGATCTAAGGCTTGTCAAGCCACAAGCTAAAAACTAGTCTGGGGATATTGGATGAGTAGACAATAGATAAAGATTTTATGCATAAACCTTCCTGCATCCATTGATTACTCTGATAGGCACAGCATGGTGCTACTATATGGAGAGTTTTGCATATAAATAAATTCTATTATGAGAATGAAAAGATAAACAGCTTTTATATAGC
Source organism: Epiperipatus broadwayi (assembly GCA_028023455.1). Classification (NCBI taxonomy): domain Eukaryota; kingdom Metazoa; phylum Onychophora; class Udeonychophora; order Euonychophora; family Peripatidae; genus Epiperipatus; species Epiperipatus broadwayi. The sequence continues at coordinate 347,519 of JAQFVV010012572.1, read as the reverse complement.
TTACAGGATAGCAAAGATATATACATGGATGCATCTTTTAAGGGATACTGTTAAAAATATCATGACCACAATAAAATCATATATCTGGAAATCAACATCATATCTTCTATCAATTACAAGTGCTTGTTTCCCTATTTGCAAAGGTGGTCTTAATCTAATGTCATCAATCATTTGTAACAGATATCAGAGCTAAGACATACATTGCAATCACAGTTAATCCAATCCTCCACCTATAATATTGCTTAACTTCTATATGCAAGTCATTTTTTTATATAGAGATACCGCTATTGAGCATGAAAATCTGTTGGATAATTATACCATCAAATCTTTAATTAGTGTTTCAATTAAAGATCCCCCAAAAATTATATATCCTGACAGATATCTATGGTAAATCCTCCCAATTGCCAAAATGTTAATCAAATTCCAAAATATGTGTGTTCCTCAATCATGGCTAAAATTTTTGCATAACTTATTACTCAACAAAAGTTTTATAAAAATCTTCCTCATTAAACGTTTTAAATTAAATTTGTATCCCATATGTATCTTATGTAATAGTCATCCAGAAAATATGATACATATTTTTGAAACATGCCCATACTTCTCATCTTTAAGACACTTCATATTCCACAAAAAAATAATTAATCTAAAAGAACTGCTTGAGAAAAATATCAAAAATTTTAATCCATACATAGCCATAGTATTATTCACACTATAAGAACCATGTGGATTGCTCATTGTTCTATAATTGTCGACAACAAAAATATAACATTCTAAAAAAAATAATAGAGTGGTATAATATATATTTATATGCTCTAAAATATATGCCCCGAAATACTAAGAGTTTGAAAAATTTGGAAAACTATATTTTTCTTAGTTGTTCATTATTTTAAAATAATATAAATTATACTTTAAAATTGAATCATTGTATCTGTCTTCAGACACTAGTCAAAATAAATATATTTTATAAGCCGTGCATCTTAAGTCATATATATATAAAATCCCATTGTACATAAGTTAATACTTGTACATAATTGGTAATTAATAAAGTTTATTTTATATATATATAAAGGTATTTTCAAGACTACCAAAGTGAACAATGAAGAAAGAAGGCTTTACCTGAATTATCAATTATTTGATGAAAAGAGTTTAAGATTTTCTTTCTTATTTTATCCTCTAGCTACGAATAGAAAGATATTCATTTACCTGAAAGAAAACAATTAAGTCTGTTTGTTTTCATAAAAAAATAGCCCAAGTTTTTCTCACCGTGAATGTATTAACAATTATGCTGTAAAGCCCTTCAAATTTTACTATATAATTAACAAATTAAAATTAAAAAAAAAAATATCTAAGTAACTAAAGTATATATATTCAAAAAAAATATTATAAGCTATTATCACAAAGCTTGTTTAGTATTCATGATTTATACATACACATACACTGCATGTATATATTGAATTTTCAGTACTGTGGTATTAGAGCTGCGACATGAAGAATTATAATCAAAAACATATTTTAAAATCTACATTTAAAAAAAACAACAATTTAACAAAAAAAAAAAATACGAAAAGCATTAATGTGAAGAATAGTTAAAATGCGAGTTTAAATCAAATTGAGTGTGTGTTTGCACGTGCATATGCGGGATTCGAACTCAGACTTTCACACGACCTACAACTCTCAGTGCCATCTTATATTGCTAACTCACCTGATCACACACATGTTGAAAAGATAAATAATCACCAATATATGTATTTCGAGCTAAACCAGCATTCATCAGTTGGTTCAGATTACCATCTCCACACATATATACAATTAGGACTCAGCTTTATATTAAGATAACCAATCTTCATACTTTAATGAGTGCTGATTTAGCACGAAATACGTCTACTGGCGATTATTTATCTTTTCAACATGTGTGTGATCAGGTGAGTCAGCAATATAAGAAGGCACTGAGAGTTGTAGGTTGTGTGAAAGTCTGAGTTCGAATCCCGCATATATTACATATATAAATGCAGGTGTAAGCCTGTAGAGTGTATTAAAATAGTTTATGCAGAATATGCACGTGCAACCACACACTCAATTTGATTAAACACGCATTTTAACTATTCTTCACATTAGTGCTTTTCGTATTTTTTTTTGTTAAAATTTTTTTTTTTTAAATGGATTTTAAAATATGTTTTTGATTTAATAACCTAATTAATTTAATGATTAAACGATCATAATTCTTCATGTCGCAGCTCTAATACAACAGTACCATTTTTTGCGGAAAGGCAGATAGAAAAGTAGTTTGTAGAATATTATGACCAAGTCACAAAACTTCATCATTATCGATGATAAATATGAAATATATTATGAATTATTAATTCCTATAACTTTTGTTAGAAAGAAATGAAGTACATATTGTTGATTTAACATTTTAAATTCAAAATAACATAAAAGCTTTCAAATTTAGCCATATAATTATCTTTTATAAAATTAGTTGTTTAAAATGCAATTTTTTTTTTTATGTAAGTTAATGGATGATATATAAATAGATTTATAAAATTGCAAAGTAAAGTATTAATCTATTTTATTTTTAATGTTTAGGAAATTATTCTAAAGAAAAATATATTTTATTTTTTTAAAAGAAAAAAGACGAAACAAAGTAATTTAAATCATAAAATTGTCTTTAACGATTCACATTCATCATCATACTTAACAGATTTTTATTTAAAGATCTTGTTCTCTCCTACATTTATGTTCTATTTATTTACCTTCTCTACTTTGTTTTAAAAAAAATGTTTCTCTCTTTTTATTTGCTTTTAATTGGTTTATTATAGTTCTAAGAACATACTCACTTCATTTATCAATTACTTACATATAGGAATTGCATATGTATTGGTTTCTTAATTAAATTTCAAAATTAACAAAAAATTATCAAAGGATTTCATTATAGACGTTACATCATTTGTAACTTGAATTTTTTGCATTCAATAATGTGATGAAAATAACAAAAAAGAACAAATATACATTCAACGGGCTGTCTGTTCTTGAAAAGTATGAAATATTAAGATGCATTTATCTTTCAAATGAAAATGCTTACATTTTTGTTGTATAATTAGAAAAGCTGATTAGAGAATAATGAATTCTCTCAGCATCCAATATTAGCACACTTTTGCTTTCACATTGGACTAATTACCTAATAATAATGAACTATTTGTATAATACCCTTATAGGTCAAAAAGATATGGGATCGGAGTATATTGGAAGTTATTTAAAATCTATAATACAAATAAATTTTCTTGATTTATAAAATGATCAAACTATGGCTTTTTATATATAATTGCAAAGATATATGATTACATGGAGAAAATTCTAATTACATTTCCTAATTATCTGACCTCTCCTCTAGACTGGAATTCGTTAAGATGATATTTGAAAGAGATCCCCACCCCACCTAAAGTAGCTTATTTTTAGATACCAAAATTAATGCAGATTATTAATGCATTATCTTATTAATAATGGGGGAAGTGATATAATACTTCCTCTCTAACTGATTATTATTTTCTTTACTATTGAATGATGGGTTGCTTGTTTTAGGCAGTTATATTATAGAAGACAAATTAGTATAGTGGCTGGAAGAAAGTTGTTAGCAACTTTTCAAAAAACATATTTAAAAACACTAACAATAATAATAAAAAAAAACATTGTTACAATTTGTATTGATTCTCCATAATACATTCTACAGTACATGAAAATATTAAATGACAAAAAATATCTTAAAAAAAAGAAATGCATCATACAATTAAAAAAAAAAGTCTAAATTTAAACACATATTTCAAAATATTGATTGATCATTTACATATTTTAAGAAAGGTCTTTGGTAATTAATTAATTACTTATTATTATAAATATGATTTATGGTATTTTCAGATTCAGTTCAACCATAGATATCTTTTTTATATATATTTGATTTTTCTAAATCTTAATCTTACAGAATATTTTCCATGCTGGCCTGATCTTCTTAGGTGATGATTTTCTTTTTTTTTACATTTTCTTGGATAATAAGCTACTGTTGGTTCATCTGAGGATAATTTTGCACAATGATAAATATTTTAAAGATGAATAATGAAAATAAGCTAGGAATGTGTATGGTTCAACTGGTCAGAGTAACATTTTAAACAATCAGAACACAGGATGGTTTGTGATATACTTCTAGCCTGTCATGGATATTATTTTGCAGCATCATTTGATGGCTTCATATCCTTAAACAAAATGGATAATGAACTTCTTAAGATTTGATATTAACTACTGTGATTCTTGCTACTTTCGTGTTGCCAGTGATTCCAGGCTTAAATATCTCATGGCTGATTAACTGTTCCCAGTAGAAAAAAAGTAAGACAGAAAATATTATTGATACAGCTTTACATACTTAATTTCATTAGTTATTGCTGCTTTTTGATAAACAACCATTTTTCTTCTAATTTTACTTTTCTGCCCAGAAATACATTCAGATTTGCAATCTGTGGGGGAAATTATCACCAGCCCACCTATTTTTGGTCACTATTTTTTAATTTTACCATTGTTGCTTAGCAACAAAATCCTTCTTAAAATTTTATTACAAATGAAACAAATATATATATTTAAATTTCAGGATAGTACGCATTTTATGTTTTTAAATTTTATGAAACATATCTGCTAATAAAATACATAGTTTACATTTAAAATTCCTATTTTTTTTAATTCTAATAATTACATTTTCATTAAGACGTTTAATCTAATATAGGGTCAAAATAATAAATGTTAACTAAAATATTTTTTTAAAAAACTATTTTTGCTCTGATTAATGCAGCTTCATTTTTACATACTAATAGTCTCTGTGCCACTGGATGGCACAATATATCTATTCACTCTGACACAGATGTGAATTTGGCATAGAAAGTCCATAAATTGTTCAGTTAAATGTAAATATTTTTTTTAAACCCAAATTTTGGTAAAAAGTAATAAGTTATAGAAATTTTTTACTGAAGTACGTTTTTTATCTTTGTCAATAAACCAATTCACAGGTAATGCAATCATTGATTTTTAAAGATAATTATTACAATAGTATTTCATTTAGGTAGACTTTGACATCTTTGCAATATCAGAAACTAGATATTTTCATTTTATTACTTTTCTTTCCAGCCAAGTAGGAAATAAAAAATATATTTTATTCAAAGCCAAAGTAACATTAAAAAGTAATATCAGTGTATCCCTTCAAAAGTTATAATGGATATAATATTTTATAGGCCAAATAGTCAGTTCACTTGAAATATATATAGTGAAAATCTCTTAGATTATAATTTTAAAGATTGTTCAAAAGGGTGCATATTCTATACTTATTATTGATTATATTAACATGCACACACACATATTTATGGAATTAAGTATAATTTTCACTATCCCAATATAAAATTGCAGAAGTTATTTGCAATATAAATTTTTGTTTTAACAATAGTTTTATTTTGTATATAGAAAATGATTTGAAAAAAAAAAATCAAAGAGGTATATTTTATAAATATAATTGTCAATTTATTAATAAACTAATTATGGAAAATTGTTCATTCATATTGATATGTTAACATTATCATTTTAATGAGATTTTGATTTTTTTGAATTTTAATTATAAATGCAGTTCAAGAAGAGGAGTCATGCTATAAATAATTATTTATTCATTTATACACTGTTGTATTAAAAATTAAAGAGTTAATTCCAGTATTTTGTTTTAATATATATTAGTGTCTGGCATATTTATTTCAATACTATATTATTACATTAAGTACATCCCAAAACTAAAATTCAATTTATTTTTAATAGATTACATTTATTGAAAAATAAAAAAAATAAATTACAAAATTAAATGCATTTTTTTCCAATACCTTTTTTAAAAAAATGATAATTAGTAGAAAGTAGATATGATTTTGAAATTTTTCAATAACCCTTGTTTTAGATTTAAATAGTTAAAATAAAATAAAAAACATTATTCTTGAATATCTTCTAGAATTTTCATTCATGTTATCTTTAAATCATACATGTTTTCTTTTTTCTTTTTTAAAAAAAAAAAAAATTATAAAATTACATAATAGCAAATCTTATCAAATAATTATCAGTTATTAAAGAGAAATGCTTTGATTAATTTTTTAATTAGATTTTATTGCATTAATGAATGATATATTCCTTATATATAATATCCAATGCATAGCAGCAATTAGAGAAAATATATAAAGAACTATCTCATACACATATTGAAAAAACAATCCAGTTATACTAAAAAGCTAATATATTGAAATAAAATCTAAATGCAAATATCACATCTTTATTAAGAAACAAATACTTAATAATTTAACAAAAACATACATAAATAGGTAAACCAATTAACCTTTTTTGAGTATAGACTACTATGATATGTCATTCACACGCCAAGGCTTTAACTTATTCTCTGTTATTTTTAATGTTAGTTTGCTGATTTTATGATTATTTTATTGAGAACATTGTACTGAATAATGATACCACCCTTAGAATTTTTTTATAACTAATAAATCAATAATATTTAAATTTAACATTAAAACAATAAGATAAACCCTGCCTTCCAAGGTGCTGATTGGTTGTTTCTAATTCTTTCCATATTTCTTTGGTTTTATTTTCAAAGCACAACATACATTACAGAACCTATTTTTACACATTTATTATTTTTTTCACAAAATTTTTATAAAATATTAATTATTTTAAAATAATTCAGATTTTACTAGAAAATATTTACTTTTACATGAAGGCAAATTGACAATAACATACAGCTGCAATTTATAATTGGATGATAGACATACATTTTATGTTTATTTCATCAGTTATAAATAGAAATTTATTTTTCAAAAACTTTTATTTACTCTAACAATCTAATAAATTATTAATTTGCATTTTAGAAACTAAACTAAAACAAATATAGTTTTAAAAAATAAAAATATTTTTACTGCTGACTCTGTAATTGATCAATCAAAAATTTGGAATGTAAATTTAATCTAATATTGCACAAGTACAAAAATATACTTTTGCATCTTCCCAGATAAATAATCTCTCTCTCTATTGTCTTTTTGGGTCTCAGATAGGTAGTGACATTTAGATAACATAGTTAAATTAGTTAATTCTAATATTAACATTTTGCTATTAGTAATGTTAAATCATTACAGGACTTTTGAACATTAAAGTTTACATCATTAACTAATTGGAACAGATTCTGATATTGAGAAAAATTAGAATTGTTTGCAGTGCAATCTTGTAAGTATATTTACTGCAAACATATATATATATATATATATTAAAACTAAAACCTCAGAGTGATATAAAACGTTCAATGAAATAGACCGGGCCATTCTACCTAACCCGCCCTCTTACTCTCTATATCTATTTATTTTCCTTTTTAATAATATATAAAGTAAAGTACGTCGTCTCGTAAATTTGTATAAAGCATCATTTATATAAAGTAATAACAATGTCCCAAATTTTATTATAACGACTCGATCAGAATTCTATACCACTCTCTTACACAGAATCCTATCACAGGGTGGTTAGTGCTACGGGTGGAGTAATCAATATCATTGGAACCTTTGCCAATAACATTTATACTCGTTTACTAGAACACGTATTAGCCAATCAAACTTTTATTTATTTAAAGGATGAAATCCTATGGGCGCCAGTCGAGCTTGTCGACAAGTCTGCTTGACCAATACGGTCTAGTACCCGCTCCTGCTAGCTCAGCTAAAATAATCAATCAAATATACTCCGCCTACTTAAAAAATCACTTTTAAAAATCTTTTCTACGCTAACTTTCTCGCTTTCTCTTTTCTTTATTTTAATTATTTAAGTTAAATCTAATTTGAGTAATAACTAAACAATGAAATATTCATTTACGCTATTATACTTCGTTTTGTCTTATAACACAATTATCTACACTTTCGATCAAGTTGAAATAAAATTTAATGCACTCAAAGTTCCATATTATAAATACAAATTAATCATACGCATACGCTTACATTTGAAGTAACAATAAAATCTCATATAAATACATTTAGAAATAATCATACGCATACACTGATATTTAAACTCACCCTAAAATACATTTGATAAAATAATTATACGCATTTATCTATATTGGCAATCACACTGAAATCTCTGGGTATTGGAGCTAACGACAATTAGTAGTTCATAAGATAAAGTTCAGAGTTTATTATTACGGCTTTAATTAGTGAGTTAGAAATTGAAACAAATATTACCTAGCTTTCTCCCTCTGCACGGTTTTTTGAGCGTTGCTTCAATAGTGTTTCCTTCGGTCAGTTAGCGCTAACTGCTTGCAATCCGTCCCGATGTCTTTGGGATCATGTGGGCTCCACGTGGACACTCCGTCTCCTTCTTGTTTATGCGACCATGATCGAATCTGGAACTGTCCGCTGATGTTATTGCCTGGAAGGATTCGGCCGGTTGTTCACACGATGGTTTTAGCAATGCAGCATAGTATAATTAATGAACGACAGTTGCTTAATAATTGCTTAGGAATAATAATACAAGCATTGATTAATAGAATAGAAAATTTGCCCCTTTTATATTTACAGTTCTTATCTCACGGATTCAATCTACAATACGTAACTAATCCTCTGGTGTTTCAGTTATGGTCCGTGCTGATTTTCTGGTGTTCGCATTGGTTATTTAATTTCTTTGTATTCCCTGCTAGAGTTATTTCACTTTCTTTGTTATAGTCATTTCAATTCCTTTGTTAAAGTTTTTCCAATTTCTTTGTTAAAGTTATTTGCACTAATTAGCCGTTTGCTGGAAATTTCTTAGGTTTGTCATTAGCTCCCATTGTTTATTACATTCATTCAATTACACATATAATTTTTTCTTTTTATTATGATTATAAGACAAAACGAATTCCACCTTGCTTTTTCTTTTTTTTTTTCTTAAAGCAATTTTAAATCGAATTTCAGTTTAGTCAAATCAAATTTCTAATCAAATCAAACCTAATTATATCAATTCTTAATTTTTTTTAGCTTTTATTTAATACGACTCAAAATTATATTTTAGAAAACTATTTATTTTATGCTTTTAACGCTCACCTGTCTATGAGAAAAAAAATCTTTATTTTATTTTACCTTACACGAACTTTTAATTTTATTAATATTTACACAAATCGCTTATTAATTAATATTATTTTTTAAATTATATGTACCGCCAACGCACACACACTCCTTCCTAATATATCTCGGTACAATATATATATATAATATTCAAATATAAGTATATTGTATATAGTAAACAATGTAATTAGAAGGGACTTGAACTCAAGACTTTCAAGCTCCCTAAAGCTATGCACTATCTTTTACAAGTGATACATATGACCACATAATGTGACAAAGATAAATGATTTCCAATATATTTTGTACTGAACCAGCACTCATTAGTTGGTTCAGATTACCATCTCCCACACATATATACATTCAGTGCTCAGTTTATATTAAGATAGCAAATCCTCAAACTTTAATGGACAAGCTTCAATCTTCTTCTCCCTCCAACTCTTTAGTCAGCCATATCACTAAAAATCTGATGATAGAAAATTCAAATCCCTCATTGATACCAATATTATCATCATACTGATGTTGATTTTGGCATTCTGATCCCTCACATATAGGACTTTAATAGATCCATTTAAATACATAGAAGAGAGATGGGCAGATTACAAGCTAAATATATAATATTCAAATATAAGTATATTGTCTATACTAAACTCAATTTAATTAGAAGGGACTTGGAACTCAGACTTTCAAGCTTCCTACAGCATGCACTTCATCTTATACAACTGATACACATGACCACATACATGTGAAAAAGATAAATGATTTCCAATATATTTCATGCTGAACCAGCATTCATCAGTTGGTCTAGATTACCATCTCTCACACATATATACATTCAGTGGTTACTTTATATTAAGATAGTAAATCTTCAAATTTTATTGAACAAGCTTTAATCTTCTTCACTTCAACCATCCATAAACTGACAAATATCACAAATTGCAAGATTAAATATGAAATAAATAGTAAATGCAATTAAAATGTAATATATATATATATATATATTGTAACCAACCGCTCGCCCCTTCAACTACCCATCGTGCCAAACCCGTTGCGGCACTATAAATTGTAACCGTAAATTGTGTGGTCCCAACTACAGAAACGCAAATGCACTAAGAATCGTAACTTCTATCACTGATCAATTCCCGTTGCACATTGTCAGCTATTAAGAGCTGTATCCAAAAGCATATCATGCTATCTATTTTATGCACGAAAGACCACAATCAACATCTGGGGCAACTTACCACAGACCAAACTAATGATCTAACCTAAACTTTTTATGATTTAATTTGATCGCAGCCAGGGTGTACCGCGAAGAACTACCATAGTATTATGATAAAATACTTTAATCAAATTATAAGTGTAATGTTATTATTTTCAAACCTTAATTTGCAATTTTTATTGTATGAGACCCGATGGCCGACCATGTACAAGATGGCATAATTTGTGGAATTACATAAGATTATGAAATTTTAAACCATCTATATGATTTCTAATACAGATGCTAGTCCAGGTAAAGCTTTGCAATAAATAAACATAAATACTTGGGTTCTTTTATAGTTTACTATATCATTGAGACTCTTATTATACTGACGAATGACAATTTAAAAACGTTAAGTAAATATATTTAATCATGTCATTATTTGGTAAATCTGTTTACAAGTTTAATAATTAATTTATATTGTATACTAGAATCAACTACGCAAAGCCAAAATGATGGAAAAGGTAAATGGGATTTTATTGTACCTTACACATCATAAACTACCAAAGACGAAAAGCATCTTAATGTTTTCTCAAAAATATCAATAAACTCTTATATCATGTTGACGATAGTATGTACTTCAATGTATGCTCTATCCAAGGTTTATGATTTCTGATTTTACAAATGACACATAGCAACGGCACAGTAAGTTTAATTATAAATCAACTTTTATTTACAAAATTATGAATAATAAGTAATTAATTCCAATGTTATAATTAAAGACATAAATAAACAAATAAAATAAATAAATTATAATTCCATCGACTTTCTTCAATAACATCTCATAGGTACAGTTTTTAAGAACCTAATCATACCTTATATTTCAATTTGATATAATGAATGTATTGAGAAAATTATACTAAATTCAGCATCAACTCATGAAATATTTAACGTCATTTCCAGATTCAATAAATCCATACCGTAAACTTATAATAATATAATAAATAATATTATGTCTGTAGGATTTAGCTACAATGCAATCATTTAATAAAGTGATAATTTAAACTTACATTCCGGTAAATAATAATCAACCAACAGTTAATTATTATGAAGTAACTTGAATAGAATGTCCTGCTACAAGTTGATGATCTAACTTATAAATTATGCTTACAAATGAAAGAAGATGATTTAGCAGATTAACTAAAATACTTTGCCCAACTTATATCTATGAAGTAAAACATATTCCTGTGGATGTATTCATCTACACGGAGGAATTAAATAACACTAAACGTTTTGTGGATTTATACACTATCATAAAGCAATAAGTACAAGTACACCATTCCGCGGATTAACCACCAGCGCAGGAATGAGTGTAAAATACAAAAATGGCAATAAAGTAATCTGCGGATTAACCACCAGCACAGATTAATGCCCTTTACATTCTAAAACAACATTACTATTTACTTCACATTAAAGTGCAAAATCATCCCCTTCAGTTATTCTGATCATTCAGAAAACACTAACACTCTAGCAAATGTGGGTTCTTGCATAATAAATGTTACGCTAATCAGGACAACTAATGTACTAACTTATCTTTCTTAAAATAAAACATGTGTAATATAATATAAGTAATATTAGTATAGGAATATAAATCTGGAAAGACTCACAAAATACCTCATAAAGATTGATACATCTCATGAATTCATTTAGTACTTTTCAAGCTTTTTCGCAAGCGCTATTCTCTTGAATAAATATTTTATTCAACCCCTATTAATTTAAACTTAATAAAATATAACTTATGAACTTCACATGCAAGTTCATATAACGATAAAATTAAAGTAATGAATTATTCATCAAATACATAAAATCTAATGGGTGTGTGTGTGATATAAATTAAATGTATAGCATTTTATAGTTCAATACATGAATTTTAGCAGGTGTGTGTGTCACAAATTAGATTGTATAGCATTTTATAACTACAAATATGATCCGTGAAATCCATGTACGATGTGTCGAACAATAAATGTATGAAGTAATAGCTATAATTATGGTTGAATTCCATACATGTAATTTTATCCATTTGTGTTAGTTATTATAATCACTATTAGATTAACGATTTTACGTGGCTCCATAAACAAGAAACAATTTTAAAAACATGACACGCAGAACTTAAATGAAAATGTTTTTCATAAGTTATTAATTTCTACATTTCTCTATTAAAAATGTTCCAAGTTTATCACATCCATGCTAATATTTATTTATCCACGCTTAAATCTAGGAATACTAATTATAGCAATTAATTTAATCATTCCAAACTGACGATAAAATTAGAAAATAGCTTTGATTAATTATTTGAAGACTGTTTATTATCCAAATGGCAAACAAATTAACTAGCAAATATATCACTGGCATTATAAAGTTAAATATCAATCAATACTATATTTTTATTAAAATTAGAAACGGAAATATTAAACTAGGTTGATAACTTTAACATTTTACTTTAATTTAAACTTCTTCTTTTTTAAAAAACAAATTTTCATATTTATAAAACTTCTGTAATTAAAATACTTATTTAAATTTTCCAAATTGTAGAACAATAAACATTTTAAAACATACCAAACTCTTGCAATTAATTCTTTTAAATTGGGAAGCTCCGACATTTTAAAAATGTAATATTGGAAAATTATTACCGGTGATTTGATCCACTTGGCCAGCCGACTTGAACAGACTTTTTAAATTTAGCAATTCATCTTAATTAAATACCACTAGGTTATTTTTACGTTTATAGCAAATTTTGTGGTAATCCGTTTACTTATTAACTATTTTAAAATAAGCTTATCAAATTTACACCATTTGCCTTTACCATTTTCTTTTCTTTCTCCCTCCAAAAGCAAACTAACAGACGATCTCCTCTTAAATTCGCGCTCTTTTCTTTTATTACATTGAGACGCATACGTAATTACTGTATTTATTTTTAATAATTAATTTTAATTGAACAAATGGTTTTTTAATTCAATGGAAATAATAATTTAAGATCATTTTAAACAAATAAAAATAAAATATTATTATTTATAATATTTTACCAAATTTTAATGTGTTGTCAAATTTTTAAAAAGTTAAACATTTTGATATGAGTTAGCATATGGGAAGAAGCAAATTTAAATTTATTAAAATAATATAAGAAAGTAATCTGTTCAAAGTGCAAATCAAGCCAATCAAATCACCAAAAGAAGAAAGAGAAATTTTTATACTAGTTACATCAATTAATATATTTTATACTAAAATATATGGTTACAGTTTACACCCCCTACGGAAAAAAATTTATCTTTCTTTAGAATTCCATTTAATCAAATTCTACTAAGGTACATCATAAGTCACTATTTTTATTATCCTATCTATAATTTATCATCAATCTGAATATGGTATAACATTTACGATATAAATCCCCTAATTTATTGAAGGTACAGGTTTCAAACTACGTGCATTGTAGGTGCCTCGGATTCCCTCAGGGGTTGAGAGCATAAATGCATTCTCTCCCACCTGGCTTTCAATCATGAAAGGTCCATTATATAGGCTTAAAAATTTTCTAAATTCGTTTTTCTTTAAGTTGCTAACATGAGGAGTACGGACAAATACAAAATCTCCGACCTTAAAAGGATGTGGTTTACCTTTATACTGTTTAGAGCGCTTTTGGCCCATTTTTCTTAAATTCCGTCTGGCTTTTTCTATATCAAGATCACTATTTATTTCTTCTAGAATGATGGGTAAAGGAGTTTTAATTAGTAATGGCTCCTGTATTCCAAATTGAAGCCTAATAGGAGCAAATTTTGTGGATTCATTCATGGTAATGTTTATGTAATTGATAACTTCAGGCAACTTATTTACCCACAACCGGTGATTATCCTTCACATAGACACGAAATAGCCTACTCAATTCCCTCATCACCCTTTCACACGGATTGGATTGCGGATTTCTTATAGAACTCATTATATGTCGGATATTCTGTCTTCTAATCCACTTTCTCCATGTGCTGGAAATAAAAGCAGTAGCATGATCCGTAAGAATAGACATAGGTTTTCCCACCAAAGGAAATTGACTATTGCTAAGACTTTTAATGACATTTTTTGCATCAGTCTTAGGAACAGGATATGCACATACATATTTAGTAAATAAATCATAGGTAACTAGGATGAATTTTTGTTTATTAAAGGGTGGAAGAGGTCCATAGAAGTCCAATGATAATATCTCATTAGGTCCCCCTGGAAGAATAGGTTGAAGTACCCCAGCATATGATTTTCCAGAATGTTTTGACTTCAGACAAATCTCACAATGTCTTAACTGACTTACAATTGATGCATACATGTTTGACCAGTAAAAATACTTTTTCAATACGTGCTCTAATTTTGGTGAGCCATAATGACCATATTTGCAATGAACATAAGAGATTAGCCGATTAGTCATAGACCTAGGTATCACTACCTTCCACGAGCTATCATTGTTAGGTATAGTCTGATACATCAACATACCCTGATATAATTTGTATCTACTTTTAATTCGGGTAATATTCCTATTCTGGCCTATGGGTACAATAGGATCAGATAGTAATTTAATTATTCTTCCAAATTTCACATCTTGAGACTGTTCTACTGCAAGGTTCTTATAATCACCTTCAATAGTTTCATCTGTAACCAACTCAATATTTGTAATTACAATATTGTGATGGTTGGGATGAAAAGACAATGAATCTACAGGGTTACGGCTCAAAGCATCTGCTATGACATTTTTACCTCCCTCATAATATTGAATTTTGTATTGAAACTGCTGGAGATAAAGACTCCATCTTACCAACCTTTCGTTGTTTAAATAACTTTTATTAAGGAACTCTAAGCTCCTATGATCACTTAAAACCACAACCTCTGATCCCAGCAAAAATTGACGGAGTTTCTGGAAAGCCCAGACTACAGCTAAGGCTTCCTTTTCGGTAACGGAGTAATTTAGTTCAGGCCCCTTTAGACGCCTGCTCAAAAAGTACAAAATTTGAGGTTTCTGAAAATCATCTAATTGGTATAGAACTACTCCTAATCCAAAATTACTGCTGTCAGTCTGTAAGTAAAATATCTTACCAAAATCTGGATAAGCCAAAATGACCTTTTTTAGGAATGTAGCCTTTATCTTATTAAATTCTAATGTATGCTCATTGTTCCACTTCCATTTCACATTTCCTTTTAATAATAATGACAGTGACATGGTATCATTGGAAAAATCTTGGTAAAATTTGTGATAATAGTTACACAAGCCTAGGAATGATTTAAGCTGTTTCTTAGTTTTAGGGATAGGAAAATTTTGAATGGCTGTCACTTTATCCGGATGGGGTTTAATTCCCTGATCACTGACCAGATGCCCCAGAAAAGTGATTTCAGTGGCTGCCAATGTACATTTTTCCAAATTAATTTTTATATTATTAGTGTGACATTCAAAAAAGAATAAACCCAAATCATTTAAATGTTCATAGATGTCTGCAGACGCAATAACGATATCATCCACATACATAATTATTTTCTTCTTTAATTGAGTGGAAAAAATTCTATCTAAACACCTAATAAGCCCTGCTCCACTGTTAATCAAACCAAAAGGCATCCTTTCAAAAACATAGGATTGGCCTTCAAAACGGAAAGCAGTGTACTTTTGGTCATCAGTATGCAATGGAATTTGCCAGTAACTGGCCGTCAAGTCAAAAGTTGAAAAAATATATTTGCCCTTGAATTTGATCAAAAGTTCATGAATAGGTGGAGGCACATCACGTTCTGGAATGGTTAATTGGTTAAGCACACGTGCATCTAGGCACACCCGAACTGATCCATTTCTTTTTCTTACAATCACAAGAGGATTGACATAGGCTGAAGGGCTTTTCTTGACAATATGCCATTCAATCATTTTATTGATTTGCTGCTGTACTTCTGCCTGGTATTGGTATGGAATGGGGTATGATCGCTGCTGGAATGGTGCTTCATTCCTGAGTTTGATTCGATGGACGTATCCTCCAATAATACCTGGTATCTTTGAAAATATATCCTTGTACTGGATCATCAATTGATGTAATTGTTCTTTATAATCAATATCCAAAATGTTAGAATCATCTAATTTAATTTTTATGTTCAATTCAACTGATGTATCGTGTATGACCATTAACTGATTCAATTGAACATCTATATTATCATAAAATTGACAAGAATCATTATTAAAGGCAAAAAGTTTGTTTTTAAAATCAATATTGCATTTATTTAAACTCATGAAGTCAGAACCAATGATAACTTCATGAATAAGATCAGGCATTATTAGGAAAACATGTCCAAATTCAGATTCACCAATTTTTACGTTAAGCCAGGTTTGCTTATTCATAAGTTTTGCTTTTCTCCCATTTGCAAGCGTAACCTGAATTGGTTTTACAGGAAGCAAAGGTACAGATTTATTTGCATCTACAATTTTATCATAAACAATCGAGGACAATATTGATGCCTGACTTCCAGAGTCTACCAAAGCATTAACAAGAACACCTTCAATATAAATTTTGATAATAGGACAACTATATAATATAGGAGGGTCCACAACCTCATAAGGCTCCAACAGATCAATATTAAGGTCTATACTATTTACATATGCTTCTTCATTGTCTATATGGTTCCTCCCCAAGTTAGCAACAGGCACCCACAGCGAGGAACTTTTCCATGAGGCCCCCTCTAGTTTAATGTACTACTTTTAACATTTGTCTTAATATCCTTTGTGCGAAGTGGTTTAATTCCACTAACAGAAGGTTGATCTCTATCTTGGGTCTTATTAATTAGACTAGGTTGACCATTAACTCTATGATAAAATTTTGGTCGTTTATAACTACGACTCCTACTCTCGTATCTTTTATCACGATAAGGACTTCTTATTGGAGCAACATTAACATTAGCAATGGAACAGTTATGAGAAGCTCTAGCCTCCTTTCCACCTCTATATCTGTTTTCCAGGTCACATTCACTTGTCTCAAGTGCATCTAAGATCTCTGACACCTCATCAATTGTATACTTATCCGCAGCAATCAAAACTTGTTCAATCTGTCGAGGTAAGTTATGTCTTAAGATCCTGACTATATGATGCTCAGATAATGGAAAAGCAGTTAAAGTTTTAAGTTTGACCGCCTGTCCACGAAAAAAATTGAGTATAGCTACCTTTATTAGCATTGTACTTTTCTCGAGTGATTTGATAACGCATGTTGTCCTGACGATCTTCACCCCAGAAACTTGACATTATTAAATGTTTAAAATCTCCATATGTTTGAGGACAATCAAACAAAGACTGCCACCAATCTTTTGCAGCAGCATAAAGATGGTTGCTGGAGATAGCCAGTTTTTCTCTTTCTGAAAATGCACATAAAGTAAACAATTCCTCCAAATTTTGAAGAAATTCTAGAGGGTTTTCCAAATACTCCCCTTTAAATGGTTTAATCTTTAGAAATTTAAGAGCTGTAGATCCACCCATAGACATATCTGTGTTCTTGACATCATTGGCTACAGATCCAATTCCTAATGGTTTTTGGAGAATGGGAGTTGTGCGGATACCAGTAAAATTACCATCAGATACAACTACTTCTTTAACAGAGGTCTCTGTCCCATCCACATAATACTTGGTGTTTTGACCAATGAAATTATCATTTTTCTCTTGAGCCTTTTGAATTTCTAACATTTTTAGCTGAAGATTTTCAATCTTTGCCTCTAGCTTCTGTCCTTCTTTAAACTCATTTGGCTCATTTGGCCACTCTTGACATTTATCCCTCATTTCCTTCCACTCTTTTTGCATCATTTCTAAATCTCCACTAAATTTAGCATTAGTCTTTTTTAATTCTTTATTTTCCACTTTAGACCTATTGATAGTTTCCTCTAAAATCTTTTTAATGCTACCCAATTCTGCTCTGCTCTCTGTTACAGATTCACTCATGGATTTAATTTTATCGATAGATTTAGCAGATTGAGACTCTACTTCTTGAACTTTATAGTTCATTTCACTAACTATTTGTGCCAACTGACTCTTTGAGTCTCCCATTGCCACATCAAGCACCTTCAGTTTAGTGTCCAAATTCTCCTCGTGGGTTATAAACTTATTTCCAATTTCTTCTATCTGAACTTCTAAGTGCTTTTTATAATCGAAGAAATTAGCTTTAATTTCTTCTAATTTGATATCGGACTCCCCTTTAGCTGCCTTACAACTACTCTCTAAGGATTGAAATTTTTGGTTAAATTCCTCTACTGTTTTTACTCTAGCAGCTTCTATTTTTTCTTTCACAAATTCCTGAACTTCAGCCATTTTATTCTCAAAACTATCTAATTTTTCAGTCTGTTCATTCAATTTTTCAGTCATCTCTTTTTGAGAAATAGACTGTTCATTCAATTTTTCATTCTGTTCATTTAATTTTTCAGTCATCTCTTTTTGAGAAATAGACTGTTCATTTAATTTTTCAGTCATCTCTTTTTGAGACTCTAACATCTCTTTTTGGGAAAGAGATTGTTCATTTAATTTTTCAGACTGTTCATTCATTTTTACAGTCATCTCTTTGTGAGACTCTAACATCTCTTTTTGGGAAAGAGATTGTTCATTTAATTTTTCAGACTGTTCATTCATTTTTAGAGACTGTTCATTCATTTTTAGAGACTGTTCATTCATTCCAATCTCTATGCGTTGAAGCATCAACATAAACCGTTGTTGGAAATCAAGATCAGGAACTTCTTGAGTTCTCTCAGGATAATTAAGTTCTTCAGAATCACTCATTTTGAGTATTTTATAACAACTATTTCAATATTTTGTGAAACCAAATTTTTACTTTCCTAAAATATGTGTTTTAATAACAATGATCAATTAAAATCTTGTTCAAGCCGACCAACCACTAAATCCTCACCACCAATAATCTATCCCAGATGGTATATATCACATTCACACTAAAATAATCTGAACCCCCACTTTAAATATTTGCAGTATTATAACAACTACTTTATAAACCCTTGATAATTTCAACTTCTCCCAATTCAATCATAAATATTGGTATATCTTGGAATACGATTGCTATGGTCATCAGAAATCTATATAAGTAACTTGGAGAAATATATAGCAATAAAATATACAATATTTTATCACCATGATAGAGCATTTGTCACATGATAATATTCTTGTAATATGGGAAATTAAAATTGTAATCAACAATCATTAATTAATTCAGTTCACACATTACCATATTGTACTATGCAACAATCAATTAATCAAGTCGCATGTTTATAAAGTGCTAAAAACTGTAATTGCACACTTATAATGACTGTATAACCTCAACATATCGGGCCGATCACGTTGTGGCGCCAAAAATTGTAACCAACCGCTCGCCCCTTCAACTACCCATCATGCCGAACCCGTTGCGGCACTATAAATTGTAACCGTAAATTGTGTGGTCCCAACTACAGAAACGCAAATGCACTAAGAATCGTAACTTCTATCACTGATCAATTCCCGTTGCACATTGTCAGCTATTAAGAGCTGTATCCAAAAGCATATCATGCTATCTATTTTATGCACGAAAGACCACAATCAACATCTGGGGCAACTTACCACAGACCAAACTAATGATCTAACCTAAACTTTTTATGATTTAATTTGATCGCAGCCAGGGTGTACCGCGAAGAACTACCATAGTATTATGATAAAATACTTTAATCAAATTATAAGTGTAATGTTATTATTTTCAAACCTTAATTTGCGATTTTTATTGTATGAGACCCGATGGCCGACCATGTACAAGATGGCATAATTTGTGGAATTACATAAGATTATGAAATTTTAAACCATCTATATGATTTCTAATACAGATGCTAGTCCAGGTAAAGCTTTGCAATAAATAAACATAAATACTTGGGTTCTTTTATAGTTTACTATATCATTGAGACTCTTATTATACTGACGAATGACAATTTAAAAACGTTAAGTAAATATATTTAATCATGTTATTATTTGGTAAATCTGTTTACAAGTTTAATAATTAATTTATATTGTATACTAGAATCAACTACGCAAAGCCAAAATGATGGAAAAGGTAAATGGGATTTTATTGTACCTTACACATCATAAACTACCAAAGACGAAAGCATCTAAATGATTTCTCAAAAATATCAATAAACTCTTATATCATGTTGACGATAGTATGTACTTCAATGTATGCTCTATCCAAGGTTTATGATTTCTGATTTTACAAATGACACATAGCAACGGCACAGTAAGTTTAATTATAAATCAACTTTTATTTACAAAATTATGAATAATAAGTAATTAATTCCAATGTTATAATTAAAGACATAAATAAACAAATAAAATAAATAAATTATAATTCCATCGACTTTCTTCAATAACATCTCATAGGTACAGTTTTTAAAAACCTAATCATACCTTATATTTCAATTTGATAGAATGAATGTATTGAGAAAATTATACTAAATTCAGCATCAACTCATGAAATATTTAACGTCATTTCCAGATTCAATAAATCCATACCGTAAACTTATAATAATATAATAAATAATATTATGTCTGTAGGATTTAGCTACAATGCAATCATTTAATAAAGTGATAATTTAAACTTACATTCCGGTAAATAATAATCAACCAACAGTTAATTATTATGAAGTAACTTGAATAGAATGTCCTGCTACAAGTTGATGATCTAACTTATAAATTATGCTTACAAATGAAAGAAGATGATTTAGCAGATTAACTAAAATACTTTGCCCAACTTATATCTATGAAGTAAAACATATTCCTGTGGATGTATTCATCTACACGGAGGAATTAAATAACACTAAACGTTTTGTGGATTTATACACCATCATAAAGCAATAAGTACAAGTACACCATTCCGCGGATTAACCACCAGCGCAGGAATGAGTGTAAAATACAAAAATGGCAATAAAGTAATCTGCGGATTAACCACCAGCACAGATTAATGCCCTTTACATTCTAAAACAACATTACTATTTACTTCACATTAAAGTGCAAAATCATCCCCTTCAGTTATTCTGATCATTCAGAAAACACTAACACTCTAGCAAATGTGGGTTCTTGCATAATAAATGTTACGCTAATCAGGACAACTAATGTACTAACTTATCTTTCTTAAGATAAAACATGTGTAATATAATATAAGTAATATTAGTATAGGAATATAAATCTGGAAAGACTAACAAAATACCTCATAAAGATTAATACATCTCATGAATTCATTTAGTACTTTTCAAGCTTTTTCGCAAGTGCTATTCTCTTGAATAAATATTTTATTCAACCCCTATTAATTTAAACTTAATAAAATATAACTTATGAACTTCACATGCAAGTTCATATAATGATAAAATTAAAGTAATGAATTATTCATCAAATACATAAAATCTAATGGGTGTGTGTGTGATATAAATTAAATGTATAGCATTTTAAAGTTCAATATATGAATTTTAGCAGGTGTGTGTGTCACAAATTAGATTGTAGAGCATTTTATAACTACAAATACGATCCGTGAAATCCATGTACGATGTGTCGAACAATAAATGGATGAAGTAATAGCTATAATTATGGTTGAATTCCATACATGTAATTTTATCCATTTGTGTTAGTTATTATAATCACTATTAGATTAACGATTTTACGTGGCTCCATAAACAAGAAACAATTTTAAAAATATGACTCGCAGAACTTAAATGAAAATGTTTTTCAAAAGTTATTAATTTCTACATTTCTCTATTAAAAATGTTCCAAGTTTATTACATCCATGCTAAATATTTATTTATCCACGCTTAAATCTAGGAATAACAATTACAGCAATTAATTTAATCATTCCAAACTGACGATAAAATTAGAAAATAGCTTTGATAAATTATTTGAAGACTGTTTATTATCCAAATGGCAAACAATTAACTAGCAAATATATCACTGGCATTATAAAGTTAAATATCAATCAATATTATATTTTTATTAAAATTAGAAACGGAAATATTAAACTAGGTTGATAACTTTAACATTTTACTTTAATTTAAACTTCTTTTTTAAAAAACAAATTTTCATATTTATAAAACTTCTGTAATTAAAATACTTATTTAAATTTTCCAAATTGTAGAACAATAAACATTTTAAAACATACCAAATTCTTGCAATTAATTCTTTTAAATTGGGAAGCTCCGACATTTTAAATGTAATATTGGGAAATTATTACCGGTGATTTGATCCACTTGGCCAGCCGACTTGAACAGACTTTTTAAATTTAGCAATTCATCTTAATTAAATACCACTAGGTTATTTTTACGTTTATAGCAAATTTTGTGGTAATCCGTTTACTTATTAACTATTTTAAAATAAGCTTATCAAATTTACACCATTTGCCTTTACCATTTTCTTTTCTTTCTCCCTCCAAAAGCAAACTAACAGACGATCTCCTCCTAAATTCGCGCTCTTTTCTTTTATTACATTGAGACGCATACGTAATTACTGTATTTATTTTTAATAATTTATTTTAATTGAACAAATTGTTTTTTAATTCAATGGAAATAATAATTTAAGATCATTTTAAACAAATAAAAATAAAATATTATTATTTATAATATTTTACCAAATTTTAATGTGTTGTAAAAAATTTTAAAAAGTTAAACATTTTGATATGAGTTAGCATATGAGAAGAAGCAAATTTAAATTTATTAAAATAATATAAGAAAGTAATCTGTTCAAAGTGCAAATCAAGCCAATCAAATCACCAAAAAAAAAAAAAGAAAGGGAAATTTTTATACTAGTTACATCAATTAATATATTTTATACTAAAATATATGGTTACAATATATATAAACATTAAAAGCCTAAAGTTAAACTAGCCAATACAATAATAAAAATTACATCAAATTCACAACATAACCAGACTAGACAAAAAAACAACAACTCTAAAACACAAACAATGGTTTCATTGCTACCAGTTGACTTCTCAAGAGTAAATGACAAGATAACAATAAATTTATATTAAATATTGCCACAATTCCACTTACATTCCACATATCTTCATATTATAAAAAAAACTTTTAAATAAGTTAATTGCTTCAGAATCATAAATTTTTAATAATAAAGATTCTTTAATTCTTTTTTTATTTCATTTCTTTCAAAGAAGATAACTTTGGCCTTATCAAAACTAATAGTGTGGCCTTATCGTTTTCTTGGCTATATAAAGTAGAACTGAGATATTTACTTCTAACCCTACTTTTATGTACCTTTATTAGAAATAAATATCTCAGTTCTACTTTATATATCCATGAAAAATCCAAACACACTATTAGTTTTGATGAGGTTAAGGATGTCTTCTTTGAAAGAAATGAAATAAAAAAAAATTAAAGAATCTTTATTATTAAAAATTTACAATTCTGAAGCAATTAACTTATTTAAAAGCTCTTTTAATATTAAGGGTGTGTGGAATGTAAGTGAAATTGTGGGTAATATTTAGTAAAAATTTGTTATGTTGTAGTCCTTTACACTTGAAAAGTCTGCTTGTAGCAGTGAAATCATTGTATTTTAGAGTTGATTTTCTTTGGATAGTCTGGTTGGGTAATTTTGATGTGTGTATATATTTATACACACACACACACATATATATATATATATATGATAGAGACTGAAATACACAGTATAGCTGATAAAGTTAAAACTATTTGATTGGGGATTTGAACTTTGGGTAATGGCTTTATATTATTTTTTAGTTTGTTAGACCTTTAATCAAGCAAATAAAATAGCATTTACTCTTTGCTGTTGCTTTTATTTGATGGTATTTTGTTATATATATATATATATATGACTACAGATGGCGTTATACCAAAAACACCTTCAAGCGTTTGTTTACATAAACGTCAGAGCGTATTTCACTATCTCTAACTTAATTTCCACCTTCATATAATGATTTCAAGCTATTTGCTATCGTCAGTGAAGGACAGGATTAAGAAACTAGATCTAAAACACAAATTCTGAGCATTTAAGAAACAGTTTCTATTCAGCTTGCGAGCGTGAATCTTTTAGACACGTAATGTCTTCAAACTCAGCATCGCATGCCAGATAGCTACATGGGTCTGATATCAGTTCAGCATCACCACATAGTAGAAGTCTCTGCAATATATATCATTGCAAGAAAAGACCTCAAAGGTACATTTATGAAAAACAAAAAACACAAGTTAAAAACTTGCATACGCTTGTATTTATGACTACAGATGGTATTAGACCAAAAACACCTTCAAGCGTTTGTTTACATTAACGTCAGAGCATATATTTCACTATCTCTAACTTAATTTCCACCTTCATATCATGATTTCAAGCTATTTGCTATCGTCAGTGAAGGACAGGATTAAGAAACTAGATCTAAAACACAAACTCTGAGCGTTTAAGAAACAGTTTCTATTCAGCTTGCGAGCGTGTATCTTTTAGACACGTAATGTCTTCAAACTCAGCATAGCATGCCAGATAGCTACATGGGTCTGATATCAGTTCAGAATCACCACATAGTAGAAGTCTCTGCAATATATATCATTGCAAGAAAAGACCTCAAAGGTACATTTATGAAAAACAAAAAACACAAGTTAAAAACTTGCATATGCTTGTATTTATGACTACAGATGGTGTTATACCAAAAACACCTTCAAGCGTTTGTTTACATAAACGTCAGAGCGTATTTCACTATCTCTAACTTAATTTCCACCTTCATATCATGATTTCAAGCTATTTGCTATCGTCAGTGACTTCTACTATGTGGTGATGCTGAAATGATATCAGACCCATGTAGCTATCTGGCATGCGATGCTGAGTTTGAAGACATTACGTGTCTAAAAGATTCACGCTCGCAAGCTGAATAGAAACTGTTTCTTAAACGCTCAGAGTTTGTGTCTTAGATCTAGTTTCTTAATCCTGTCCTTCACTGACGATAGCAAATAGCTTAAAATCATGATATGAAGGTGGAAATTAAGTTAGAGATAGTGAAATACGCTCTGACGTTTATGTAAACAAACGCTTGAAGGTGTTTTTGGTATAACGCCATCTGTAGTCATAAATACAAGCGTATGCAAGTTTTTAACTTATGTTTTTTGTTTTTCATAAATGTACCTTTGAGGTCTTTTCTTGCAATGATATATATTGCAGAGACTTCTACTATGTGGTGATGCTGAACTGATATCAGACCCATGTAGATATCTGGCATGCGATGCTGAGTTTGAAGACATTACGTGTCTAAAAGATTCACACTCGCAAGCTGAATAGAAACTGTTTCTTAAACGCTCAGAGTTTGTGTTTTAGATCTAGTTTCTTAATCCTGTCCTTCCCTGATCATAGCAAATAGCTTGAAATCATGATATGAAGGTGGAAATTAAGTTAGAGATAGTGAAATACTCGCTCTGACGTTTATGTAAACAAACGCTTGAAGGTGTTTTTGGTATAACGCCATCTGTAGTCATAAATACAAGCGTATGCAAGTTTTTAACTTGTGTTTTTTGTTTTTCATAAATGTACCTTTGAGGTCTTTTCTTGCAATGATATATATTGCAGAGACTTCTACTATGTGGTGATGCTGAACTGATATCAGACCCATGTAGCTATCTGGCATGCGATGCTGAGTTTGAAGACATTACGTGTCTAAAAGATTCACGCTCGCAAGCTGAATAGAAACTGTTTCTTAAAGGCTCAGAGTTTGTGTTTTAGATTTAGTTTCTTAATCCTGTCCTTCACTGACGATAGCAAATAGCTTGAAATCATGATATGAAGGTGGAAATTAAGTTAGAGATAGTGAAATACGCTCTGACGTTTATGTAAACAAACGCTTGAAGGTGTTTTTGGTATAACGCCATCTGTAGTCATAAATACAAGTGTATGCAAGTTTTTAACTTGTGTTTTTTGTTTTTCATAAATGTACCTTTGAGGTCTTTTCTTGCAATGATATATATTGCAGAGACTTCTACTATGTGGTGATGCTGAACTGATATCAGACCCATGTAGCTATCTGGCATGCGATGCTGAGTTTGAAGACATTACGTGTCTAAAAGATTCACGCTCGCAAGCTGAATAGAAACTGTTTCTTAAACGCTCAGAGTTTGTGTTTTAGATCTAGTTTCTTAATCCTGTCCTTCACTGACGATAGCAAATAGCTTGAAATCATGATATGAAGATGGAAATTAAGTTAGAGATAGTGAAATACGCTCTGATGTTTATGTAAACAAACGCTTGAAGGTGTTTTTGGTATAACGCCATCTGTAGTCATAAATACAAGCGTATGCAAGTTTTTAACTTGTGTTTTTTGTTTTTCATAAATGTACCTTTGAGGTCTTTTCTTGCAATGGTATATATTGCAGAGACTTCTACTATGTGGTGATGCTGAACTGATATCAGACCCATGTAGCTATCTGGCATGCAATGCTGAGTTTGAAGACATTACGTGTCTAAAAGATTCACGCTCGCAAGCTGAATAGAAACTGTTTCTTAAACGCTCAGAGTTTGTGTTTTAGATCTAGTTTCTTAATCCTGTCCTTCACTGACGATAGCAAATAGCTTGAAATCATGATATGAAGGTGGAAATTAAGTTAGAGATAGTGAAATACGCTCTGACGTTTATGTAAACAAACGCTTGAAGGTGTTTTTGGTATAACGCCATCTGTAGTCATAAATACAAGCGTATGCAAGTTTTTAACTTGTGTTTTTTGTTTTTCATATATATATATTGTGACAGCTACTCTCGGAATGGCCTGTACAAGGTGGTTGTAGCTAAAGCTTTATTATGTCATCACCTGTATATAGAATGATACTTCATATTAATTTAAGCTATATTCTATCCCCATTATAACAATAAATAAAGTACAAATTATATAAACATACTGTGAAATGAATGAGGAGGGTCTATGCATATATTTTTACCCACATGCAAGAATAAGTCAAATATTAAAAACCACGACTTATAATTTGTATGAATTATAATATTATATATACAAGTAGTGTTTTTATATTTTTATTTTAACTATCAGAAATTTTTCTAATTTGTGTTTCTTTTAAATTGTTTGCATGTTCGAATATGTATACAAAAGAAGAGATGATCAAGCCGATTGTAAATATTCTATACATCTATTTTTGTTATGTTTGTCAGATATTTTCTGTTAATAAGTTAAGGCAAGAGTAGGTTATTATTGTTCGACCAAATGTTAATTTTATTTTAAAAAACAAGAAAGTATAAAATAATTAGATATCAATACTGGCAGAGAAAATCTGATTTAGTTTTGGATGTTTTTTTAGTTTTAATCTTTTGTAAAGGAAAAGTGAGAAAAACTTTCCTTTTGTGTGAAAATTGAAAATTGATGTAAATGGAACTCCTTAATCAACAAAGGTGGTCTGAGTGAAAACTAAAGACAAAAATTAAAGATAAAAATTAAAGATTAAAATAAGAGATAAGAAATACTGGTGTGTAAAAAGCAATATGCATTATTCCAATCAATTAGCCAATGAATTTAGAGTTGGCTGATGCAAAAGTAACAGGGGGTACTGAAATTTGTATTGTAATGGGTGTGCTATGTAAGGTATTCACCAGATACTAAAGGGAGAAGTGACAATAGGATAGGGGAAGAAATAATATATAATCATAAGAGAAAAATATAATATAGAAGATAAAAGTAAAGAGATTTTCTTGCATTGTTGCTGAAATATTGTTGTTGCTGTGCTGAGTTTTTTGAGTCTGTTGTGCTGGTCCCTACCACTGATGAAATACTCAATTATAGGTTTAGAAAAACCATCTGACTAATGATAGTTGTTATCTATAAGCTGCCAAGGCCATTTTATTAAGGCTGTATTTAAAAATTGGTCTAAAGAATTAAGAAGAAAATGCTGTTCATCCAGCAGTTGAGAAATAAGTAAAAAGGGAACCTGACGAAAAGTGAAAATGTCTAGAATAGTCAGTGTGATGAATAAGGAGTAGAATCCCATGCCAGTGCACCAGCCCAACTCCTTCTATGCTGCCATTATGTAGCCACTAATACCAACTGATGATGATGAACACCAAAATTCCTGTCTTACTGAAATGAAGAGTAATCCCTGCTGCCCTGTTGTCCAGTTTTGTAGTGGACTCAGAAACCCTGAAGTCCGGATGAAGAAATCTGAAAACGCTGGATGGTATAATTTTATTTATTATTTTATTTGATTATTGTCTATATGCTATGGTAAAGATGAATCTTATTAATTATATATATATATATATTGTAACGGAATAGCGTTACATGGGATTTGAACCCAGGCATATGAGGTTATATTAAACATATATTCAATTGACGAAATGAATGACAGGAACAAAACTTTTAAAAAAGCGGTCTTGCTTTAATAATAAACGAGAAACAGCCGTTTCTAAAGCATGATCGCAGCTATATAAGAGTACCTGTCAAATTTATTGAAATAAAAAAGTAAAAGAGTTTTTTTTATTATTTTGTTTTTTTTTTAAGAATAAATCTGTAATCATTAGTTGTAAGTTTTTTTTTGCATTTTTTTAATTAAATAAAGAAAGATGAATGATTGAACGCAAGTTTGACATTTTTATTAAATCATTTGAGTCATTTTGAACAAAAGGGGAAAATGAATTAATTAATTTGCAATATGTTCTGAAATTCCAAGCGATCTAAAATTATTTTAAATGGGGGTAATTAGTAAATGTAAAATTAGAGAAATTGAAACAATAGGCAGGATATGTGTTGGTACGCCTAGATAAAATAAGCCGAATTTAGAAACAGAGGTGAGAAAAAGTGTACACTGCTATTGTACAACTCAGACTTCTGTCTCCAGCGAAACAATACCTGAAAAAATGGTCAAATTGAGTTAGATTCCAAAGTGGTGCAAACGATCCCAGAAATCACTGAATTGAGTTAATACTCGATGGACTTATAAGATGAAGGGACTCACAGGTGCATGGGAGTGATTGGGTGAAAAAATTCAAGGTGTAAGGGCGGGAAGGAAGAGATCAAAAAGGCCGGACAGCGCTTTTAAAGGATTATTAAAAATTAGAACTAGAGAAGAAATAAAATCTAACTTTCGTGTAGAAATCTAACGGAGATGCGTTGCTGAACATAAAATTCGTGGCTTGACCGCCGGACCTCCGCGTCCAGCTCAGCTGATTGCCAATAGGATGCTCGTAACACTGGAGAAACTTCACATAAGGACCACACACGCCTTTGAGACCTTGCAAATTGCCAGAATGCTTCGTTAAAGAAGAAATCATCGCTCAGGATCCCTCTTACAGTCTTTCTATGTTCCACAGGTAGCTATCTTTAAATTGTCGTATTCATTTATGCACCAAAGTAAAATAACTTTAAAAACAAGAACTATTAAAACATTAAGCTAAAATGATAAAGTTACTCATGACCATTAATGAACAATTCGAGAACCTAACCAAATAAGTTTGCCTACAGATTAACATTCTTTAAAATATGTGCGAAGTCACCTTGAAATCTATATTTAAATTATCTCGGCTTGCCGGTCATATACCTGCATGAATTGTTATTAAACAGATTAAAATAAAACATTTATTTAACTAGTATTTTTTGTTATTAATTGCTTGGAATTTCAACATAAATTTATATAATAGGGAATGAGTGCTGGAGCGATCAAATTTGTTTGTATATGAATGAATGCATTTGATATTTTTGGTGTTGGGATTTGATTATATTTATGTTTATGTTTATTATGCTCTCTTAGATTAATATTAAGTTTTGATTAATTTATTCTGTGGGATATAGGGCGGGCCCTCATATGATAAGTCTGATTGATCGTGATTGAAAGATCACATATACGATGTAATTTGAAAGGTGATATTGGCTGTGTTCGTTTCTTGCTTCCGACTGGAGTGATGCACGGGCATGTTTTGTGATATAGTTGAGTGAGCTTATGCACATACGTGGCGGACTCTTATAAAAGTTCTCCTGGCGCCTACTACTTGGATTCAATCCGAATTTACGTATAAAATAAATAAAGCGTACGTGTATATGTGTTTGAAATTATCTTCACAGAACATTATGTAATCCCCAGACGCAAGAACACAGCAGGTTCATAGAAGTGAACCATCAACCAAAACACGAGAATGTCACCGTAGGAATATGGCAAAAGCGTCCAGATATAAAGGACGTGACTTTACTGGGCTTTCGGTAAGGGAAGCCGGCGAGCGGGCGGTTACAATATATAATAAATAAAGTTTGATATCTGTATTCGTTTCACAATATATGTAATATACAAATCAATATATATATCAAAATACAGTACAATTTATATAAATTATATTCTTTTAGAAGTACTTTCGACTATACACTTTGTAGTCTTTATCAACTATATAACGTTGAATAATCAAAACGAGACAACCCTTAACAATACCCATAGTTCAATTCAGATTTCCCACAATTCTGTTATCTTAACATTTGATGACTGGCGATTCATTAACATTTGACGATTTCTTGAAATCAACATAGCCTCTTTATTTTTTACGCTTATTATGACAACGTTCAATTTGAATAATTTTCATATTTTTATAATCATATTGACAAGATTTATTATGATCAAATATAACAGATGATGAAGGTTTATTTACATCTGTTCCTTATTGATTCTCTTTTGAATTCTATTATATAAAAGCATATGTTCTTTTATTCTTCTCAAATGTACACTTAGATTCACCAATGTCAGATGTGCATCACATATCAATCTATATATAATAGAATTTTGATTAAACTTTGAATTTTGAATTTTAGAATTATTAAGCAATCTATTTATGTTATTTGTAGAGAAAAAACAATATGACACAAACCATTATAAATTTTCCTAATAAACTGACCTGCTCATCTGATATAAATGGCATTGAAATCCATTTCATTTTTGATATTTTTATTTTTAATTTTATTATAGTGTTGATTTCTTTTAAATCCTTTAATAATATAAATTGCATTTTTATAATAACCAATTCTCAACAAGTCATTAACAAATATTTATTTGTTAATGACTTGTTGAAAATTGGTTATTATAAAAATGCAATTGCTAATATTATTAAAGGATTTAAAAGAAATCAACACTATAATAAAATTAAAAATAAAAATATCAAAATGAAATGGATTTCAATGCCATTTATATCAGATGAGCAGGTCAAGTTTATTAGGAAAATTTATAATGGTTTGTGTCATATTGCTTTTTTCTCTACAAATAACATAAATAGATTGCTTAATAATTTTAAAATTCAAAATTCAAAGTTTAATCAAAATTCTATTATATATAGATTGATATGTGGATGCGGCGTACAATACATTGGTGAATCTAAGTGTACATTTGAGAAGAGAATAAAAGAACATATGCTTTTATATAATAGAATTCAAAAAGAGAAAGAATATGGAACAGATGTAAATAAACCTTCACCATCTGTTATATTTGATCATAATAAATCTTGTCAATATGGATTTAAATTTGATTATAAAAATATGAAAATTATTCAAATTGAACGTTGTCATAATAAACGTAAAATAAAAGAGGCTATGTTGATTTCAAGAAATCGTCAAATGTTAATGAATCGCCAGTCATCAAATGTTAAGATAACAGAATTGTGGGAAATCTGAATTGAACTATGGGTATTGTTAAGGGTTGTCTCGTTTTGATTATTCAACGTTATATAGTTGATAAAAACTACAAAGTGTATAGTCGAAAGTACTTCTAAAAGAATATAATTTATATAAATTGTACTGTATTTTGATATATATATTGATTTGTATATTACATATATATATATATATTGATGCATTACATGTATGTCGAGTTGTTTGTCCATGAATATTTTTTTAATAAATTAAATGATATCAATGGCTTGGAATGTACTTCTACCTTTATATACTGTATATCATTTGAGATTAAGACTCATAACACTGTACAATAAATATTTAAAATGATCTCTAACTTAAATAAGACAATAATAAAGAAGATAAAAAATTCAATTTAGAACATATTTAGATACCTTGCATGACTGACTTAAATACAGTATTCATTCTTTTTAATTAAAGTGTTTTAGGCAAGTTTCTTAAATAAGGTATGAGATTAACTATCACTTTATTGTTGTTAATTATTGCCTTATGCTAGGTTAGAGAGTATTTAAAATATTTATTGTGAAGTGTTATGAATCTTAATCTTAAATCTTATATATCATCTTGACATTGTAACAACTCCTGACACACTACTATAATATCTACAAATTTAATTTCTACAAAAACAAAAAGTATTAATATACTGAGACCACTACTTTAAAAACTAAAAAAGAAAGAAAGAAAAAGATATATATATATATAACTTTATTGAAAACATAAAAACTTAGTCTAAGTAATAATAACAGGCAAGAAAAAAGTATTAGTAGAAACAGGTATAATAAATTTTTTAAAAAAGGATTATTTTAATTCATCCAAAAATAATCAGTAGATATCAAGTAACAACCGCAAGATATTGATAAAAAATTGTTTCTTTAGATGATTCTAATACTTATTAATAGTGCTAATTGCAGTAAAAACAGATGTCTTTGCAAGTCTATCTCTAAATATTTTTCTTTTGAATAGTAACATAGATATGGCATATTCTTTTTTTTTCTAATATTACTTAAAAACGTTGTTTTCAATTCTAAATGAAAGGTAAGAGGGATTAAAACATATCATCTGATGATTATTCCTTTTATAAAACAGTAAAACAAAACGCCTTAACATTTTCTTATACTTTAAATATTTTGTCTATTCCTTAGATCCACAAATGAGGATGTTAAATACAGAACCCAAATAATAAAGTAATAATAATCCTAAATGTCAACTTTAAAAGTTGTACCGTTTCTTTATGAATAGTTTTCCAAATGTGTTGTCAGCTTTTCATAGTTTTACATTTATTTATTCATTAAGAAAAGGCATAGCAACAACTCTTAATTTGAATTCCTAATTTGTCCAGAGTCAAAACTGTGATCAATTAAACATTTATTGTTACATATCACAAATTCGATGAAGTGCATGTAATAAATGAGTTATATGCTTGCTGCAATTTAAAATAGGAAAGAATTATAAAAACTGAAAAAGAGAAGATTTCTTGAATAAAATTGGATAAAAAGATACTCTGCTACATAGCAAAGTTCTCCTAACTGCCGCTTAACTAATGTTAGATGAATAATTAGATTGGATATGAGCCAATGACTTAAGAGAAAAATCTGAAGTTCAAGCAATATATAGATATATAGTCGCACACAATTTTATATATTTCAATAAAATTGTAAATGGAAAAATATATAAAAAAGCTTGTTTAAAGACATTTTTCTTTCGGAGTTAGTAAAGATCAGTTCTGCCTTCTTATCTAAAATTCAGCACAAATATTATATTTAATTGATTTTTATAATTTGAATGTAAGAATCTTGTGGTGTAGTATTAACTATCCAACTGTCATGAATATTATCCAGGCTGAAAATAGGAACGGCAAATGTTGCCATTTTTTTAAGCCTCAAATACGTTTGGAATTTTACCCCATATACTTGCCATTTAGCTTTTATGAATTAGATAGGTTAATACGTGTTGATCTGGTGAATAATAATGGGAGAATAAATGCAATTGTATAATAGGAGACAGAGGCGAATTAAGCAGTAAGTGGACTAAGCTGTTGCATAGGGCCCCGGAATATTAAAGGGCCCCGATGTCTTAAACTGTCTTTTCATTAGGATTCGAAATTAAAGTGAAAGACTGAAATATTCTCGCATGCGCATTTAGAATTCGAGGAAAATTATGTTTTTTTTGTATACAATCAACCCTCCTATAACGCGGCATTATTTAAGCTTTTGAAGGGAATTTGTTTGATTTTTTGGCGGGATTCTAACTTTTAACTGGACATCAGGGGGTGAAAGTAGTATAGCATAAATAGACCCAAATAATTTGATTTAAATTTAAATACGACCCCTCCCAAAATAATAATTTGATTTAAATTTAAATACTCTGCTTTTGAAAAAAATATTGTAAATAAATTTTGCTTTTTTCCTAAAGCTGACTTATCTCCAGAGGGTTTTTTCTAAATTATATTTTGATTGGAGACAGGTAAAAATGAATTTTCTTTGTTAACATCTTAACGCCAAATGTCTTGCACATTTCCGAATATTGAAATATTATTGAATTTTTTTTTATCAATTCCATTATCTAATGCGTCAGGAGAAAGATCGTTTTCTCCTTTTAAAGCATGCAAAAAATTATTTAAGGAGTATTATGGGAGAAGAAAGATTAAATAATATGGCCATTCTGTGCATATAACAGGAAATTTTAAGCCGAATTGACACTGCAAAAATAATTGACGAATATGCAAGAAATAAAACAAGACGGAAATTCAAATAAAAATGTTTTTTAATAAATTCATTTAATGTGTAATGGTATGAAATTTTTGATTACTTTTCCTTTTTGTTAATAACTTAATGAGAGTTTTCTTGACATTTTTTTTTTTAACTTAAGTTTGAGGGCCCCGAAATTTTTATCGCTTGGGGCCCCCACTTGAGCGATTACGGCGCTGAGAGTTATTTTTTAATACAAGATTAACAAATACTATTCAAGAAATCATATTAATCTATTTTAAATATATCAAATTTATTAATCTATTTTGTAAAAAAAAAATAATTCATTTTTTTTTTTGTTTTGTTTTAAAATAGCAAATGAAATAGATGCTCTTTAAAGGCTCTTTTCATATTTACAATGCAATTCATAAAGGATATTTATTTAATAAAATACACACATCTTGATTTAGATTGTGTTCGTTTCAAAAATCAAAGCAGTGCTTTAGAAGTGAGATTTATGTAATAATGAAAAAGTAAACAAATCGCGCTAAGCTTTAATGGATCTTCCCCCATTCTTCAACTTTGTAATCAGTATATCAAATTAGAAATTTAAACTCTGACTTTCTATTTCTGTTTATCTTTAGAAAATCCCGTGCAAGGAAGCCATTAGCTATGATGACATTTACAGATTGTTAATGGGGTAGTTAGTCAAGACTTTCAAATGATCAATGTTGGAATGCTAAAAGATTAAATAGTGGCAATCACATGCAATAAGAATAAAAAGAAACAATTATATAATAATCGTTCAAATGAATTAATTCCCATTAAAATAACAGACATGCTTATTAGAAAAAAAAACGCAATTAAAAAAGAGATGCACATCAAAAATAACTGTAATGATTAATCAATGTTGTTATACTTATAAATTAATAATTACAACTATTTATGAGATATAACTCTAATAAGAGTCAGTTCTTTATGGCAAAGTTATTACTGTGTTAATCAGCCACGCACAGTTTTCAGATCTAAATGGTAGTTGTAAATTTTTCGCTAATTGCAAAATTGCCAATAATTGTTTTTTAAAACTTTTAACTCATAATTAATTCATAAAGACATCATTTATATTAAAATAACAGACGTTCTTATCAAAAGAAAAAAAAAACATAATTAAAAAGAGATAATATCATAAATAAACATAATTATTAATCAGAGCTGGTATACTTATAAATTATATATATTTAAAATAAAAATTCATATAACTTTACAATACTAGTCAAAAAAAAAAAAAACAGAAACAAAACTTTAACAAAATTCTTTCTCAACCATGGTTTCATCTATTAATACTTTGGTTGTGGAAGAATTTTAGTTGTTTTTTTTGGCTAATATTGTAATATTATATGAATTTTTATTTTATTTATTATTACTAATACAACGTTAGGTAGTACTTAATATATATTTAAGTATCCTTATGGTAGTTGGTGTGTTAATCAGCCATATAAATAATATTAACTCAAGTAGAAAACTACACCTTACAAATAATATGGCATGTTAAAAAAACAGGGTTATAAACAATGATGAGAAAAAGAATTTAATAGTATAAATTCAAATTACTTTATATGAAATTCTCATCAGAATGTATAACAAATCAGTATAGACATAATATACGTTCCATGCTTGTTCTTCATTTCAGTTTCTGCTTTCAAATACCATGTGAAGCTACTGAACTTGTACTTCAAATCAACATCAACATCAATCATTATCAATCCACTGCAAAATGAAGGTATCTCCAAGTTCAGTCCATCTTTTTTGATCTCTCTATCCTCTCTTCTGCACGTCACCCAAACATCCATTCTTATTTCATCAATCCATCTCATATGTAGTCTCTTTCTGGATCTTTTACAATCTATTGGAATACAGTTTAAGATTTCAATTGTCCATCTATTATCATCTCTTCTAGCAATATGTCCAGCCCAACTCCACTTCAGTCTTTTAATTTTTTCAAGGATGTCAGTAACACCTTAATGTTCTCTTATCCATACATTGCATTTTTGATCTCTTCTTGTTACTCCTAAAATGCTTCTCTTCACACTTCTTTGAGTGGTCTGAAGTCTCTGTATTGTTCTTGAATTAAGTGTCCATGTCTCAGATCCATAAGTAAAAACTGATAAAACACATTCATTAAAAACTTTCCTTTTCAAACATATATGCATATTTCCTTTTAATACTTTTATTTCTACCAAAAGCACTCCAAACAAGTTTAATTCTATGATTAATTTAATCTATTATGTTTCCATTTGTAGTAATAATCTGACAGGGGTATTTGTAGTTGTTAATCATTAACAATCTTTATTTTCATTTTTTTAAAAAAAATCCATTGAACATTACTTTAATCTTTTTAACTTTTACCTTTAGTCATACTTTCTTACTTTCATCTGATAATTCTTGCATCATTTCTTGAAAATACTAACTGATAAATTGAAGATTTTGAACATTTACTAAAAATACTAATTGATAAATTGAACATTTTCTGAAAATTTCGGGTTTATAAATTTTAGCATAAAATCTGATATCCAGTTTATAAAAATAATACTAAATTATGTATTTTTATTTTTCTTTCAAAACACACACACAAAAAAAGTTCAACATAAAATTTAATGTTGACTTTTTAAAAAAACAATACTGAAGTAGAAATATCAAAAAAAGTTGTCTAATTTAATGAAAAAAACAAAAACAAAGCTGAGGCTTAAGAAACAACAACAAAAATGGCATAATATAGTATAAGAGTTCTTTTTGATATTGAAACAAAGTAACAAAAAAGAAAAAGAAAAGTAAAGCAAACTTTTTTTTACCAGCAATAAGTAGCACGAATGCCTTGAAATAAGACTAGAAATAGATCCTGATTGCTGATGATCTGGCACAATATTTTCAGTATAGTGATACTGATTGGGCTGTAAAAGTTCTGGAGACACACTTCTGATCTTGTTCAGAATTTCAATTGTTATTAAAACAGGAAAAACTCTCCATACAGTAGTGCCACTCAGGGAAAACATAAGAAATGGTGATCATGTGATATTTAGTGGTTCAATTTCAATTATGTGAGCTCTGGTTATTGGATCAACATCATGCAGTTGATGATTGAATACCAAGAATCCCTGGCATTGAATTTGGCATAGGCTACCATTTGGCAAAATGAATATCTGAGCCAAGTGTGCATTTTTTTCCAATGATAGCTTTCAGAGTCAACTTGTCTTAGTGCATCACACAAAAATATTGGTAATGGGTTATTCTTATTTTTGTTTGTTGGTAAATATAACAGATGTTATGAAATTATGAGTTTTTTTCTGTTTGTGAGTGTCCTTCCCCAATTGATGGATTACAACTTATTCTGTAAAAAAGCAACTTGTGCAATATCAATCATATCCACATCTTCCTTTTAAATTCCTTAATTTTCTTGATAAGCATTTCATCTGAAAAATTACAAAATTCAATTGACCACCTATTTAGATATATCTCTGCTCTTTTTTTTAATTACTACTAAAATCATGGATATTTAATTCTAATATTTTAATTCCAAAAAAATTCTGTAGATGTCAGGATAACTGAAAATGTGACAACTTGATGACCTTGCATTCTTGCTTGAAAGTTTGAAACTGTATGATATTACTTAAACAAATATTTTAAATGGCTACAAATTTGTGTTTTTTTTGTGTGTTTATTAAGATTCATGATTATTTTTTCACAATAATTATGTAAATCAAGAATATAAATTATTACTTATTTATTTTTTCACCATAACATTAACAATGCAAATTGTTTTGAAAGCTGTTTGCTAACATGTCACCCCTGACAGTATTTGAAATATATTGCAATAACTGTAAAAATTATTTTAAAATGTACAACTTTTAAAGCATAGTTTGATAGATTTATCAGATATTGATATTTATTTGTTCACATTTTAAAAACAAATAAATGTCAAAAACTAATATGTTTGTTTTCTGAAATGAAACTGCACCTTCTGACCATTGATGATGAAAAATATGTGGTGTTTATGATGTAATTTTTTTTCAATATCTGCATAAATCAAATGTTATTTTTTTTAGAATTTACTTCATTTCTAAACAAAAACATCGAATGAAGTAAAATTTATTATATTCTGATAACTAATAATGTTTTAATTAAAATTAATGTTAAAGGCTTGCGGACAGAGATAACAAAACCATCACAGTGGTCACACAGTTGAAGAGGGTTTGTCACAAAATAAAAAAATATTATTTATGCATTTATTTTCAGATATAAAAATCAAACAACATTTTATTATTATAAAAGTATGCATCAAATTTTATGCCAGCTGACATTCCTTTGTGAAAATATGGATAAATGTTCCATTATTGGTTAGTACTTTCAGTATAGGATCATTGGCTCCACATAATATGTAAAAATAGAAACTGAAATAAATGAGAATAGAGAACATACTATATTGGAACCAAACAAACCAATATAATTTACAATGAATCTGATATGGGAATCACATTATTTCAGCTGCCAATGAGCTATTAATTTAATGAAAAAGGTACCAGACTAATTTCTTTTATTGTAGATGTAAAACACTAAATAAATCTGGTAATCAGATGAGCTAAAAATTTAAAAACTCAAATCTGTTCACTAGAAACTATAGTTGACTTTCCATTTTAATATCATGAATGTAAAATTGTGGAGTTTAAACTTATATATTTTTGCAGCCATTACACATACTATAATATTAACCCTTTTAAAGGATATTATAATCAACTCTGAAGAGAGATGATTTCTGCCTACATTATAACAACCAGTGAACTTTTGATAAATATAATAATTAATATATGATAATTTGTAAATAAATTCAAAATTTGTCTGAAAATAATTTAAAAATACTTTAAAACTATTTAAAAATACTTTTACTCTTTACCAAACAATTCTGAGTTCTATTTATAAATAAAAATTAAATATTGTGCTGGAAAGACAAATACAACCAATCAGAAATTTATCCTGAGAAATTCATATGTAATGAGAGGCCAGTCTGCAATCTTTTTTAGGTCGATAGCTTAATTTTGTTTTAGCTAGAATAACTTTGCAACAAAGTTACTATAATTAAATGATAAAATTTTATCATTCTCAAGATAGTCTGCTATTGATTTCCACTCTTTTAAAACAATTTACTAAAGCATTAAACTTTAATAGCCACTACAAATCATAAAAAAATAATAATGCACAAACTGAGTAGATATTAAAAAGAAATGATAAAAGTCAATAATTAGAGAAAGTTTCTGATAGAATATCAAAAGATGTAAACGTATTTTTTTAAAAAACAACCTAACTTCAGATAAAAAAATAATAGAAATTAATTAGTGATTTATGTAAATGTATAGATAATAAACTAGATTATTGGATTTTGGTGGGAATATAAATAGTAAAAAAAACAATTTTGGAGCAATACATATGTAAATATGAATATTTAATTACATTTTTTTGCTCAAAGACAGATTTATTAACTAGGCAATAAAAATTTGACCAAGTGATAGCATTTGTCATCAGTAATCTTGCTACTTATTTAATATAAAACCTAATATTTTATACATTATTAACTTTAGCCCCATATAATAAACTGAAATGATTAAAAAATCTCAAACAGATTGATATTTACCGCTGCTAAAAATATATTATCTATGGTCCAGCATCATGCCTGACACTTTTTTTGGATCATATTTTCTATAAGTTATTTTTCTTTTATCCATTTTTAAATATACACACTTATGCTTATGGGGGAAAAAACAACTATATCAATAATCTAAAATTATAGAATTCATATGTAATTTCGTTTTTATTGCAATTTAAATTCTTTATATACAATATTTATTTACTAAATACCTGACACCTTCTTTTCTCTCTCCCTCCTCTCTCTTTCTCTCGCCCTCTCTTGAGTTCTCTCTCTCTCCCTTCCTTCCCTCTCCCTCTCTCTGCTCTATTTCTCTCTCCTCCCTTCCTTCCTCTCTCTCCCCCTCCTTTTCCCTCTCTCTCTTTATATATACAAAACCCACTAGAATAAAGATAGTTCAACTTTGGATCTTTTTTAATACTTTTATAAAAGTTTTGAAAGAGATCAAACATATCCTTGGCTTATATACGTGACTAACAAATTCTTAATCTTTGATAATACAAAGTAGAGTGGAGATTCAAGAGTTAAATATTTTTGTTGATTCTCAGCTTAAAATATAAAACAAAATCAGCTTAATAGGTTAAACGGAACTGTTGTGTTCAGCTAGTAATTTTGATACTTGATCATCAATTAACTTCCAGAACAACTGAATTATATGATGATTATTATTAGTAGTAATATTAGCAAATTAGTATCTAGTTACTGTTAAATGATCAGATAAAAAAAAATCTATTTTCAACCATCTGTGTATTTATCTTTGTGTATAATATCTATTTCTCCAATATCTTTTATAAAGAGGCTTCTCTCCTATATTAGCCCTATTCTGTATATCATTTGCTTCAAAGTAGATCTAGACTTTATATAGCTCCTTTACTTAAATTTATATTAGAGTCCCTGGATTCTAAAAGAATTGAAAACATTTAAGATTTAATGAGATATTTTTATTAAAAGACATTTTGAATTATATATATTTTTGAAACAATAATTCAATTCCAATCATCTTGTTTCAGAATCATTTAGATAAAAGTATCAAATACATTGTTGTGTTACTTTTGATTATTAACTTTATGAGTGGCTACCATATGATATTAACTTATTACTTAAATTCACTACGGGCAGCTATACAGTAGAATTATACGAACTGACTATTATGCTCCTAAGCTCAATAAATGAAAGTTAAGAAGAAAAAAACGCATGTTGTTTTGGTTTAAGCTTATTTCATAATTTTCTTAATTAAAATATTTTATTTTGAACTATGTTAGAAAAATCTAGTTTAGAAACCTTAAACCCACAAAAAATTATAAACAGAGTAATTAATGTCTACAATCACTTTCATTTAAAAATTTAAAAATAAGGAGGCAATTGTACTAGAAAGTGGTTCAAATAGTAAGACTAAAAAAAGACCAAACAATTATAAATGTGCAATAAATAACTTTTGAGATATTGTATACTGTGCCAGTCAGATGATGTATGTTGGTTTAACTGTTCGAATACTAGGCGAAAGTACCTCGAGGCCACCCATACGCGAGATATTAAATCAAGAATACTATGACCTCTGCCCTCTTCACCTATTACCGAGTTTAATTAGTTTAATTATGAACCAACAACATTATCTGAGACATACATAAATTATTTGTTCACCCGGTCCAAACTTAGCCTCAGGGGAGAGACATGGACAAGAATACTTATGGAACCAAATAGTTAAATGTGCATAAAAGTCTATGAAAAATGTGTTTTGCGTGCCTGGATCATTGGAAAAGCAAAATAAAGCATTAAAATAAAATTAGAAAACTCAAGATTTTTAGTTAAATAAGATATTTAATTAATGACTTTTAAAATATTAATAATGTTTTAATGGCCTCCGCTATTCCCCTGAATTAATGAAAAACTAATTAGACAATAAAAACAGATAGTAACGATATAATATTTTTGCGGTCTAAGTTTTTTCTTCCCAATTTTAATAAAATTGTCAACTCGACTCTCCTCGATAAAGCACAATAAAAAAAATCTTTCGCAAAGCATTTTCTAATTGCTTTGCGCTAAAAACAGTTTAAAATTATTTAAGATGTATATAGCTAAATAAGATATACGTAATGAGCTAATGGCGGACAAAAGAGGCATCATCGAGGAGATCAAGTTGGCAAACAAAAGAAACTGACTCGTATTTAATTTACAAACTTAAATGAAATTGGAAAGATATTTTAAAATGAGAAATGAACCTTAACTTACACCGCAATGGAATACGAAATATTGATAATATGTTAGCAAAGAGGAACAGCACAGGAAAAGGGTTAAATATAAATAGATAGATGATCACACAATATATATATATATATCTAAGATTAGGCTAATAGAAATAATTACATTACAAATATAATTAAATAAAACAATTCAGAAACATAATTCAACAATGCAATTAGAAAGGTAAGATCAAAAAGGGTAGAATAGTAAATAGTTCATGAGGAGAGATACTATTACCATCCTGGTTCAGTGGTCATATTCCCACGACGATCGTTGGTTGATCCATCCATGGATAGGTATTTGTTCGGACAAGGAAAAATGGAAATACGTAGCATTCTTTCAAGAAAAGTCCCACAGACATGGCACAGAGTTCAGATTAATATTGGTTGGATACTACAACATTTTGATGGTTTTTAGGACTCGCGGAGGCAGGCAAAGCTATTTTCCTAACCGTCAAGCTTAATCAAATCCATCAAATTTATATGACTTTTAACTTGTGGCATGTTGAACTGATCCGTGATTTCGAGGACGACAGTTAAATAGACAGTTAAATAACTTTTTGGAACAAAATCTCAACGAGAAGCAAAATCTGAGAAAACTGAATGAGTTCTCCCAAAGATAAATCTGAAAAAGCAGCAAGAGAAATCTCAATGAATTTTCCAAAGAGAAATCTGACTGAAAGCAAGCAGGTGAAATCTCTCATAGGAAAAAGAGCCAAGTCTTTTGTTCTCTCTCCTATTTATATCTTTTTTGTAAGCTACCTTCTATTGTTTTGCGTATGATCTTAGATCTTGATAAGCCCCCCCCCCCACGCTCCTTTGTTTCAAGGTAACATTTTCTAAAAATAACTTTTACTTTTTTATTCTAAATTTCTTTCTTTAAACTTTAAATTTTTATTAATTAAAAAAGGCCATCTTTAATTTGCCTTGAATGGGCTAACTAATTAAAAACATACATTCCTTTAGAAAATGTTGGCGGGCTTATCTCAAAATAAAATCATACGCCATATTTTAACAAGATTTTAAAAAGAAAAATATCTTCTTTTTCTTCTAATAAAATAAGCCTTTTATTTCAGCAGAATTTTGCATTAACTCATATATATACGCTTGATGTATATATATGTTTGATTAAAAGGTTTTACAAGTAATTTTTTAAACAGCAATTTAATCTTGGAACGGAATTTATTTAAAACGAAATATTTACTGCAAATACAAATTTAATAAACGTAATTAATTTTGGCTTTAATGCAAAACCCTGCTGATATTGGGCTATAAACTTAATTTAGGTTTACAATATTAAGTTTATAGGAGGCTGTGAAGCATGGATCAGACTTCCGGATCCATTGCTTCAATACAGTTACTAAATGAATAAGAAATTTATAAGTATGCAAAGTAGCAGGCTTATATTCAAAAACGAAATGTTTCTGAATTTCAAGCAGATAAGTTGATATTAAAAAAGGAATGGAAGATGACTGCTAGATAAAAGATGTAGTAGATCTAAAAAAAATACTGATGCATTAAAATACAGGTCTAAG
The DNA here is from genome assembly GCA_028023455.1 of Epiperipatus broadwayi. Lineage (NCBI taxonomy): Eukaryota > Metazoa > Onychophora > Udeonychophora > Euonychophora > Peripatidae > Epiperipatus > Epiperipatus broadwayi. The sequence continues at coordinate 303,329 of JAQFVV010012572.1, read as the reverse complement.
CTCCTTGCTGACAGAAGCCATAACCCAGAAACTAACCAGGAATAAGGAAAGATGAGCGCTGGATATGCATTTAATGAGTACTATTATATAATGTCTTGATTAATTAGGCTTACAATAGATGATAGCATAGGAGAATAATACTTTTAATAAATTTTAGTTGTAATTTCTAACATTGTAGCTCACTAATTCAGTTGTTTATAATGACTTTCATTTTAGAATTTAAGAGATGAAGAAACAAATAAGATTAGCAAACAACATATGGATTAAGTTAAGATTAAAAATATATTCAAATAATGACATCTGTTTTACACGCATAAATGAATAAATAATAGTAAAAATGTGATAAATAATTATTGAGATAACATATAGTTACTAAAGTGATATTAGAACTAAAAACTGAATAAGTGTTATGCAAACTGGTATCACGTGATATTTCTTTAATTTTATAACAATATTTTTTAAGTAAGTCTGTATGAATCCTTATTGATAAGTAAAAGACAAAAAAAGATAAACGAAAAAAAATTGTTTGGAATCAACTGTTTTTTTTTTTTAAAAATATAGTGCAACTTTCTCTTTAAATATATATCCCCATTTCTATCACATTTCTCTCAAATAAATGTATTAAATATTTCTATATTTTATCACTATTAATAAAAAATATTAAATATGAGATTTATAATTGTTTTGTTATGATGAAAATAATGACAAGCATCCACTGAAAAATTTCAAATACTTTTACAATTTAATCATATTAATCTTTATAGCTTTTTAAAAAGTCAATTAATTGTTATTCAGTCCCCCCTCCCCCCTAGCTTAATTTAGTTGTCTTGATCAATAGTTTTTCTTCTCTACATAGTTAAAACAATGTCTAACTCATCCATTTATCCCATATCAGGTCTTTTTTTTAGATCTCCTGCAATCTTTTATAATCCAATTTAAGACATTAGTTGCTTATATATTTTCATTTTTTTAAGAAACAATATGTCCAACCTACTTTGATTTCATCTAATTATTTTTCAAAGGATACTACATCTCCCTATACTTAGCAATTTAAATGACAATTTCTATATTTCTGGTAAGTGAAGACGTCTTGGACTCATACATTATAAAATATATTTATTAAAAATCTTTTAATTGTAACCCCCCCTCCCCAAACAAACACTTTTTTTAATATTGAGAAATTTCTACCAAGAGTATTCCATTCAAGTTTAATTCTACGACTTATTTCATTAATTATGTCTACATATCTATATTACTAATTTAACTAGTGTAATTTATAATTGCTAAGTTCATATTCGTTACTACCAATCCATTGAACATTTTTAGCAATCATCTAAATATTAGATTTTTACTTTTTTTTCCAGATATTTCTTGGTTATAAAAACATTATTTATAAAACAGCATCATCATCAGAGGAATCTACATAACTTAAATAAAGTCCATTTATTATTCTTTTTGTTTCCCACTTTAATTCACCAAAAGCTTCTCATAAAACTCTCTTACAAAGGTGAAAGGCATTTTCCATTCGTTCACCCTAACAAAATTAATTTTCTTAGAATTACCAAGTAGTACAATCATCTTGATGAATATTCTTCAGACTTTTAAAATATTCTGCTGGATCTCTGTCATAATATTCCAAAGTTATAATCACATCAAAATTCATATAATTATAATCTATAAATCTATTGCAAAATTGCAACTAATTTTTCATTATGTCTTTCTATAACTTCTCTTAATACTTAGATATGGTAAACCATTTTTAGTTGGTTTGATTCCAATTTCTTAGAAGATGATTTATAATAATTTTAGAAAAGATTTTATACAGAACTGATAGATATATAATTTTTAATATATCTTTGTTTAATTTTTCAAGCATTAATGTTATCATTGCATTCTTCAAATTATTTGCTATATCTTTTATCATTTACATATTCAATATAAACCTTTGTCAGTAATTTTTTCATTTCTTTACCAGCTTCTTTAAAAATATCTACTATAATTCCATTCATTTCCTGAAACTTTATCATTTTTTATAAATTTAATTTACTTCTCATTTAAATCTGTGGCATTTTCTTCTTGCTTTTTTTTTTTAAAATTATTAATAAAGAAATTTTTATAACATCATTTTCAATAATAATGCAATCTATTTATTCTTAATATTGCTAATAGAACATTCCGTTTATATCAAAATATTATTTTGTTTCTTTTCTATAATTTTTCGATTGTAAAAAAATATAATTTTTCTTGATATTTTACAGATACATTTCCTTATATCACTATTAACTTTTTTCTCTACAATTTTATAGCATTTTAATTGTTTTCGTTCCTTTCGGCATATATTGTTTGTCTCAGTTGAAAATTTAATAGTGAATTCTGCATTTTTTCCTAATATATGTGCATTTACTCTCAACGAAGTATCTGGTACATTCTTATTGATGTCATTAAAATCTTACATTATTTTTTAAGATCTGATAAAACTTTAAAAAGTTGGAAATATTAGCTGATAACAGAATCTTTCTTGTTAGGGATAAGCAAACATAACGTTCTCTCTGAATTTAAAAAAAAAACAAGTAGAGAAAATTCTAATGTAAGCAAATACAGATAAGCTGATATAAGATACTTTATATAACGTGTTAAATTTAATGGTTTTTATTCTGATTTTAAAACCAAACAAGCACATAATCTTTCATTTCAAATGCATAATAATCCCCAAGACAATAGTTACTTTTTCTTGAGGTTGGAATGTGTGTGTCTGAATGCTCATTTTTTAAATATTTATATTCATGTTAAACAAAAATAAATTATGGCCTTTATATCCAAGAAACTATGGTTGGAAATCACATGGTTATAGAACTTGGCTAAAACGTTATCTTTTATTTGGTTCTTTACAATTGTAAATTATTTTCTACTGAAAGAACAATCTAATATTAAGTAGAGAATTTGGACTTTCTGAAATATAAAATTGGAAAGACAAATGCTATAATATGTTTTTAATTTTTAGTAAACATATATTCGGAATGATTATTAATAATTCTTATAGATAATTTCCAGATGCATTTCATATTGAAAGAGCATTCCCCAGTTGGTTCAGGTTCTCTTACATGATTTGATCATTTGTTCAGTATATATCTATACTAAATTATTACACTTTGAATTACAAATGTCAAACTTTCTGCATTTTTAGTTTTGACAGAAAATATTTTTCTCAAAATCTGGATATAAAAGCATAGTCTTGGTCTTGCATTGGTGGTCGAGAGGTCAGCGCGACTGCCTTGCACTTGCAGGCAGTTGCCCAGGTTTCAGGTTTGTGTCTCAGCCGATGCTATGACACTTAAAAAAAAGCATAGTCTGAAAAGTAGCTATTTAATAGCCACCTTTCACTGCTACTATACTTTAGATAATATTTTAAAATTTCAAGCCCCCATTTGTGAATGATTATGGTGTCAAATTGGTTTCACAAAACTGAGCTACCATTCATATTAAGATACAACATTTAAACTCACTGACATTAGGGCTTTTATTAATTGTATCTACAATGCAAAATTTCTATTATGCTTTTGTATATAAACATGTCATAATGTGTATGTATATTTATATATACATAAACTTATTGACATTTACATGTGCACATATACATTGATCTTATAATAGTAAGGTATATATTTACTGTAATCATAATCTGGATTCTAAAACTGATTAGATAAAAATTGTAAAATGTTTTCAAATTCTAATCAGGTTTGGATTTCTCATTCAAGTAGTTTATATCATAGCAAATTCATCTAATTATTCAACATAGGTGAAATAAAAATAGAAAAATGCTCAAACTCATTATCAGCAATTGGAAAGAGTAGAGAATAATACTTTCTCCTTAAGTTTATTCTATGTGAGCCTAGTGAAAAAGAAGTCTTTGCCTGAAGTAAAAAATCTATTTAAAGGCTTTTTTTTTATTACTATAAATAATATTAAATATCTAACTCCATAAAATAATGTGTAAATATTGAGCCAGATTATTAATCATACTGTATTTTTATATTGGACTATTTTCATCGTCTAATATGCGTGTTGAATGTCTTTAGAAAAGTTTAATTTTATTTAAATATTCCAAATACATTCAACTGTTAGTAATATCACAGCAAACAGATTAGTATATGCACAACGTTTTGAGAGGTATTTTTCTCCCCTCTTCTTCAAGTATTGCTGGCCTGACCAGTGATAGTACTAGCATGGGATTCAAACCTGGGTCCTTAGATTCTTGATTATTGAATTTTAAGGTAACACAGCAGGATGGCTAAGTTGGTTAGTGCATTACCTTAAAATTCAATAATCAATAATCTAAGGACCCAGGTTCGAATCCCATGCTAGTACTGTCACTGGTCAGGCCAGCAACACCTGAAGAAGAGGGGAGAAAAATACCTCTCGAAACATTGTGCATATACTAACCTGTTTGCTGTGATATTACTAATAGTTGAATGTATTTGGAATATTTAAATAAAATTAAACTTTTCTAAAGACATTCAACACACACATTAGATGATGGAAATAGTCCAATATAAAAATACAGCTAGAACACCATCACCACAAACCTTCAGGAAAACAATATTAATCATAATCTTTATAAGAACGTAGTATTTTTAGCAAAATTAAATGCAGTCATCTTTATTATACAATTAATTTATTAATAAATCATGATATGAAATTCAAACCTTCCACAAATATTGGAGTTAGGAATTTTTATCTGCTAGTTACCCACAAACAACCCAATTATTTATTTGATATCAGACAAAAAAAAAAGACTAGACAATAGGTGTTAACCAATATATATTTCTTACTATATACTTTTTCCTAATGCTTATGGAACTCTACGGTATAAGTTAGTAAATAAATAAATAGCAAAATGTATAAATGAAGATTGAATAAAGACAATTAATAATTATGTCTCTTAATAACTCTAAAATTATTACATCAATATAAATTATGTTAAGAACAATGGTTAACTATCAACAATGACGATCAAGTGTTGCCTGATAACCTCTAACTGCTTTTAAGTAAAACAACTTAAATACAATCAGAACTATACATATTAAAACCACAAACTTTCAAATAAACTACGCAACTTTTTTTTTTCCTATGTCAAATGTGTTGACTGGGAGGCGAACCCGGGCCAGCTGCTTGGAAAGCAGCTATGCTAACCGCTAGGCCACTAATGCTTGACAACTACACAACTTTGATTACAAATTTCTTTGAAAAACAAATTTTGGAACGTAAAATGAAAAGCAGGTTGTTCATTGCTAATGAATATATATACTGTCTTCTGACCCAACTATGTGAACAATTTTGTTTTGATTCGTTTGTGCTCATTTTCGTAACATCAGATTCTCGAGAGTAGTTTTAATAAACTTTATGAGATCTTTGATCGTATGTCTAAATCAGACACCAAATTTCAAAGTTGTAATAATTTCTTCAATGCTTCTGACAACTCATCAATCTTTCTTTTTTTTTTTTTCTTGGACGCTTCAGTGATTCCTTTTACAAATTCAAAAAAAAAAAAAAGTTCTACTTTTTAATAAAAGATTAATTGATTACTTAGTAATTTTAATAAACAAATATATTTCAGATATTTGACATTGCATTCATTTTGATAAACGTTTAATTAATAATCAAACAGAAAAAGTAATGATATAAAAACAAGAACTGTAATAAAAAAAACATTAAAAAATTACAGAGGAGAGAAGAATCAGATGACGCAAAATTAATTAATTAAAAGATCAATGACAAAAGTTCTTTTTAATCTAAATTCAAAGTATGATATTTCAATTGAAATAAAAACTTTAAAAACAGTAATTTATAAGATTAAAATAATGAAAATGCTAATTAAACAAGTTAATAATAGATTTATTATAATTCCAGGAATAATACTTTTATTCTGAATTATTTCTATGCGTGCATGCGTATGTGTGTTACACATGTTATCCCAATCATAGGCAATATCATTTTTGGATATTTTTCTATAAATTTTTTATTACAAAAAATTCTTTTCGTTTATAATTTAACAAGCATTGAACTAATTTTTCTATCATAACTTCAATCTACCAGATGCTGAAATTTCTGTTCTCAAAAAAAAAAAAGATTAAATTTTGCCATCACATTATTTAATATCCCTTTATTAGATATAATTGCAGCCATCTCACTGAAAAATGATTGCAAGAACACAAACTGATGACTAGAAGAGAGAAAGCAGATGTGCCTAAGGTAGCAAACCATGTATGTACCAATGAATATACTTTCAATTGGGAAATTTAAAAATATTGAACAGAGAGAAAAAGATACAAACAAGAAACTACAAAGAAGCTGCTCATGTGACAATGGCAAATATCCTCATAACTCAACCAAGTGTGACTATACATAATGTATGAAAAACACTAATCAATTTTACTCTTAGGAAAAAGTGCAGAAATCAGGAGGAACTCATAGATAAGTATATAAAATTTCTACTGTCTTGTATTTGCCAGGATGACCCAGTTAGTTAGAGCATTATTTTAAAATACAATATACAAGAATCTAAGAGTCCAAGTTTGATCTTGTCACTGATCAGGCTAGTAATACATGAAGAAGAGAAAAGACTAGTACTACTTGAAATGTTATGCATATATTAATATGTAACCTATTATTAACAACTGAATGTAATTGGAAAATTTAAATAAAGTTAAATTTTTCTAAAGACATTCAATACTTAATTATTAGATGATGGAAATATTCCAATATATATAACTAAATCACAATCATCACAAACCATCAGAAAAACCAATATTTTTATATAATCTTTAATTTGAATTTGTAGATTATTAAAAGGCATTTCATTCTATAAGTAGTTTCACAGTGACTAAAGCTTCATACCATCAAGTTATAAGTCAAGGATATTGTCATATTCTAAAGAATATTTATAAAAATGGAAGCCAACAATTAGATTACATGATAATACTAAGAAGATTAATATTGAGAAAGAGACAGGGTGATTCAAGACTTTTTACAGCAGTTTTACACGAACTATTATATGGATTAAAATGGGAAATTATTTAAGTAATCTAAACTTTGCAAATGACATGAGTATTTTGCAAATAAAATTTTAGAGCTTCAAAAAATTTTTAAAAAATTTATTATAAAAAAAAAAAAATTATTTTTTTTTCTATATATATAAATTAAAAAAAAAAAAATAACTCCCCTTCACCTTTCCTTCCTTTATAAAGTAGTGTATGTACAATGTATAATACTGGAGGCTCTCACCTGGTTTTCTATGTAGGTTTCTGCTCACTGTGAATAGATTATATTTACATATATACAAACATTTCATCATCATCATCAACCATTATCAATCCATTGAAGGATGAATGTCTCTCCAAGTTCAATCCATCTTCTCTGATCTTTAGCTTCTCTTCTCCACATCACCCCTGCACTTTCTTATTTCATCCATCCATCTTACATGTGGTCTCTTTCTGGGTCTTTCACAATCTCTTAGAATCCAGTTTAAGATTTCAATTGTCCATCTATTATCATCTCTTCTAGCAATATGTCAAGCCCAACTCCACTTCAGTCTTTTAATTTTTTCAATTAGGTCAATAACACCTGTTTGTTCGCTTACCCATATATTGAGTTTTCGATCTCTTCTTATATATATATATATGCATGTATAAATTGACAAACTTGAATTTTGGAAAATTAAAGGTTTTCTGTTCTCTCTGACAGTCCGCATTATTGGTATATGTGTGTTTGTGTAGATTCAAGCATATCAGTGAATACATGTATTAAGATGCATCATTTTAAAGTCTTGGTTCTGTATTAACATAGTAAAGTAGTCGTTTAACTGAATGTGGAATATTACTACCTTTTCGCTTTTCATTTTTTTAAAAATTTTTCTTAGTATTATAATTATATAAAATAAAAGTTTTAACAAAAAGAAAGACTTATAAAAACAATCTTTAATTACAAGAAGTGAATAATTGTTTTTATATTGATGATTGTATAATCCTATTATTGTTTTCATTATTTTATTGAAATTAGAGTATTTAATTTGAAATTATAGGCATAATAAAACAATATATGATTGAATGAAAGGTGAAAGAAACTTATTACCTTCGTAATGTAATTAATTTGTATCCAAGTTAACATTCTTTCTTTTATACTCTTTCCATTTTTTAATTTGTCTTCAATCACATAGATAGATGGAGGGCCCAGATAAATGAAGATATACTACTTAATAAATTGATGTGATTGCGCAACTCTATTATACAAACAGCAATTCTGATTATAATATAATTTTTTCTTTTTCTTTTTTCTTACTTTTTATTCTTTCTTTTTGCTACTTTTTTTCGGGCATTATAATGACCATAAGTTAAGTCGTTGTCAGCTATACATATATTTATACACACATACGTACAATTAGCGCGTACATGTATTAACAAATACTGTGTCATTGAGTTTGTGTTTACAGAATGATAATTTCTAACACTTTACATTTATACATATATATAATACTGAGACACATTTTTAAGGCATGCATTTATGTAATTCATTTTTTTTTAATAATCAATTTAATTAAAATTCTTAACAAATTACGTCCTAATTTAAAGATTCCTGTGTAATACTTAATTAACATTATTAATCAATATGATTCAACATTTTCTTGCAGCTGTGTTTCAATTTATTCAGATATGCTTTTAAGTAGGTTTTGTACATAAATTATTTGCCATTAAGCAAATACAATTTTCAATTTCTAGTCTATGAATAAAAATATGAAAAACTAATTAAATTTAATATCTCTGAGAGATTATAAGCAGTATGATTAATAAAATAAATTCAGTTTAAATTATAATAATAATTAATACCTTTTAATTTTCATTTGTCTGTGCGCGCTTGGGTGCAGACTTTTATTTTATTTAATGAATGCAATTGTTCTTACGCAGCTAAATATTCGTAGCTATTATAAAGAAATCTTTAGAGATTCCAACAAAATATAGACTAGCTTTATTATAAGTTGAATAATTATTAATTAAATAGCTTTCATAATATATATTAATTTTCATTTATAAAACATATAAGTATAAAAACCATGGGAGATCCTGAACTTTTGGCTAAAAGTTAATCTCTAGAAAGATAGTTGATTGCATTACAGTATCTAAAAAAAAGTGTTTCGGGATTATTTTTTACCCTCTAATTCCTTGGTAATTTTAAAAATATCTTGGATGATTAAACAAAAAAGAGATCTTGCTTTGAATCATGTCTTAGTTGCCAAAATTATGTCATGAATAAGTATCAAGTCTAATTTACTTGTATGAAGATCAGAAATACAATAACATTTCCTTCATAAATTTTATTTATATTTTCAAATAATCTATATTTTATTAATGATTTTTAAATAAAATCATAGTTATTCATATATACATATGACTGCTGAAATTTTAATTATTCAAATTTCTAACATAATTTCTATTTTGCTGACTTTCTTCGATAAATTGTTTAGTTAGCTGCTCGCAATCTATATTGAGACACTAAGATGAAAAGATAAACATCACAATTCTATTTAATTTGACCGATAAATATTTTTTATTCTAATCACTTAGCAATCTATCAAGAAACCTATCATGAGTTCAAACTAATTACTTTAATAATGAATCATCCAACAAATAGAATTTCTAAAATAAAAAAATAATGTAACTGACCAATTAAATACTTAATAGATAAAGAAAAAGCCTATAACATAAATGGCCAAGCAAGTAATTCTAAACAGTAAATCTGATATTATTTACAATGTGATAGGAAAAATTTCTTTAAATTCTAAAGCCCATTTGAAGGTAATCAGATTTATAAAACAGTACTTCACAGCTTTAGAATATTATCACTATATTTACAAACTTAGTCAGAAATCAGATTGCATAGTCTGGCATGCTGGAGTTTAAGCAGTTTTGGTAATAAGCAACCATTAAATCTTTATGAGGCAAACAATAAGTGTTTAAAGTGTATAGATCTTCAATAATGAGTCAAGGCATTACTTCTTTCTGGTGTTCATTTCTAAGCAATGAAATTAATGAGTGTAATCTTTATCTACATTCATATTAACAAAATTCATATATATATATATAATTACAACCATTAAATGTCTGTATTTTTAAATTATATAATAATAATTCAAACAAATATATTTAACACAGTATTCAAAATTAAATAATATATTCTTTACCAGAAGTACTTTCAACAGAATTGTGGGAAATTTGAATAGATTGAATGATGGGTAATGCAAGTTTTTATTTTTTGTACGTTTGTATTAACAGTTGATAAAGATTGTCAGTGAAACAATTGAAAGTACTTCTGGTAAAGAATATATTATTTAATTTTGAATACTGTGTTAAATATATTTGTTTGAATTATTATTATATATATATAATAACAATAATAATAAATATTTATAATCCTTACATTTGTTTCATTAAAAATAAACAAAAGTCAAATAGTTTTACTAAGGAGTTCATAAAAAGTTTGGCTACCAGAAGTGACAGAGTTGAAGCCATGATCCTTACACTAGAATTTGCCATTCTACCATTAGACTTAACCATGGAAGGCATTTCCTTCACTTATTTTAAGTGAACATGAAAAAGTTTTCTGATTATACACAATAAAATCTTTAATCATTGAATCCATTATTCATCATTATATTAAAAAGTTCAAAGAATTACCTATCAATGTTCTGATAAATTATAAAAAAATATATTAAATGCTTTGAAAATGATGATGTCAGCTAGCAACAACATAAAGTATTTCCACAGAATATAACATTTTTTATTAGTACTCTGGTGAAGTCTTGAGAATGGGCTCAGTACAGAAGTGGCTGATCATCATTCCTAAACCTATTTTTATTTAAGAGAAATAAAAACAAATACCAGTCAGACTAAATGAAGAAAAGGTTTTATTTCTCCACTTCTGTGCTTGAACATCATTTGAACTTCAGAACAAGTGACTAATAATGAATGAACAATTTAGTCTCAGCAAACCAAATATATAAACAAGTGTTATAATACACTAAGCTAAAATTTTTAGATGTGAGAGCTTTTCAAGATTAAAAATATTAATCAATTTGTATCTGCTCAAAACTTAATTAATATAACAATATTTTCTTCAGCTATTACCATTTATTTGAGAGAAGTAAAAGTGAGGACTTTCATTGGTAGTGTGAAAGTTGGGCTATGAAAAAGTGTAAAAGAAATATGGTGATATATTTGTGGCATTGTGAAACTTTTATAGATAATGCGGGAAAGAAAACAAATAATAACCTTTAACCATAATAATGCTAGCTTTCATGTGAAGAAAAACTGATCTACTGAAAAACAGGACTGTTGACATTAATAAATCCTATAATGAGAGCTATGTTTAAATTATAAAATACTTGTATTACTTCAATCGCCAACCACTCACCTGTACTAAAAAACTGAAATGCCCAATGAGAGTTAGTGCAGTTGTAAAATGATGGCTTAAAGCTGAAGAAACCAGAATCAATTTCCAATTACATAATATAATTAAAAAAGAAATTGAGATTGGATTACTTAAATAGAACTGATAAGTGTTCAATCAACATTATATATTTTCAGAGCAATTTACTATAAGATTGCTTGTTAAAATCTAAAATATATATATAAAAAATCTCTCCTGTTTTAAAATTCAAAAGGAATTTAATAAAATTCACAAAATATTATTTACACTACAGACGACATCCAAACTACATTTAAAGTGTTAGACTATAATATATTTTAGTTGGTAAAAAAAGATTGAAGCAGATTAAATATACACTTAAGATAGTTTATATATAATTTGTTTCACCTCTCATTACCAACCAATATATATGAAATATTATACTTCGAATTTAGCTTGATATCATCAATATATTACGTAGTCAAAAAAATAATGAAGTTATTTGAAAATCATCTTAAGATTTTAAAGATTAATTCTTGCAATATTTATGATGCTAAAGTCTTGCCTCATTTATGATAATAGAAAATTTAATAATTAGTTAGCACAAATATTATAAATTATTTCCTATGGTAATCCCAAATATACAATTTTCTAGTTACAAATATAGGGAATGTAAATAAAATCTGATTACCTCTTGTATATTGAAAATAACTTTGATTTATATATATATAACTACAACACAGACAAGAAATTTTAATCTGCTATGTAAACTCTTTTTGATATTACTAAATTAGAAAAACTTTTCAGTAAACTCTTATATTATAGACGGTCCCAAAAAGGACATTAATTTGTAAATGAATGTTGGAAGGTTTCTTATTTTTATTTATTTTTAAGAAAATTATTTTGAGAGAAATTTCATATTATACAATTTTTTTTCCATATATTTCTTTTATTATTTTAAAGCTACATTTTTGGCTGTTTATTATTGTACTTCCTCTCTATTTCTAATTCTCATATTTATAAAGATGTGTTGAGATAGCTACCATTCCCAAAACAAGCGCAAACATTTCATTAGCAGATTAAAGCAACATTAATTGCACCGTGCTGTTTAGTACAGTAACGGAGTGCCATACTTAAGAGCTAAAGATTTATGTTACCATAACTCAGTCTTTCACTTTTGGTACTTGAATTTTATATACTTTCCTCCCAGCATATACAATATTAACTACATTAATAATTGACAAAACATGTTATATGTTGATTTTTTTTAACCAACTTTTATTTATGCACTACAACTCAGGTATATCATTACATGACAGGGAAAAATTAATATGCATTAAGAAATTAAATTATTATTCAATTCTTAATATTCAATTTAATTTATGAAATTTATTTCTGATGCTTTAAGTATGACATAGAATTTTGTACACGCACAAATAAATTGAAGATTTGGAATTATGCACTAAGAATCTTATAGATGCACAGTTATATCTGAGGGCAGAAAATCAGATACTATATTTGTAGTAGTAATAACAGTAGTAGCAGTAGAAATAATGGTGGTAGTGGTAAAGAAACAAATTCTTCATATAAATAATCCTCATAAGTAAATATTTGCATATCATCATCATCATCAACCATTATCAATCCACTGCAGGATGAAGGTCTCTCCAAGTTCAATCCATCTTTTCCTATCTTTAGCTTCTTTTCTCCACATCACCCCTGCACACTTTTTTATTTCATCCATCCATCTCACATGTGGTCTCTTTCATATATAGTTATTTAAATAAAGATTTTCTTTTGAAACAGTAAAAATATTCCTCATAATCAGTTGTAGTTACCTATTCTTTTTAGTGATCTTTAACACAAAACAGCATCAACTTATAACTATGACTGATAATGAACCTTACAGCCAATGGTATGCTGCACCTACATTCTCTATCCAAAAGTAAAAACACCAATATCATCAGTGATGTTTTTTCATTACTTGATGCCTCTCAATTTTAGAGCTGCATAAGAACCTTGAAACAGACCTTTCATCATTGTGAAGCTTAAAAATTAAGTACTTTTGTTTTTGGAGCATAAGCCATCTTGGATAAAATACTCTTCTGAAGCCAAATGATTTCGTGAAGCTCACTTAAAAGATTTATTCAAGATGTGTCACAAATTTCAATACATTGATTCATAATGATAAACTGCTGTTAGTAGATGATTTTGCAAGATGCATCCAATCACAATCTTAAAACCAGCACTCAGTGTTAATTGATTAATATCGAATGGTTTATTGCTTAGGAATTCATGAGAACTTCAAGCACCTGAAGTGACAGAATGAGCCAAAATTCATAAAACTTGAGCTTCAGAATTCACCCCCTACCAGTGCACTAAACCACAAAGAGGAAAAATAATCAATTGGTTTTATTAATTAGAAAATCATAAGAAGTTCAAGCTCTGAAGTGACAGATGGAGCCACATGCCACAGCACTTGAACTCCAGAATCTACCACTTTATTAAATAATTGGGGATAAAAATAATCAATCGGTTTTATTACTCAGCAGTTTAAAATTCAAGCACGAAGATGACAGACTAAGCCACGATTCATGGACTTCATCCATAGAGTCTGCCATTTTACCAATTGCATTAAACCATGCAGGACTTATGATAAGAGAATAATATAGGCATAGGTACTTACACTCAGCATTTTCAAAATCACAGGTGTTATATCTTATTAGGCTATCCTAAGGTTAATTATATATGCAAACAAAAAGTTATTAATTAATGAACAGAAATATTTATGCATAGATAGATTTTAATTTTTCTAGCAAAACTTTATAATTCAAAATATGGAATTATATTTATAAAACTTTTATACGTAAATTACATGCTATATTCAAACGCTAAAATCAGTGTCCTATTTAAAAAAGTTTTCACATTTTACTTTTTAGCAGCAATTACCACTTTTCTTTACTACAAATTTGAACACCCACAGACATTATGGAAGAGAATTGATTCTTACCATACTAATAATAAATAGATTTATATGTGAAACGACTTTTACAAAAGTGAAGACAGATAAATGCAGCTGAGATGTGTTTCTCACAATCTTGAAAATTTCTTAAAAAGATAGATAAATTTTCTCTAATGATGACTGATATAAAGAAGAAAAAAGGGAGTACATGAAGTTATATAAAAATGTATGATTCTAAGTGCGTGCGTGCTTATATATAAAATACAAACTCCGTTTGTAGCACTATGCCCATTTGATTCATAAATATAAAGGTATATATAATTATAAGTTTATATTTGTATATGTAATAAATACTAGGAGCCGACATATATATTTTCTATGAATATATATATATCCAGGATCTGCAGTAAAAAATAAAGATTGCGCTATTTCCTTTGAGTGCAGATTTTCCAAGCAAGCTTACAATTTTCTCAGATAACTAACCTATTAGTTGGGTAGGTGTGGCTAATTCTAGCTAAAAGATAAAAATTGCAATACAGTCTGGATTAATCAGAAAAATGTTAAAGCATTAATCAAAAAGCATAATCAAAATACGAGGAAGCCTTCACTGCTGTTAAGGAATATGTCATACACCTTTAGATATTGAGTTTATAGTTTACTTTTAAACATAAATGCCTTGTACAGGAATCTCCCCCCCCCCCCCCTGGTTAAGACCTGGGTTTGAATACAGTCCAGGTACAACTTGAAGTTTTTCATATTCTAATCAGTTTAGAATTTATTTTTCAAAAAGCAGATTCAGAATTAACCCAAATAATCAATCATTATTAATCAATAAATGGATATCTAATTATTTTTTTTATTAAAAAGTAAAACAAGTGGAAAATTTCTTGAAGTCTTAACTTCCAGCTATTGGAGACTACTGAATAAGCTATTGGCTTGCAATGGAATATTTAAATTTTACCTATGCATATTTTTGTATATATAAAATAGGTGTATACATATATGTAAATAATAAAAGCCGTTTAAAATATTAATAGCTAAGTAACTTTTGATGAAGTACAAGAGATTCATTGCGAGCAACTATTAAAAAAAACATGTTATTTAATGATCAAAATTTCAGAACATGGTCAGTTGTACAGTATTATAGTACACTACTATACCTTTGATTTATAATATTATTAGAATGAATAATGCACCAAGCCTTCTTAATTTCTCTTTTCCTAACATTTGATTGATATAATGAATTAAATTTTTTTAAAAAAAGAGAATCTAATAATAAAAAAAGTTAAGGTTTGATATATTGTTAACAATAATGTTAAGTCAAATAATTTTACTTTTGGGAAATATATGTATTCAAGCTCGAGTGCTTTGGGAACAGTTGCGCCGCACACGCACTCGTGCTTGAATAACAATAATGTGGTAAGTCAAAGATATAATACAAGGAGAATGCTCTTGAATTTTGGTAATTAAATAAAGCATTTTTCTTCCAATAATTGGTTGTTAGGAGATTTAATGTATTATACTAAAAGTAATCTTGGTTATTAATATTTTTTAAGATAATTCGATAATTACGTGTATTTTTATTATTTGCAGTTTAAAAGCATAATTTATTATATATATATATTAAAATTATGGCTAAGAATTTACTTGTATTTTTGAGGATAATTTCAGTTATGATGTAATCAGATAAACAAACAATTAAAACTGACTTTACAAATTGAAATAATATCATCTTGTATTAGTATTTTTGTCTTACTTAGCTAGCCATACAAACAACCAATTAAAATTCGTTTGACTCAGCCTATCAATTAAAACTGGCATTGCGAATTGAAAGTATTTATTTGATTCAATTTAAAGCTGAATCAAACAAATACTATTATTAAATGATATAATTTCCATTTGCAATATCAGTTATAATTGTTTATTTGTCTAGTTACAACATAACAAGTTATCTAGAAAAATACAGTACACACAAAAAATTCTTATTATAATTTCAATAATATTTACATCTCTGAAGTATGCAAATATCTATTAATAAATATCCGGTGTAGTTTAATGCAGAGGTTAAATAGCATAACCAAAAGTTAAAGGTTATTTTCAAACCTCCACTTTAGTACTTAATATACCATAACGTCCTGAAAAACTGATTTATTGATTGTTATAATAAAGTACTTGTGTATATGTTCATTTATATTCTCTATTATTACATAATAATTCTTCACAATTGTTTATATATTTTAAATTCTAGACAAGATTTTTTGTTTTTTAAAGAACATAAGGGAAATAAAAAATAAATAATTGCAATATTTTCCTTAGTTTCCCCCAGGGGGGGGGGGGGACCGGGAGTAAAGACCCCACCCTTTATTTTTTTCTTAGTTGAGCATAATTTTTCCTCACTTTAATTTAGAATCGCTTCCACTTTTTTTTAATCAAAAGAATTTAAAATGTTAACGATAAATCAAAAATAAGGTAATATTTTATAGCATCTAAAATTAATTAGTAATTATATACGTTCAAGATAAGTTTATTTTTTATTAGTACTAAAAAAAAAGCATATATATTTAGAATTGCAATTGTCCTAATTTATTTATCCCTCAAAACAAATACACAATTGCTTTAAGTATTATTTTTTGACCAAAATGTGAATGCAATTTTTCTGCAAAATAATACTAAAAAAAAATTAGTACAAGAATAAAATGGTAGACATTAGAAAAGTTCATGAAAATCAAATCTTAGTTTGGTCATTACAAATGGAAGTAGTGCAGAATCTATTAATTTGGTACCTCCTCATCATATTCCCCCTTTCCCATGTACTCAACTAATTAATCATACAATTATTTTTATTTAATTATTATAATAATAAAACACATGTATTTACTTTGAAATTATTATAAATTATAACCTTGTTATAAAATTTGCATTGTACATCATAAATAATTATAAAACGTGCACCAAAACTGATTAATGTGAACTCATTTTCAACAACAACAAAGAGATAATTATAGAAAATGACAATTTATTATTACAAAATTCCATTACAAAACTTGCAATTACAAATTTATGTAAATAAATAAATTTATATTATTATGAGATTTATAAATTAATAGTTATCAAATGGTTATTAGAAATGACAGGTTAAGTCTGGTATGATTTAGTATGATGGGAGAATGTTAGATTCTGAAATGGGAGGTTTTCAGAGTGATTTCATTGCTGGAATTTCTGATGATGATCAAACTGCTTATGAACTCTTGAGTAATAAAGCCATTAGATTATTTACTTTTATTTTAATCCAAAATTTTTAATTTTTGAGTCCATCTCTACATTAAATTGCTAAACTCAGAATATATCTATGAATTATAAATTAGCAATAGAAAGAATGTACTGTAGGAAATGTTCTCAAGTAATATACTTCAACATCTAAATTAAGTCTAACAGAAGATAGAAATAATGATATAAACATTTATATACTTTAGATTTATTAGAAAAATCTATTAAGATATATGAAGATAGTATCACAGTGATAATTTTAAATATAATAAAAACAACTAGCCATCTTAAGTACAGTAATTTTCAAAATATTTTGACTACATTACAAAATCATCTTTAGTTTTTACTTAAATAACAAAGTGGTATATGTTACCAATATTTATAATTTTATTGAAGGTAATTTCAAGAAAAAGATATTATTTTTTAAATATATATTTAGAATTCTAATATATTATTATTAAAATTGTATTTTTTATTTTTCTTTCATCCACATAACTATATATATTGTCCTTTATTATCAAATATATCATAACAATATCTTATGACTTTTTCATATATGTACTAATATGCTCCAAAAATAGATATTTTCACTCTACTTTAGAGCTACTTGTCCAAGCCTGAACAATCAAAGAAAACCAGATTATGTAGGGTATTACTATTCTCAGACTAGGTTATACCATCTGGTATCCAATGATTACTCAGGTTTACAATAGATAGTTTGAGGGTAAAATGAAGAAACCTAGACTTGAAGCAAGTGAGACAGTAATGTGATGCTGTTGTTGGTATTAATAATACTAACTAAAGGACAGACGGGATCTCGTAATTATGATAAAACTAAGGTCTTTATAATATGTGGAAGTGGATGCTAGTGACATATCTATATAAGTATGCAAACAAATTAAATCGGGTTTGAAACTTTAGAGTTTTATTGAATTTCAATTATTAGTATGAATAGCATAAAGAAGGAAAAAATAATTGCTACATGCATAATTACATTACATCCAACTTTAAATCCTAGTCTTCACTGATAAAAAAACAAAAGTCATAAATGGTCTTGGGATGGAATTATAGCATCATTTGGCATCCATTGATTATACAAATTTACAAGATAGCTTTAGAATAGGGCAAACAGATCTGCCTTGACCGCGGTTGAGATTGTTGATTGTTATTGATATTGGGATTGTCTAAGTGCTGACAGATTTTAATGATTATATATACACACATATGAATACATTATACATCCTATGTAAAGCTATATCTATCAATTAAAAACATATATATTAATAGAAATCCATAAATATTTTTTGCCAAATTAACATTAATTATTGTCTTTCTTCTTTTGTAAAGAAGACTATATTTTAAAACTATTATTAATGCAGGTGCACTACTTTTATTCTGAGAAGCATAAATTATGTATTTTTCCTTTTTTCCCAACACTTTTACATCAGCCAACAAGGCACAACAATGATTGATATCGGCTAAAATTTGCAGACTACAACTTCCATAATGCATCCATTAATAAAAAAGTTAAAAGAAATCTTTAAAACTTGAATGCTTTGTGATACATGTAACACACATACATTTTAAGTGCATATGACATTAAAAATAAAAAAAAAATATTTCAGTTCTATATAAACAATGTATTTCCAGTAATTAAAAAAATTGAAACAAAAAATATAGCAATTTGTAATGTCATATTGCTATTTCTTTAGTAGTCACCACAAAAAAAAATCATATGAACAAATTTTTATCTGAACATTTTTATAAAACAATTAAATTTAAAACTCTAAAAAAATTTGAACTGAGTCCATAATTCAGAATTTATCTTTTTGACATATATGTGTTCAAGGTATCAGTGTTATGAGATAGAGTGGAGAGTGGTGGGTCATGTGAAAGTCTGTACTCATATACCCTATATATTACACATATTGATACAGGTATATAATAAGGCTCTATGTCAGTTATTACATAGCAAAGATGTCTACCCATTCCTCGTATATGTATTAAATGGATTATGCCCAGCACACGAGGGGACACATTGACTTTAGGTCAACATGGGTGTGATAAGAATCTCGGCCTCAGGGTGGCCTTTGAGTGTTCCATCATCAGATTTTCAATTGGATGGATGGTTGAAGAGTTGGAGTATGGATTGGATTAAAGCCTGTCCATTAAAGTATGGAAATTGGCTATCTTAATATATATTTGAGCACTTATTGCATATATGTGTAGAGATGATAATCTGGACCAACTGATGATTGCTAGTTTAGCATGAAATACATATATTGGTGATTATTTATCTTTTCCACATATAGGTGTTCAAGTGTATCAGTGTTATGAGATAGAGTGGAGAGTGGTGGATCATGTGAAAGTCTGTGCTCATATACCCTATATATTACATATATTGATACAGGTATGTAATAAGCCTGGATGTCAGTTATTACAAATTAAAAATAAAACATGGATCTAATTTTTAATGTCAGATTGCTAAAATTTTATATCAGCCAAAAAAAAAAAAAAGATGGTCTGGATAACCCCAATAAAATATTTATAAAAAATTTAATTTACGCTTAAACTATGCAAAAATTTCAATTTCACAGGCAGTATTTTTTTAAAATAAAAACAAAACATTTACAATTTTTCATATTAATAGTTTTAACAAGGCTGTAAACCTTAGCAATGAGTGTCTGAAAAAATCGTCACTAGGGACCTCTGTACAATTTTTCATATTACGCATTAATTTAAAAAAAACCTGACAAAATATGTTTACAATTTTAATGTCTATATAATACTACAATAGTCACCTAATGTAACAATGTGGTCAATGAGTAATTTTAATATACTTTTGTATGACAAATTTTAATTTTTCTCTAAGTGTATAAAATTCACATTTAATTACATTTTTTTTTTCCATATGTCATAGCATCGGTGGGAGACGAACCCGCAACAACTGTCTGCAAACAACTGCTTGCTTGCAAGGCAGCTGTGCTGACCTCTCGGCTAACAACGCTTGTCTTTAATTACAATTTTATCAGCAAAAATCAAAACATTTATGATTCTATATTAAAAGATCATTTAAAAAAATGGTGACGTCATGCAAGATTACATAATTTTAATTCGATGTAGATTTCTATATAAAATTAAAATTACGTAGTTTGTTTTCTAATTATGAGAAAATCCTCAAAATAAATTTTCTCTTTCTTAAAAAATTGAATTGTTAAAAAGTAATGCTGTTTTATTTATTTATTCATAATATTATACAAATATAAAAGCAAAATGTTTGAATTTCTATGCCAAATGTAAACAAAAAAGAATTTGAAGTGATCATAGTTACATTTCATCAGTTTTTATAAAAAATATACAAAGAAGTTTAAACTTTAATTATGAATTTTTTACCACTTGTACATAATGAATTTAAATATGTTTTTTATTTTTTTATTATTTAATTATATTTTTAAAACAATACAAAATGGTGCCACTTTCATTACTATATAGTACTTGAATTTCTGCCATTTACCAATACAAAACTTCTTCACAATTAAGTAAATGTAAATAATGAATTAAATTTTATTTATTCTATTTTGTATTAAATACATTTTTAAAACAAATATTTGCTAGTAAATTATATTTAAATCATACTAATATATTATGTTTAATTTTTAAACATTTTTCATTTTATTGATATAAATACATGTTTGTATTTAAATGATTTTGTGCTTTTTCAAAAATTTTCTGAAAGCACATTCATTTTTAAAGCAGGTTTTCAGATTAATGGTAAAATACCAGTAATAATAGTACATGGTGGCCATCTTAGATGGCTTTTCTAAAGACACTGTCTCAAATATCTATTCTTGGGCTTCAGCTTTTGAAATATTTACTTTTTCCTATTAAAAGATCTGAAGAGTATAAATCCATTTACTACCAAACATATAAACTCTACACTAAACATTTAAACTAGTCAATAAAATAATCAAAATTACCCCAAATTCACAATTCAATACAACCAATGGTTTCACTGCTACAAGCAGACTTCTCAAGTGTAAAGGATGGTAAGATAACAAATTTTTACTAAATAAATTAATTGCTTCAGAATCAATACATTTTTAATAATAAAGATTTTTTAATCTTTTATTTCACTTCTTTCAAAGAAGACAACTTTAATTGCATCAAAACAGCTAAATCGTTGATTGTGTTTTAGAGTTTATTTTCTTTGTCTAATCTGGTTGGGTTGTAAATTTGGGGTAATTTTAAAACTTTATATTGTACGAAATATACAATTTTTATTTACATATTCATAAATTTATAATTATTAGATGATATGAATAATGATTCTGCTTATTCAGAAAAAAAATAAAAACAAAGTATAAGTAATCATTTATGATTGCTTTTAGCCATGCAATAAGAATCCCATTGTTAGTACTGATATGAGTATGATCATCATCTATAATGAGATTGCACAAAATAAATACTAGTAAGATATTAAAACACAGACAAAACATGTATAAAAAAACAAAGCTAGAGTAAAAATATAATAATAAAGATGCTTAAAAAAAAATTACATAATAAAAAGATTACCCATAGCTATAACATAATTTTGTACTCATTAGTGTTTAATTTTACTTTGAATATAAAAGTTTAATGAATTATTTGAAATGAAAGAAAAAGGAAAAAATATTTAATTTTATATTTCTTACAAAATTTATCTTAAATTAACTCTTTACTAAAATTCATGTAAAGATTTTTATGCACAACAATATAGGCTTTATTTCAGACAAATAAAAAAAAGAGTATTATTATTAACTTGTGGATTTCTACTGAAACGGAAATGTTGGAATATGTATAATAAATATTAAATAGAATAATAATAATTGTTATTATTTTTATTTTAATTTCAATATTATTTAAAGTATAAAGTTATAACTAATAGTCCATTACAAGATGCGCATTAAAAAAAATAAATATAATTATAATTAACATGATGATAACAAGATATGAAGAAAAGAAGAAAAAAAAGAGAAAATGTAGTGAAAAAAGAAATGACAGTTGTATAAGGGTAATGATATTACAAATTATATTTCAGTTTTAGAGCTTTGCTAAATTGATTAAAAACAAAATGAGGAATTTTATAATTCATAAAATCTCAGTTGTATGAGGTGATCATATAAAATATAGGAAAGAATATAAGATATCTGAACAACAGGAAATTAGATTTAAAGGATTGTGTGACCTGGTATAATATTAAAAGAGATGGAAAAAAATATTTGAAAGCAAGTCTGAGGTAGTTGTAAATTGAGAGATGATCTCTTGTATAAATATATAATGTCTTTGATTTTTCTTCTTCATAAGGTCATTGAAGTGATTATATTTAGAAAATCTAGAAAATATAATCTGAATATTTTGTATATCTCTTTTAGTATGTGGGTTCTATATAATTGAACTAAATTCTAAGATTAAGGAGATCAAAGAGAGGGAAAGTTTATATTTAAGTAACTGATTAAATATTTTACCTTATCAATGTATGATAGTCATTATTTTAAATGTCCTGTTCATTACAGTATTAATATGAAGATGGAAGAAGAAAATAATTCCAAGATCATTCTGATTATTCTGAAAAATAATTTAAAAATCATATATAGAACAAATGAACAGTAAAATTATCTAAAATATTTTGTAGCAAAGTGCAATCAGAAAAGGATTAATGCATCTGAAAATTTTACAATCATCAACATAGTGGATTATATTCAATATTATATATATATAGTGAACCACATTATAGTGGATTATATTCAATATTATATATATATAGTGAACCACATTAAGGGGAAAATGCTGCCTTGGTGTATTCCAATTGAGCAAGAGTATTATTATTATATTTAACAAAAACAGTTTTATAATATATAAATGATTCAAACTGTTTAAATAGAGATTTTGAAAGACCTAAATTATGAAATTTGGCTAGAAAAATATTATGGTCAATTTTGTCAAAGGCTTTAGACATGCCAAAATAAATGACATCAAGAATGCTCTTATCTTCTATAAAAAATGATAAGATCATTTTCATTTGATTTATTAGACAAGAATCTATATTGACTGAGAGTTAAAAGTCTGCTAATATCTAAGATAATTTTATCATAAAGACATCACTGGAAGATTTTGTCAGTGGTGTGTAAAATAATTTCAAACTGCTAAGTTTTTAAAGCCATTTTTATATATATAAAAAATCTTTGCTATTTTTAGGGTTACAACAAGTTTGAACCCTCCAACCCTCAGATTGTGTATATTGAGAGAAATGACTGCAAAAGAAAAATAAAGGAGGCGTACTACATCATAAACGATCCACACGCCATTAGTAGAAAATGCAAGTGTTTCTCTATCTCTAAAAAGTGGTCGAGCTGATTGATCTTTTGATAGTAAAATTGTTTTGCATATGAAGACTAATTTGCATATATTAGCAAACGTCAACAACACTACAACGTTTCTAATTCTTCGGCTATGAATATGAAGTTAAAAGACCTCGAAAGCGCTAAGCCTGATATTTAACTACGATTTTTCTAATTTTATCAACGAGGGTTTGAAGCGCAGTATAATGGCTACATTTTATATATATGAAAAAAGATATTATCTGGATCTAAACTAGAGTTCAATCTGAACTTTTTGGTAAAAGATAGGATATCAGATTCAGAAAAAAAAAACAATGATTATTTTTTTCTAGAGAATAAACATCGGAAATACATTAAGTTGAATTGGCAATCTTAAAAAAGTATTTAAAAGTGATGTTAGTATAATACTATTTTTTTGGTTAGACTAAAATCTTTAATTAGAGACTATAATTTCTGGGATTATTTGAAATATATAACTCCATATTTTGTATACATTTTTCATAATTTGTCTAATGAATGATTTTGGGTAATTTTATAAAATTAACAATTATTGTCAAAAATATTTTTTGGTTTGAAGTATTGTCTACAATATGACTTTCCTTTTAATAATTTCTGAGTACTATAAAGGAAAATGCCTGCTTGAGGTAATTTTTACTGGAATACAAGGATTTAACAGGTTATTTAAGTATGCATATAAAAAAATCAATATCAAAATTAATATCAGAAAAGTTGAAGAAAGGCTTCCAATCAAATTTGGAAAGCTTCAAACAGTCCTATATAAATAATACTAATACTAATAGTAGTAGTAGCTATAGTAGTACTACTACTAATATTATTAATATTAAAAAAAAAATTTTATTTACATTTTATAGGATATCACAGATTAATGAAAGAAGAGTCAATTCAAACATTTAATAAATTCTACATTACAAAAAATACAATACTTAGTTACATCTTAAAACAAACATATATTACATTGAGTACACATTTCCCCCCTCTCTATTCATGTATATTTACATTCATGTGGTGAACATAGTTCTAAATCTCACTATAACATCGAATACTCATTTTTATATGGAATGAAGTAGCAGCATAATTTGTTTTTTTTTTCATATGTCATAGCATTGGTCGGGAGGCAAACCTGCAACAACCGTCTGCAACCAACCGCTTGCTTGCAAGGCGGCTGCGCTGACCTCTCGGCTAACAGCACTTGTGTTTAGAGTATCTTTTAATATCATTGTTATAAAGTATTTATTATTATTAGAATAATAATAAATTAGTAAATATAGCTTTATATAATCTGGGAAATGTGTATATACATATGTATATGCACACCTATGTATAGTCATAGAAATTTAAATGAAAATTTATTTGTGAGTAAAGCAAAAATGCAATTTCAATAAGAATATAATAGATAAATTTATATAGAACAAAAACATTAAATATCTTTCAGTATTAACTTTCAACATTTGCATTAAAAGCAATATGACACTTTTAAATAATCATTTTTTTTCTCAGAAATAACATCTGTAAAATTTTAATTGTAACAGGAATATATTTATTGTATATTTACCATTATATAGTCAATACATTTAAAAAAAATCATGATAAAACAAGCATTAAAATTATGCAAACTAATATGTCTATATTATATTTCACTTAACCGTTTTAGGTGATTTAGTAAATAAAAAATATAGAATCAAAGGTTGCTTCAATTCCTGAACTAGTCAAAAAGCTCAAACAAATAGGACTATTGAAAGTGCTAATACTGAAAGAGCATTTAGCTTATTTGAATAAAAAACTGTCTAATGATAGATTACCCAACATTAGAACATTTGTTGAATTGTAGACTTATCTAGTTATGGATACAAAAGATTTATTTTTATATGAAAACAATTTGTAAAAATCAATTGGCTATTGTAAAATCAATATCTTATTATTTGTAAGTTTAACAAGTCAATGATTTATTTGAATATAAATCCAGTTAAGGTTCCTGGCACTCTATATAAGCTGATCATTGATGTTTTTTTATGGTCAATAGTAAAAACATTAAATTTAAGAAAAATATTAATAATTACATTATTTGAGATGAAGTAACATACAATTCAATATTCTTAAATCAAAATGTTGAACTTAAAAAAGTAGATGTAAAGTTTGAATATAGAAAAAAGAATCATATATTGTGTTAAACCACAGGGTCATTTAAGGTTAAAGTACCAAAGAGATAGGCTAACTATAATAATTCCATTCCAGTGGCCAGAGTGAGATTTTTTCTTTTTAGTTTCTAAGAAAGAAATTGCACCTTGATTCTTTTGTTGTTGAGGTTACCATTATACCAATGTACTAAATAGCATAGGAAAAAGGTTGGAAAATTGGTATAAAGTTCTATATAATTCATTATTACACAATGAATCAAAATATAGTTATTTTAATAATTTGACAAAATTAACATTTTTGTCTTAAGTAAAAGAAAAAAAAAAGACTTTAGATATGCAAAAGTCTTAATAAAATCTCATATACATATAAATACTATATAAATTTATATACAGCCCTTGGTAGCATAGCATGATTTTAGAGTAATAGATTCTAGAGCTCAAGACCTGCAGTTCTCTATCCAACACACATTATTACCTCAGTTACTCAAAGGACTCAAGTAATAAACCATTCAATTATTTATTTTAATTTATATATATACATATATTAAATTCTGTAAATTAGCAGTTTTAGAAAATTATTAAAAATTTTGATTTTGCAAATTTTTTTTTTTACTTTTTCGTCATTTCCATTTTATTTTTATTTATTTGACTTTCATTGATATAAAAAAGTTTAATATCAAAGACCATATATGGGGACCCATTATGTTAACATCTAATTTAGTTCAAGCAATAACAAATATTTAAAGTTTAACCTTAATAAAATTCTTATTAAATACAATCAAATTAGGAAAGGTTATTTATTTATTAAGATTATGGATGTTTTTTTTTCTTTTCAAAATATTTAAATACAATCATTATAAAAGGACTTTTAAAAATTTCAATTAGAAAATAAAATCACTCATGGATTTATTAAGAACTTTGTCATCATAAACATAAATTTGACAGTCATTAATTAAGCCCATGGCTTTTAATTTGCATTTCTCAAGATAGGTGCAGCAACTATGGATGGTCCTGAATTTATTATTTTAAAAAAAAAAAACAATCAAATGGCTTGTTGCTTGGAAATTCATGATATTTGACCATCTAAAATAACAGAGATAAGTTGTGACCCAAGGATCTTTAGCTCTCAAGTATATTGCTTTTCCACTGCAATAGGACATGTACGACAACCTATTAATAAGATTCCAGTAATATTTAGATATTCTGGAAAGAGAAATTCATATGGTACCTCACATGATGCCCATATAATATACCATAGTACCATAGTTTTCTACCATTTGAAAAGTTTCCTGGTAAAAAACCCAGAAAAAAAAAGATTGGATTTTCTAATAATTCATTAGAAAGTCTGATCTATTTAATACTTTTCATACATTTTTACAGATATTCTTCTAATATTTGACAGAGAACTATCCAAATGAATGAATAGTTAAATGCAAAGAAATGGGCTAGAGCATATTCCCAATATTTTGCACAATAATATTTAATGTATATTCAGAAGTTTTAGTACTTGGCAATAAAATATGCAGATACTAAAAAAGCTATTTAAAAATATTTTCATCTCAATTTTTAATGTCATTTCCTAATCAGCTTTGGGAGAGTTATGTTTCAGTTTTTGCTGCAGATTATTTTTGATGCTTTCTTAAAAAGAAAAAAAAAAACACTCTATGACCCCCAGCTTATATAATGTTTTATAGGAATAAACTATTTATTCTATTCTACTAGAGCCACCTACTTTAAACTTGAGCAATTAGTAGATACAAGATAGTAATGCTTATTAAACCCATAGTTACTTCTACCATATTTACAATCTAGACTAGTTTCTGGCATAAAGCTTTTGTCAGTGACAGACTTCGATTTAGTATATCTGAAACATTCAGACTTAATTTCTCTTCCATTTAGCAACCACTAGTTACCCTTTTTTAAGTATCAATTAAAAAAAACAACTTATTATTTAAAAATAAAATAAAATGTGATTGCTGGATGGAAGAATCATTAGATCTAAAAGATATAATAATGTTAAATCCAGGTCCAAATTTTTCACTGGTGAAGACCATAAATAAGAAAGTAATCTGGGAACATGCATTGGATCATGGATTTAATACTATCTACTGATTATTCAAGCTTAAAATAGATAGTAGCTGTGCAATAGAAGTTGAACATATTATCTTTGTAGTCTTAGAATTTTTTTAAATTTTCATATCATTGTTAAGAATTTTTTTTTTGCTAGTAGGATATTTTTGCAATGAACATATATGAAACTAAGTCAATGTTCAAAAAATAGAGAAATTTGTTCAATTCTGATTTTTAAAGATAATTTATGAATATATTAAAAAAATAGATCAAAGAGGTAAACTCAGAGTAAAACATTTTATTTATGCATGTTATAAATTAATAATCAAATAGTTTTATTATTCAGAAGTTCATAAGAAATTTGAGTGGAATCAATCTAAGGATTTTATGATCCAGTAAATCTAAACATCAACTAAATCATAAAAAAACTATGTTTGTCATGATTATTATTTAGTGACTTGATTTTCTGAGATTATTTTGTTAAGTAACTTCATGGTTTGACAAATATTAGGAACTATTTTTCCAAACTGAGCGCAAAGCCAAGATTTGATTGATAAAGACAGTACCAGTCTTTGTAATTTATTTTAAAGTTCTTGTCAATACAGATAGTTAAAAATATAATTTATCCACAATAATTTAGTTTAATCTGAACCCGCAGCTAACATTGTAATGCTTGTTAAGATATTTTTTCAAAGAACTTGTAAGAAACAACAAAATGATAATGCATGGTTAATAACATAAAAAATTAAGAGGCATAAAGTCCTAAAAATAATTTGAAAATACTGCTGGTATAGCAGATCCTGTATTATATAGTGTGAGATTTAATTGTTACTATTTTTTTATGGTAATATTTGGTTGTTAATGAACATACTCACAGAAAAGGTATTTTTTTTTTATATTCGGCTTTATTACTGCCTAGCATGCTTTCAATATATTTACTATATCATATTCATGGCACATAGTGATGTGATCATACCACTATATGCTATGAATATGATATAATAAATATATTGAAAGCATAAAGCTGAATTTTTCTGTATGTTCATTAAGAACCAAGTATTATATAATGTGTAGCATTTTACTGCCTTTTGTCTAGTTGTATTACACTAATTAACAGCAACTATAAATTTATATAACTATTTTTTATACATAATAAAGACTCAGTTAACATATATATATATATAACAATTTTTTACAGAATCAGATGCATATCATTAGTTGAAATTTAAATACAAAATATTAGTGACCCTAAGTATTACCTTAATTTTAGAAACATTCCCTTATAAAACAAACATAAGTCTGAATGCCAGTGACATTTTATTTATGTTTGCTTTCACAAGAGAGCACTGCTGAAATTAAGGTAACTTTTAATATCGATAATATTTTAACAATTTATTAATATATTGATTTAAACAGTCATAAACATCTAAGTAATATCAAATACTTATAACATGTACTTTCAGAATTTATAAATAATTATAGAAACCTATGCAGTTTATATGAGTCCACAGGTTCATTTTTAATCTCTCCAGTGGTGAAGTTCATTGGCTTTTAACATGCTTTTTTTTTTTTTTTGATTAGCCATTATCTATCAATAATACCATAAGTGCATTTTCCAGCAATAACAGTCCAACTCTCTTTCTTTGTGGCTAAACTGTCCTTTTATTACTTTTTTTTTTCTAGGTGTTGAATTTGCAGCTACCACAATGCAATACTTTATAAATCTTATTTCATTTCAAGGGTTTAATTTTAACATTGGATAACTTCTAATTTACTTTAAATCTGTACCTTTTTTTTTTTTTTACAGATTAACTACATATTTTTATTTTATTTAAAACAAACAATTTATATGCATATATGTCAAGCATATATATATTTGACCATGCACATACTTAACACACAGCATATTGAAGAGAAGCTGATTTAGTCACACAATTACTGATTTTGTATTTATTTAGTGCCTTAATAATAATATGATTTTTAAAATAAATTTTATACATTGATATAACTTGTCTAAATGCAAATTGAGAAAATTAATCAATAGAGTGTCATAAAAAAACAACCCTTATTTATAGTTACTGGTTAGTTTGTCATTGTTTGATAAGTTCTCAACATAACTTGTTGTAGCATCTCAATATTTAGAACTATATTATAAACTTTAAAATACGTATATTTCATATAAAGTTTGTGTATAGAAAATCTGATTAATTTCTAAACGGGTGAATTCCGCTCAAATCAGTAGACACAGTTAATGAATTTGCAACAAAATCTGGAGTATTAGCTGTCTGTATAAGAATCGCAAAAATAAATATTTAAACTTTAAATTGCTAAAAACAACAACAACAACAACAACAAAAACAATAAAGAGATTAAACGGCAAGAGACGCAATCAATCTACAAGTATCAAACCGGGAAAACATATTTGTTGACCCCCAAAAATATATTGTCACAAAAGACTGTCATTAAAAAAATCCTAGTTCTTAATATAAAGTATTATGAATTTTGAATGTTTCAGAATTCATTACATTACAAAAATGCGCGTCACCAATCTATAAAATTTAAAAAACAAACATAAATGACAAATGTTATTTGTTAATAATAACAAGCAATGCATAAAAATGAGAGTCGTTTAACATTTTATATCTAAACAGACACGATAATAATAAAAAATAAACTGACTGTATATTCTTAAAAAATAAATATTTTCTCCTCTACATAGTATATTTATTTAATGATCATTTCAATATTTACCGTTGACAACAAATACAAAACCAAATTCTAAATAACCTTTAATTTTAAAATACGATATACTAAAAAAAGTCAATGAAAGAATTTTACAATCGTTAAAGAGACAATTTCAGTAAAATAACATTCCTTTTTTTAAAAAAAATATCAATTTTAAATCTTTTAAATTTCCTACAATAAAATTTTATTTCAATCTTAAACTTTATAAATTTTCCGCTTTTTTCTTTTACTACTTATATCTACAGACGTTAGATTATAATATTTTTTTTTTTTTAAAAAAAAAGTATTGCAAATCATTAAAAGTTATATTAATTAACGTAATTTCCGTAATACCTGAATATTGGGGTTCCCCGTCGAAATCTAAATCCAAGGAAGCGCTATCGGAGCTGCTGCCCGTACAGCTCTCACTATCACTCTCGCCAGACTCATCCATCTTTGGCACAATTTTTCAGCTTCTGACAGGATAATACCTTATCTTAAAACCATCAATGTATTAGAAGAGTTTGAACCAATCACCGGATAGGCTCGATTAGGTAGCATAGCGCTGGGAATTTAAATAGGCGACAAGAGTTTTTATCTTCAATTCGCCATCAAGTGCATATTATTTTTTAAGTTTTGTAAAAGATATAATTTTTCTGATTAATTAATGTATCTCTCAGACGTTTAACTCTGAATTCTAATTGTTAGTTTCACGTGCTCATTCAACAAAACTGCTGTAGCACACACCCCGATTGAGATCTGATTTCACTTGTTGCCACTATTGGCGCATTGTAGTTTCAGATAAAGTAGTGACCTCTGGTATTTCAAGTTTTTCAGTGGATTAAATTAAAAGAAAAAAAAGTTTTAATTTAAATAAAAAAGAAAAGCTTTATTTATTTTCATCAATTAGAATATATATAGAAAAATAAATAAGTATAATACTATTAGGTTCACCTACTGACACTTAACGTCATTATATATATATCAATCACGTATATACATGGATACTAGGCAAAAATCAAACTAATATATATCAATCATGAAAGAACGCAGCATATACATCGCTTTATGAACGTTAATAATATAGATGCATGTTACATAATCTGCCAGGAATAAAGTGATAACCTTTTATGCACTAGATTACATTACCCTATCTACTTTATAAATGTATTTAACTTTTTAAAAAAAAAATACTTGATGTACATAATATATTAAAAAGATTTGTAGATTTTATGAATAAAAAAGATTTCTTGATTATTATCATAATAATGAACAATAAAAAACCCCGCTGTTTATTGCAATGAAATATTAATTATTCTTTAATTAACAGAAAAAAATGTTATATCATTTTTTCTCTAAAGCACTTTTATAAGAAATAATCATAATATTTCAATATTCATAATTTATTTAGTAATAAAAATAATTTAATTAAATGAAGTAGCGACTTTTCTTATGCAACTGTAAAAGCTTGATTCAAAACGCATTTATTTAAGCTTTTCTTACCAGAGCGACCAAGCGTTTGAAAAGTGAAAAATAATTTAAGAAATAGTTATTTCGATTTTAAATTTTAATTGTTTTATTTATTTACTCAAAAGCATTGAGTCACTTGAAATAATCGTTTGATCAATTGCTTGTTATATAAATATATGCTAAATATTGATTCCTAAAATATAAATAAATATTAAGAAATACACTGAATTTTAAAGAGTAAATAAAAGTTAGAAACCGTTCTTATAAATAAATTATATATATAAAAGTTTATTAATGTAATAGTTGATTAAATCATTTTCGATGTTATTTTTATTAATACAGTACCTGATTATCCATAGTGCTTAATCCATATAATACTAAAGGATTAGTTTTAATTAATAAAAATATGTATATCAAAATATAGAAAAAAAAATTAGTGGAAAATAATTAATAAAATTAATTAAGCGAAACTAAATTCAATAATTCTTAGCTGAACTTATTTCTCTTACTAATTTCCCTGCATTTTAGATTTATTGGTAAATTTGACTCTAGAGATCAGAGGAGAAACTCGCACTTATGCAATAAACCATTTTAACTTCACTGGATGCAGTGAAAAATCGTCAGGGACCCATTGTTGAAAGTATAAAATAGCAGACTAGGGGCTTATGCAGACAAGACCAGTCTCAGTTATGATTTATAGTACACCTGTTATGACAATTATTTAAATAAGCATTTAGTTTATAATGTATATAACTACTTATCATATATATATATAAATTTATTTTATATATTTGTATGCATATTAAATCAGTAAATATTGTTGGTGATCATTAAATCTTGCCCTAATAATTAAAACTTTATCTAAGTTTATCCATTTGTAATTGCATATCTCCGCTTTATCCTTTAATTATCTTTGTACAATCATAGTTACCTGTATAAATAAATACAACAAACAAACTAAAATTTGAAAGGCTAAAAAAGCACATTAAAGCATATTAAGTTCATCTGTTATTAAAAAACTGATAAAGCAAGTATAGCCATTTGTAATTATATATTGGATTATTCTATCATCTACAATTAATTGTTAAATTGTCGTTAAAAAAAATCAAGTTTTATTTAGACTTTTCAATTACTTACAGCTAGCAATAAGAGCACACAGATTGTTATATAACACAACGTTTGGAGGGCTATTATTTTTCTATCTTTTTCAGGTGAAATAAACTTTAATTTATAAATGATGGAAATAATCTATCATATAAGTACAAATAAAATACTTTCATTACAAACTTTATGACAACTTCTAGATATTATCTTTGATTAGTAATTTCTTAAATAAAAATCTTTCTAAATTTAATTTCGATATCTAATGAGATAATTCATTTCTTAATAAATTTGCAAATATTATCACTCCACTGCAGGAATAAAGTCTGTCTAAGTTTTCTTTGATATATGGTTTCTACTTTTCTTAACCAGAAAACTTGCTTATCTTAATTAACCAACACACATATGGTCTCTTTCTAAATCTTTAACAATTTTTTGGATACCATTAATCAATTTGTGTCTTTTTATGGTTAAGTTAGAAAGCCAAACAATAATGAAAAATCTCTTAAGCGACTGCCCAATATTTGGCAAACCTCATGAACTGCTGTATCTTTTTTCATTCCATAATAGAGGACTGTTCAGTCCAACTTCTTAATTTTTCCAATGATATCAATGATACCTTTTTGGTTTTGAACCAGTTAATTTTGTATTAGATTCGACTAGCCTTTGTTAATCTTACCACTTATCTAGTCATTCTTCACTGCATGGATTGAAATCTATATTCCTTAAATCATCAAATAAGATGGTAAAATATATGTATATATTTTAAATACCCTTTCTTTTGAATTATATAAGCAAATTTCTTTTAATGTTATTTTTACTATAACAGTCCATGATTAATTTTATTCATCATCTATCCATCTACATTAATTATCAGATGAATATAATTTATAGTACAATTCTAATTCATCATTATTAATTTTTCTTTACTTTGAAAAGCTGTTGAACATAACTTTAGTTTTTATTTTTTCATTATTTGTCTTTAATCCTATTTTCCTACTTTCATCTGATTATTCTTGTGACAACAGATGTCTTAAGTAATCTCCATTTGTTCATATTCCATTGCTTTAATTTTTAATATTTTCTGTAAAAATGCAGTAATTATTTTTACATAGATGCAATCACTATACATATATTCATTATAATATGATAAATATTCTTCATAATTTAGAAATATTCTGAATCTATGTTTTAATCATCACAGAAATGCTTGTAGAGGTAAATGCTTTTTCAGAATCTGTAAACCAATGCCAAATAGTAACTTATTCTTATTGATTCTTTCTAAAAAAATTTAATGTTGGATGTAATTTATCATACTATAGCCACTTTTAAATTAAACTTCTTATATGTGATTCGATTCTGATTTGCAATGATCAAAGTAATCTTCTATATCATACTGATGGAAGACTCAAAAGTCTGTAACTTCTGACAACTTTTAAAATTTTTTCTTAAATGTCAGCATCACGATTGGGTTCTTTCAATCATCCAATATAACTTCATCATTTAGGTATTTGACAAAAATAAATTTCAAAAGTTATTAGCTTCAATCACTATGTGCAATGCATTTTTTATTATGATTGGCATAGTACATGAAATAATTAGCAAATTTCTGTGCATTAATAATGCATTTGAAGAGTAACTTCCTTTGTCAGCTGCCTTAGAAATCTGTCAACAATAGAGCAAATGTAACACTCAATTATTATTAATAATATAATGGCAACTAACTTGGTGTCAAAATATAAATATTTGCTGTTACAATCATTTTATTATAAATTAACTTATTCTAGGGTCATTGTATACTGAGAATTAAAGACTGATATTATTAAAAAAACCTTAATTAAGAAATCCAACTTCAAATTATGTAATAAATAGATTAATGCATTGGGATTAGATGCAAATAAATTTGAAGAGATATTAGTTTTAATCATTGTGTATAATAGATGTTTTTACTATTGGTTACCATACTACATGAAAAAACTGCCAAATCCCTATGCATGAATTTCAAAAATATTTTCTTTTATTACTGCCTTGATATTCCAAAAATATATACATACTGCAAAGTGATTTATTATTTTTTTCATATAGCATTGCAACTATAGTAAAAATGTAAAAAGCACAATTTATTGGAGCTAATATCTCTTCAAATTTATTTACATCTAATTTAAGTTATATGGATCTATTTATTATATTTAGATATTTGGTATATAGCTTTGCCAACAATTTATCTATTTTTTTTATTAGCTTCTTTTAGAATATTTATAATTTCTTGGAAGGTATTCATATTTATAGATTTAATTATCTCATCATTTAAAATATTTGGCATTTCAGAATATATTATCTAATTGTAAGTGTTACTTCATGTTCTTATTCTTGATTATTATTTAGTTATTTATAAATGTCTCACACACTTCATAGTGTCATTTTTCTTTTTGGTATAAGTGCCAACTTTTCTTTGTTGAAATAAGTTTTTTAAAAAAACAAGGTAGTTTTTACGTTTTTGAAACCTTTATTCTTCTCTACAGCATTCTTTGTCATTTCATAGTTGTATCACCTTGTTTTACTTTAAAAAAAATATTGATAAAATGTAATTCTTTTTTATTTCTGTTATATGAATAAGATTCTAAATAGAGAACCCAGTATTATCTTTGGCCATATTCAAAATTTGTTTACTCTTTGCAACAATTTGCAAGTTTTGCCTTAAATTCATTTGAATAATTTTGAAGATTAATAATATCAACTGTTAATATTCATTTTTGCTAACTTTTGTCTTTCAGTTGATTACAATGTTGAAATAAATATTTTTTTTATTAATTAATTAATGGTAAGATTTTTCTGATAAAATTTTGGAAATATTCGTACAGAACAATGATTATTTATTTATTTGCATGGTGTTAAAAATGTGCATTTAAAGCTAAATGTTATTTTAATGCTAGACTTGGGAAAATTAAGAAAACACTTTCATGGTACATATATACATTAAAATTAAAAAAAAACAATCTTAAACATTTATAAATTCATTTAATAGACAATTAATTCAATTGATTTAAGAATAATAATAAATAATATCTGAGTAATGAAATTAATTTCGAAGTTACAACTTTCAGAAATAGGGCTTATATAATGATGGTATCCGTACTTTAAACAACAAAATTAATGCCAATAATAATCATAATTTGATAGAAATTACTTTTATTGCATCCACATTCATATATTCTAATTTTACATAAATTGGCTGGCTTCAAATGTTTTTTATATAGAAACTATAAACTATACAAGTTTGAAGCACACAGAAAAGACAACATTAAAAACTATATAAATGACTTAGTCAATTCAGGATATAATATTAATATATTAAATAAAACTCTTAAGAATTTTATTCATCATTAAATACCAGGAACATTAATATTAATGTACGGATCAACCTCTTTTTTATGACCGGTATATCTAAAAAGATAAAAAAAAAAAATACTCAAACGAATTCAATATTAGTTTTAGAACTCCTTCTAATCTTAATCAAATGTTAAACAACACTAAAGATAAATTATTCCCAAATCAAGTTCTCCATATAGTTTATAAAATTAAATGCAGTGAATCGACATGTAATACAATTAACTAAGAGGAGTCTCGTGCCAATTGTGCTACAAGATTAGCACAGCATAAATACATATACAATCACACTAAAACAGACCCCAATATTAAGTCTATATTTTTTGAACATGAAAGTGAATCTGGTCACAATTTCATTCCAATTAGTATTAAAGACATTTGTGCTGAGTGCAATGATCAAAAAATGAAATATGAGAAGGCATGGTTTATTAAATAATACCAACACAATAAACAAGAAAGACTCATGCATTGCATTATCATGTAAATGGTATATTTAAATTATTTAACTTATAAATTCTATTTATATAAATCTATATTAGTTCTATGAATATGACTGACCTAATCGAAAGCAGTACTTTGCTGAAAGAGAAAGAATTCAATATCTCTATTGTTAAGACCCTACCTCCAGATCAAATGGTTTTGAGCTTATACATATATATATATATATATATATTCTAATAAATTTATAATCTTTCCAGAATAGTGTATCTTCATTATTAATTTTATATTCAAATTAAGGAAAGATGTAATTTAATTGAGTTATAAAATAAAAGTATTGATAATAATATTTTACCTATGCATTACATTAATATTTTTACAGCAATATAAACATAATCATAACTGTGTATTAAATCAGATAACTATTTTATAAAAGAACATTAACCTTTACATTGAAATGTAATGTTATAGCTTTTGGGATCCTTTCTTAATTTTAATATAAACAATAATAATTAAATTATTTATTTCAGCAGGATTACTTTCATATCTTCATATCTGTAATTAATGTTAAAGTATTATTTGAATAACTAGGAGTCTCCTTTATAGTTTCATTATTCTGCTTAAATTATTTTTTTATAGACTGATTTGGAAGTTTTATTTAAGCTTGAGGCATCAATTATTTTTTAAATAAAAGCATAAATGCTTTAAAAGTATCTTGTTGATCCTTTTTTTTCTCTTTAAAATGTTCTAATAGAATTTATTATCCAATTTTCCATTTCCATGCTAAATGTATAGATTTCCTTTAGTAAATTTATTTTTAAAAGAGGTACTTGTTTTACACACATGATAATTTCGTCTGGTATCTATAGAATAATGGTAATTGATTCATTCCAAAAATAATTAGCATTAAATTTTAATTATTATCAATACTATTAACGACCTAGTATAATGTAGCAAGTCCCAAAAGAGAATTTAAAGTAAGCTACTAACTCAAAAATTATATGTTCTTTTTAAGATATTTTTTTAGATATCTTTTTTTTTCTTTGATTAAAAAGTAAAAAGTACTTCTTCTATTATACAATGATAACAGATATGTGAACTTCCCTAAATGGACAGTAATATATCTTGACATGCAGTTAAAAGTGAAGCTAAATGAGAATTATAATACTAAGCTGGCTTAGCATTTTCAAAGAATTTCTATATCCTTATAATCATAGCCAAAGAGTTATCTGGGAAAAGGTGGAATATATAAATAAAAGATATTCAAAAATATGCAAATTGTAGATTAGAATGTCCATTTCTTGAAGAGGAGGAAGCATGATTACATTAATCAATTGTAAATATTATTTTCCAACTAACTAGATATGCAACAATTGCAACTTGATTTTTCAGTTATATTTAAAAAAAAGGGGGGAAATATTTTCTTCAAAAATGTATTATTTTTTGTAACACTTATTTTTATAAAACTATTGAAAAATAAATAATGATGAAATTGATTAATATTATCTAATTAATTATAAGATTATAAAATAATTAGATAATTAAAAAATACTAGTACAAAGTTTTATGTGCATCTACATATAATCTATCTTTTCTATACACAAAAAGGCATTTACACTGTTAACAGTTTGAGTACTTTCCACAACAGACTTTTCACTGATATTGTAATCACAATGAATGGTCTCAATGGCAAGAATCTCTTATGATTAATTTGGCAATAGGAAATGTAACTTAAAAAAGTTTTGAATGAGTTGTGAAGTTAGAATACAGTTAATAGAATAAGATTTTAATTCTAGCTAAAGTTCCTTGATGTTAGAATGATAAATAGTTCCAAAAAATCAAAAAGAGACTTAATATGAAAAGTATTCTTTTTTTTTATAGAAGAAAAAAATATAGAATTGTGGTACCTAAACATAGACTTTTGTTGATCTTGTAAATACAAAAAAAAGTTTGCAACAAGTTTGATTACTTGTTTAATATAATTTTTGTAAAATTATTAAATATTTGTTTCTTAATAAATATTAAATATTTATATTTAGCTTTTATTCGAATATATCTGATTTTAATAAAAAAAATAGAAAATTTACTGATGTTAAACAAGAAATTCCTTCTGTAAAACAGAAAATGTTTATTGTAATAATTTCTTAATTATTTTTGTTGTTTTTATATAATTATAATTGTCTTTTAATATTTCAAATATCTTTTTCATAATTTAACTCATGCTTTAATAAAATATGTCTTAAATATATAGATTAAATGGGTGATATGTTTTTTCATTAAATAATTTTGGTCTTGTGTGTTATCCTTTCTACTAGGCTTAGCAGACAATTTTTTTTAAACATAGCTTCAGGGGCATCCAATAAATGTTTAAAAAACAAAATGCCTAACAAATAGCAGTCATATTTAATATTTATATTTCTAAAAATTATTGTTATTTTTTTAAAAAAAAATTTCTGCAACATTTAATTATAATATTTCCAATTTATTTATTATTATTATTTGTATTAAGTCATCTTATTAATGTAATATAAAAAATTATAAAAAATGTAAAGTGTCATATTGCATGCTTTTTAGGAGGGCAGGATCTCCTAACTTTGTGAATATTACACTGCACACTGAGCTGTCAAAGGAAGATTTTAAACTTTCATTGGTTTGCCAAAATCCCAGTAACAAAACTAAAGATGCTGAGTATAAGCAAACTATGACAAGTATATCAGCATTTTTACATTACAATATAAGAAGAAAATGAAATAAAAAGCATCTGAATAAAATTTATAATTGATTTATTAATATTTTTAAATTTAATAAGTAACATCTATTTGGTAATAGAAATTAAAAAAAAAAAATCTCTTGAAAATGAATATTTATATAAAAAGAATGGCTGCTAAGCTTGGTAGACAAGAAAATACATAAGGACCATAAATTTTTAGTCTGAAAATTAAATAAAATCTTTTGTCTTGCTTACATGTATCTGTTTATTATTCCTTTTTCCCTTTATTACAAAACTGATATTTTATTTTTAAGATTAATTCCATTTTTTTGAACTTATGCTTTATTTGTCAAAAGAATAAACATAAATGGAGAATAATGATTTTTTCATTAAATATACAACCAAAAAAAAAATAAAAATAAAAAAATAAACAAAAATCTTTATAAGTGTGTTTAAAATGAAGCACATAAAGTGAAGAAAAAATTAAATATTGAGAAGCCTATACAATATTGAATGGTACTCATCAGAATACCTACTCAGCACCCATTCTTAATATTAATAATAAACAAATCATAAGGAAAATTCAAATATTGGTACCTGGAACTGAAATACCTTGACTTTATAATAAAGATCAATTTAGCTGCTCTCCCTATTAATTATTTTCTCTAACAAAAAAGATTTTTTACAAATATTGACCCAATCTGTCCCCCTTTGTCATCGGGATGATGACATTATCCTACATACTTTAATACATTGTCCTGTACTTGATATATATATATATATATATATATATATATATATATATATATATATATATATATATATATATATATATATATATATATATATATATATATATATATATATATATATATATATCATTGAAAGAATCACAAGCTTTAAACTTTCCTCCTTTGCTGCTTTAGCCAAAGGATTGGGAAAGGTCTATTCCCATAAATTAGAATATCAATCTTTTTAACTTTCACTCTTTGGTGTATAAGATGTCACTTATATTTCAATAAGTTGTCTGGAAAATTGGATTCAATATTTTATAATAAAATTGGAAAGATTAAGGATGGAGACCAAGTAATTGCCCCACCAAACATAGTTGAGACCACATGGAGCCTAATCAAGCTTTAAACCCCAATATAACTGGAATGTTGATACTACTGGGGGGCTAAGAGTTCAAGACCTATCATAGTGAGAATATAGTGACAGAGATAAATTCCGGGACTTAAAAATAGACAGTTCAAAGAAAGTTTTTTCCGATGGTAGTGTCATGAGTGTGGGCTTGGAACTGGTCTGTGAATAAATTGTAATCATTGTAATGTGAAGGTTGTTGGACTGAATTCACATTTAAAATATGTAAACACATTTTAGATCAATAAAGAAAAAAAAAAGTTTGAAGCAGCTACAGCTTGAAAAATGTGAGATTAAGTCAAGAAAGCAAAGAAAATAATTCGTTTTTGGTTAATTAACAATTATAAGATTATTATAAATATTTAGTATAATAATGGATTTAATATATATAAGAATTATTTTTTCTTGAATACATTCTTTTTTTTCTTTTTTTTTTAAAATAAAAAATAATTGATTAATTATATATATATATAATTAAAGTATTTCAAAAGATGCTTTAAATTAGTTTTGATCTAAAGAATTTAAATAAATGTTTAGAAGTTTTTTTTCTCTTCCGAAAATAAATGTATTAAATATATGTATTATTTCCTAACATAAATTGTGTATTTCAACATTGTAATATTCTTTATAATCAATTAATAAGATGTTAGATATTTGTCATTCAAAAACTAGGGAGACAGAATCTATTAAGAAAGAAAGTATTAACAGCTGATATTCCTAACGTTCAGAAACATTACAATGAATTTAATTAAATTAGAGCTTGCAAATCATTTTAAAAATGTTAAAGTTTTTAAAAATGGTTCAGACTTGATTGAGATCAATATAAAGAAAACTTATACTCTACTAAAAACTACTCTACATATATATATAGTACAATAAAACAGCAATTTAGCAGTAAATTTTCAATTAAGACGTGACAATATGTGATGAAA
Source organism: Epiperipatus broadwayi (assembly GCA_028023455.1). NCBI lineage: Eukaryota > Metazoa > Onychophora > Udeonychophora > Euonychophora > Peripatidae > Epiperipatus > Epiperipatus broadwayi. The sequence goes on along the minus strand of JAQFVV010012572.1, from coordinate 261,141 downwards.
AGTTAAAATATAAAAATAGTTAAAAATGATTCATGAAAAATAATTGAATATCTAAAATTCTGTAAAACAGTACAAAAAAGAATTAATAATATTATAAAAAATATAATCAAGAATTGTAAAAAAAAAAAACTACAGACGAAAATAAAAGTTTCAAACATATAAAACAATATCTTGATATTCAAAACAAAGTTGCTTCCCGAAGAAGGAAAACGTTCCAAAATATTATTTTAAAAAAAAATCATCATGAAATGTGTAAAATAATTTTAAAAAGAACTATATATTAATATAAAAACAGAAAAACAAAATAACTCTTACAATTACATCTGAATTGCCTAGCATTTAAAAAAAAAAAGTGAGATATGCAATTAAATCTATATTCTAGAAAAAAATAAAATTATTATTGGTTTTTTAAAATAAGCAGGGGGGGGGGAGATATTTGGCAAAACTATATACTAGATATTTAATAATAAAACTGTACCAGATGATTGAAAAAATGTAATAATAATCGCTGCCTTGGCTGATGACTTTACAAACTCCTAGTAATAAGAATCATAATAAAGTTTGCAAGATTATATTTATCTAAAAAAAGTTATTCATAATTATTTTCATAATATTTATTATCCAGCTGATGATCTGGGTGATTTGGCCAAAATCTTGTATATATTATATATATTTATCTGGATAACATTTCATTTATATATATATTGTAAAATTTTACTTTGACTTTAGGCCTTCCATTATGCACTATGAAGTGCAAGTTAATCAAATTATAAAAAATAATATTCCAATCATGTATAAGTTCTGATATTTCAGGAACATAGTTATTTCTCCTGATTAACTCGATCCAATTTTTTACAGGTTGAATTACCATTGGAGTTAATTTTTTATTTATTTAGAGGGTGCCAGAGTCTGTGGACTCATTAATGTTCATTGAGCAGATTTGTAGTAAATCTAAATTTAATATTTTTTTGAAAGAAATTTCCCCTGGTTTAAACAAGCATATTGGCAAAGTAATTATACATTTCTTCACACAATAATAAAATCTAATACTTAAAATTAATAACGTACAATGAAAAGTTTATTTTAATGATAAATATTTTATTATACAAATTAAAATATTTAAACAAGAATTATTAATAAACCGGAAAGCATGCATACATGATAATCCAGATAATAATATTAATCAAATAATTAAATCAGTTTCTATTTTAATTAACTTAAGTTTCTTCTAGAAAGTTCTTTAAATAATAAAAGTTAATGTCTCTATCAATATTATAAGCTTATAGTTAACATTAGTTTGCAAACATTTTTAGTCACATTTTAGGGTATGAATAATCTTAGCAGTAAGTTTTGTGAATCTATTTAGATTGTAGCACACATGTATTTCTTGGGTTGAAGAGCTCATGGTCTTTGAGTTTGATCCCTATTGACATCTTTTTATATTCCTGGTCTGTCTTAAGCCTAGACTTGAAAGCTCCTTGGATTAACCTCTTTATGATAAAATAAGGTGTTCACAAATACTCCAATGTCCTCTCCACATGAAGTCTTTATTCAACAAATGAGTAGATCTGGGTAGAAGCATTTTCATTACCCAGGACCCCCATGGAAACAGCCAGCTGAAAGAACAAGACAACAAGACCCTGGTCAAAATTGTATTCATTTTATATTCTAGATCCAGTTTTGGGACTTCTGGGCATATATTATCTTTTGTTTTTTTATCAGAATACAAGATAATAATCTAATATATTTCTTTTCTGTTACAAAGTCTTTTTTTTTAATAAATTATTTTGGCCATTTTTAATTAACATTCTGATCATAATCATATTTTTTTTTATTTTTTCTGCATTAATAATCTACATGATTTATATTCTTTCCAATTTTAACTTTAATTAAATTAAACAGATAATATCAACACAAATAATTTTCATTGCATGTATTTAAATATATAAATTCTATTAAACAAACAACAAAACTGTGTCTTTTGAACAATCTTTAATTTTTACTTTTTCAACCTTTAAATCTTAATGCCAACATACTCATGATTACTACAGTTAAATATATAATTCAGGTTTATGCCCCATCAATTTTTCATTGGGATAATATAGAAAAATTATTATATAGATGTAAAAAATGTTTTTGATAAGAATAAACAACACTTTAAATTTGTCGTGGGAGACTTCAATGCTAGAATTGAAAATCATTTGAAAAATAAAAATGCTTGGGTCAAATTTGGATGTGATGGCATAAATAAGAGTTAATACATATTTGTGGAATTAGAAGGAAAATATATATACATTTTTTTTTGAGGAAGAAAATGCTAAATAGAAAAAAACATAGAAATATCCAAATAAAGACACAAAAGAATTTGATTATATTTTGAGTAGTATAAAACATATGCACTTCAGAAATGATGATCAATTGTGAGATGTAATATCCAAAACTAGAGAAATAAAAATTGTAAAAAAAATGGTATTGATAGTTGATATTCTTAATCTTCAGAAACATGCCAAAGAATTTAAATTAAAATTTGCTAAGCTTAATTCTCTAGATAACAATAACTAGATGACCATTATCTAACTATAGTTTGATTTGGATATGAATGAGTTACCTGAAACAGAAATTTAAGATTAATACCCCCCCCCCCAAAAAAAAAAATCATAGTTTTCCCAATCTAAATTATAGACAAGTTGATGAACCAAAACTAAAAAAACATCTCATCAAATGAAATTAATAAGAAGATAATTGATTCAGTACTAAGAAATGCAACAAAATTAGCTGATATAAAAAAAGCAGCGCTTCCTTAGTAAATTGATACCTGAGACAAGAGAATGTATGAAAAAAACAAGGAATATAAAATATTTTAAACTGGTCTATTGAGAAGAACTGAATGTTTGCGGTTGTGTAAAATAATATTGGAAAAAAATAATGATATAAAAAAATATAATTGTGATTTGGCAAGAAAAGTTGTAAAATAAAATAAAAGTTTCAAAAATACAAACATTTTGCTATTAAAAAATAAGTTATTTTAACAATAGAAGAAGCACGACATTACAAAATGTGTGGAAGAGTTCTATAAAAATTAAAAAACATAAAAAAACAAAACAAAATAATCATTATAATTATTGCCTTTGAATTGCCAAGAATTTTAAATGAAATGAGGCATGAAATTAAATCTATGAAGAAAGAAAAAGCTCCAGGAAATTATAAAATTGTTATTTGTACCTTGAAAAAGACAGGTGAAGAAATAAAAAAAAATATTGGCAAAATTATGTACCAATGTCTAAATAATAAAAATATCCCAGTTGATTGGAAGAATGTGATAGTAATATTAATATGTAAGAAAAATGATAAAAACGATATTAGAAATTACAGACTGGTTAGTCTTCTATCAGTTTTATATAAGATTTTCATCAAGATAATTCCATTCCATTTGTGGCAGATTTTGATTAATGAACATGGTTGATTTAATAGTTGTTTTAAAATAGTGGATTACATTTAAGTATTGAGAGAAGTTATAGAAAGAATCAATATAAATTGCCATTATATTTTGGATTTGTAGCTTATGAAAGATACATTTGATTCTATAAGCATTTTCACAGCGATTAAAGGTTTGTGCCGTTAAGATATAGTCCTGACATATTGCCATGTTCTGAAGACTATTTATCAAAATGCAACAATAGTAATTGGATTATAATATGCTAATAAGAATATTAACATTGATAAACATGTACAACAGTGTGGTTCCATATCTACATGAAGTACTTTGTAGATAAAAACTGGATGTAAAGGAATAAAAATAAGCTGAGATTAAGCCATTTATATATTTTGTAAACAGTATGTTCTTTTTTTTTTTTTATATGGAAAATAATGCTTCAAAGTGTCAGGAAATATTGTATTACAAAAGTTGTCAGGTGAAAATTAAAAAGTAGACCTAAATATGAATAGTAAAAAAAAGTAATGTAGATGAATTTTTTCAAGTAAAAAAAAAAAAGATTTATGGCCGTGAATTAGAAAAAAATAACAAGGTACAAATATCTTGATAAGATTATTAATATAGATGGGTACATAATGGATAAAATTAATTGTAGAATTATATTTGTTTGGAATGCTTTGGGTAAAAATAATTTAATATTTTAAAAGGAAATATGGCTAAATGTTTGAAAAGAAAGGTTTTTAATGGATGTGTTTTGCCAGTTCTTACTTCATGGATCTGAAACTTGGACACTTAACAGAAAAGCAATACAGAAATGTTAAATCACTCAATGAAATATAGAAAGATGCAAACTGGAAATGACAAGAAGGGTTCAAAAGCAAAATACTTGAAATCGAGAACAAACAATATCATTAAATTCAGTCAAAAAATTAAGAGATTGAAATGGATCTGACAACTTATAACTAGAAGAGATGATAATAAATGACAGTTGAAAACTAAATCCTGAATGATTGTAAAACATTTAGCTAAAGGTCATATGTAAGGTGGATGGATGAAATAAGAAAATTTGTTGTTGGAAAATGAAGAGAGGATATGGATTGGAGAAACAGAATTAAATTTGTAGAGATCTTCAACTTGTAATGTACTGCTAATCATTGGAAATAATGATTATCTGTGTTATCATTTTCAAAATTGTTTAAATCAATAATCAAAAAGAAGTTAATGCCATTTTTGACAAAAAATATTTTACTAATATTTTAATATAATTTTTTATGTAATGGTAGTATTATCATATATCAGCAAAATTTTTGACATAGTAAATCATATGATCAATTTAAAAAGAGCTTGTAATCATAAATTTTAGAAATTTTTATTTGTTAGTAGAAAATTCTTTGCTGAATAAAATTTTATTAATACCTATTGTTCAATAGTTAGAAATTCAGCTACAATCAATATTAAAATTTGGCAGAATTCAGTTTTAAATCTTTTTTGTTCTTCACTTATATAAAAGTATATAGTTTTTGCCTTTGATTTCTAGACCTTTGGAACTGTTAATGACATAATCTCAGGTATTATTGATTATTGACTAGAATTTGTAATAAGAAGAAATGTAAATTATTGAATTTGTGATTTAATAGTAATCGTTTCTGTTTTGAAGTAAATAAACCTAAAGATGTAGTTACGTATTGAGGACGTCTAACAATTATTTGTTTTCATTATAATTATAACAATTTTACATGCAGAACTTGTTATTCTGGCTAAAAAATATAAAAATTATAAGTAATGTTAGATATTTGGAAGACTGATTAGAACAAAATTTGTTTTGGTTTTTTCATGTGATATCTTTACAGACTCATTTATATTAATAGAACTCTTTGATGTTATAGTATATTCATTTGTTTCCAATTCATATTGTTTTATTATTTATAAATCTTATTTTATCGGCTGCATTATTTACTGTATTTCTTTTAGAAAAAAAGATATCTCTCTTTGTAGCTTCAAATCTGCCACAATTGCAGAAACTTTGTACATTATCTTTTGGATGTAAAAAAAGATCCTTTTGTTGGAGTTGTTTTCTAGCAGTAGCTTTACTAGCAGCGCTTCATGTACAGAATAATTAATAATGATTACCTTAGTAGACCATTTTAATTACAAAAGAATAACCTATTACATTAAAAGTTCTCTGTTATAAGTTCCGCTGCTATCTATTTATTATTAGATCTGTTGTTGAAAATAAATATTGTACAAGTATGTAAAATATTTCTTAACTTCTTATTAAAAAATTTTACAAAAAAATTATCCTAATTTTGATAACAATTTATGATTTTTATCAAAGGTTTAGATGTCTTTTTTCCTAAACTATAGCTATATTAACTATTATGTAGCTTTAATAAGCAAAGGATGCCAGATGATAATACTTAATAAATCTCTATCCAGTGTTTACAGTAGGTGGCATAGCCGTGGTGAGAGAGAAAAACAGCAATTTATAAGCTGGAGTCATGTGATAGAGTCGCGTGATATTTTTATAAGTTTATGCATTCTAACTTATTCGGAATAACAAAAAATAAATTTAAATTTGATGAGAGAGAAAATAAATGAATATTGCATAGTATAATGTTAAATAATAAATGATATATCATTATTATAAAAATAAATATATTTTGTAGTTTTTATTTCTTTCTTTCTTCACCATATTTGCATTTATGTTTAATTTATGTTTTTTAAAGATAATTAAGAATACATGAAAATCTTCAATGAAGATTATAAAATATGATAGAAATGTAGGGTAATTTTTTTTTTTTTTTGTAAAAGTTGTACCATTCGTATAAAATAAATTCAAGTTTTTAAAGAAGAAAGATACTAAGTATATGATACTTGTCAATGAGTGAATCGTTATGAAAAAATAAATAAATCCCGAATTGACAATTTTTATTAAATAATAAATAATTGAAATAAAATACTAGTTTCCTACTTCACCTTTGAGTAGTAAGTAATTAAACTGCGCTTTACGCAAAAAAGTGAAGCTTGTCTAAAATATTATTAAAGAGTTATAATATATATATAAAGTATTGTAAGTAATATTTACTAAGGCAATAAACCTAAAGCATGTGCGGTTTAAAATGCGAAGGTAGGACCTCTACAAGTCTTAACCACAAGCTTACACATTGGAAGAAAAGAGGGGCACAGTGTTGTAGTATACTTGAATGCCCATATCATAATATTTCACGAGGCAAACTTAGCAGAAACATTTCTTTTTTTTACAAAGGTTTAAAGCATGTGCATTGACGTTTATTACTATACCATAAATATTATTATATATTTTCAGTAGTATATATTTTAAAGCATAATTTATTTACAGTGTTATTAAAGTTATTATAATTTAAGTCATAAAGATTTTATAATTTTGAAAGATTGTATAGTTAATTTAATTCATTTCACATGTTTTTGATAATAAAACCAAAGTATCAATTTACAGAATAATCTAATTGTATATAAACATTAAACGTGATTATATAAATATACATTTAGCAAGTCTATATGGCATACCGTCTATATTTATATATAACTTAAAATTTTAGAGACATTATTATAACTTTTATTTGATATTTGATTTTTAAATGCAATATTTATTTTAATTTTACTACTACGTAAAATTTATAATTTTTAATTATAATTTTATTTGTAAAAAGACTTATTTGAAAAGTGCTATATATATATTTGGTAAGTCTATTTGTATGGGTATATACAAGGGTCTCTTGATGTAAAATCTTCAACTTGGATTTAAATCAAACCAAATAAACTTCAAATTTTTTTTAACAGTTTGAAATTTTTTTATAAAATAGCTAGCCCACATATAACTAACCATTCAATATTAATTGATAAATTGATGTATAGATAATCATAACTAAAGAGTAAAACAGAAAAATGTTTAAACACTCACTAACTGGCTATTAAAAAGCCTAGAGTTTACCGTCTTCTCTTTCACTGTTTTTATATGAGAAATTGTTGGAATAGCCTTTGCTTTGCATTGGAATATTTAAAAAGTGTTTTTATAAAAATATATATTGTTTTTAATGTCATGCCTGTTTACACATTGGCTCTGTTGGTAAAGACAATTATTTGAAAACTATTTCACTATTATATATAAATAATATTAAAATATATTATTATTATAATTCTTATAAATAAATTAAAATTTCAAAAATATCAGAAATTTATGAATATAAGCAAAGATGTTGAACAAATTAAAAAACTCTCCAGTTTGTTGTCTGGCTTGTCTTCATCATTTCATAAACTCTTGGCTCTAACTCCATTAAGTAATTAAAATCCAAATGTAATTAAACTGATCATTCATACTTAGAATAGACAAAATAATTTACTATTAATGATATTTCAATAGATAGTAAAAAAAAACCAAAAATATTTTTTTAATATGTAATTTCGAAGAAAATTATATTAATATTGTGTCCTTTTTATTGGTACACCCTAGCCTAAAAATAAAATTGGGAATAAAATTTGTTTTGGCATAATTTTAAATTTTATTAAATCAAAAAGATAGGTACTTATTAGGCTAAGAAAAATAATTATCATTTTAGTTATCATAGGGTTTGAACTTAGGTTTAATTAATTTAAAATCATATAAAGGATATAAATTCAGGGTAAAATAGTTGGGTAAAAATGTACATAAAAGATAAAATAATAAACAGTAAATGTAGTATAGTTACAAATAAGCAAACATTTGGTAGCATTTAAACTTATAGTAAAGTTCAAATCTAATCTAAACCAAAAATGGTTATATGAATAGATAATAATTGTCTGTGTGCATCTAATATTATAAAAGCAATTATTATTTCTAGTTAAATCTTAAGTTATGTTTACAAATAAATGATTAATATTTATTTTACAAATTTGGTGATTAAAAAATCATAAAAGTAATATGGAATCTAGTTGGTATAAAAATAAAATCAGAATGATTCAAGGCAAGTAAATTGTATTTTATTCAGTTTCTAAAAGGAATTATTTTTATTGAGAAATATTTTAAAAACCAAAAATATTTGTTTTAAAAATAGATCATATATTAGCAACTAAGTAAATATTTTAAAAGCAGAAAAGAGGGGAAATTAGCCAATAAATAACATGTGAATGATCATTTAAAAAAATTGAGGGAAAATTAAATTGGAAAAAAAAAAAAAAAGATTACAGATCTAGAACAAGTAACTGTTTTTTTTTTTTTTGGGGGGGGGATCTTAAAAAAATTGCTTAACATTACTTAAATATTATTATTATTTAAAAAAAAAAGGTAATGGATTTTACCTATGTAATAATTTAAAGTATATAGGTTATAAAGTCTTGTTAAAATGAATGAGTAAATTAAATTGATCTCTACAGGCAAATCAGCAATTAATGATTCTTGGAAAATTGATTAAAATCATTATATAGAAAAAAATAATATAAAAATGAAGGAGAAAAGTTGTATATACATATCAAAGTGTTTTCAAGGAATACATCCACTGAAGAAAAACTATGGGAGTACTGTATTAATACTGGATTTAATTGATAAACTAAATGAAGTATTCATGTGTCACAGATAAAAGGCAATGTATCCCTGACAGAGCTAAATATGCATTTTTGAAAATATCTAGAAGTAAGTTAATAATAGATAATAATTAAACTAGGTGTGAATGGAAAAGCATACATCATATTCAAAGATAAATCTTAAAGTATTTTTGAATAAAATTTTAATTGAAATGATTGAAACTGAGCAATAAGTATCAGTTTTACGTAGAGTTAAAAAATTATACTGAGTGATATATATGTTAAACGAAGATTATATTTATACCTGTATAGAATAATACTGGTCTTCTAGCAATGAATAAAAGCATTATCATATGGAATTATGAAAAAATATATGAAACAAGTTTAAGAAAGTAAAACTATCCCAGAAAATATTTAATAAAGAATAAATATGCATAGCAATAAATTGTTGAAGAAAATATGCAATAAACATTAGTGGGAAATATCAAACGTATGTGGAAGATAATATTATTCTATTTTAAAAATGAAAATGTGAAATGCTTTTTTTAAATAATAATAGTAACCAAAAATAAGTAAGAAATCAGCCGTATGCTGAATTATTAGTAGCACAAGAAGCATTTAAATCGAACATATAAGGCAAGTTGCAGATAATTTTTAACTACTAGAGAAAAAAAAAACTGCTCTTGTCGATAACCCAATGCCATGTGGATTTTTATAATTGTAACAATCTTCTGATGAGAACAAATGAAGCAAAAGTGATAATAATATTGATGTGTAATTAGTCTGAATTATGTGGAACGATTGGAATGCCAGTCAAAGTTTTTTTTAGAAACTTGTATTTTTTTTAAAAAGCTTGCAATATATATATATATATATATATATATATTAATTCTATACTTTAAACAATTGTTATTACAATAGGGGGAAAGGGAATAAATTAATAGATAATGAAATTAATAATTGATTCAATTTGATTGTCTATGTCATTAATTATTTTAAAAGTTATGTTTTTATCAAATATTGTTAGATAATTAAAATAAATTGATATGATTAAGGAGTGAATGAAATATCTCATAAAAGTAGTTAACAACATGTATGTTATAAAGAGGGGGTGGGTTTGTGTTTAAATATACAATATTGAAAAGGAGAAATGATATTTTAAATTTGATCTTATGTTTTGCGATGAACAATTTAATATAGTTATAAGGAATTATAAGTAATTTTAGTTTGTAATTTGTATAAGCAAATAGTTATAAGAAAAATATTAAACAAATGCAACTTAGAAATATGAGGGTAATAATTAAGTCGTTAGATAAAGCAAAGATAAGTATTGTATTTAAGATACATTAAAGAGTGGTCTATTAACATTTATCTGAATCTCATAAATTATAGATGAAAATTATTGTAAAAATATATAGGGGTTAAGATTTAATAGTACATAGTATAAAATTCTTATTGGTTGTATTTTAGTATATAGGTTGAGAATAAAACCATAGGTAGATGGAGTTTGAGATCAAAAAATTAATTGATTTTATAATTATTATAATTAGAAATAAATAAATTAAGATCAGAGGAAGAATATCATGGAATCTAAATTAAACAAAAAGTAACATTCCACCGTATTATAATAAGATTATTGTACTAAAGCAACAATATAATAATTAATATTTTCCATTTTGTCTTTATAATTTAAAGCCTAACTTATAGTGGGTTAATAATTGTAAAAGAAGGGGGAAATGATTATCTAATGGAGACACCTGATTTGTGATAAAAGAAAAAAAATCTAAAGGTAAATATCATAACAGCGCCATATTATATAAAAAGGAATTACTTTTTGTTTTATTGTAAGTATCCCAAAAAAAAAAAAAAAAAAGGAATGGAAATTTTTCAATTGTTTATAGTGTTACTTAGTACGTGGGTATATAATTTTATTACCATTGTTATCTTTAAATTACCTGTTAGTTAAAATGTTTATTATAATATCTTGTAAATAATATGATTAAAGTTTGTTGTTTTGAAAGTTAACTTGAATGTTAAATATTGCATTTCTTTTGTGAGAATCGTTGTCACTCTATCACATGAACTCAGGGTGTACAGTTTGAGATTGTAGTAACAAATTAATCCAGTATAGAGCAATATGACCACCACTTAAGAACACACTTCTTAAAAGATATTTTAATTTAATGTAAACTGCCTTGATCATATAAGTCATTGATAATATTGCAAATTATTAAAGTATGCTTATTTATAAGGAATTAAATATAATTACAATTTAGATAACTATTGGTTTAAGAGTAAATATTAGGGAACATAAGTATGAAATAGTAGTACAATTTTAATTATAGATTCAGGTGATAAGTCTTTTCTTAATTGACTCACTACCTATAAAGTTCAATAAAATCCTTCTTGATATTTTATAGGTGGATCAAATAACTAATTGAAAATCAATGATAATCCTGAGATCTCCTTAGAATGATATTGTTATTATGGTTATTTTTAATGATGGTGTTATAAAAGTAAAATAAAAGATTACCATACAATAAAATAACAATACAACTTATTGAGTAGATTCATTTAAATGTCATCATTATAGATATTTTATTTTGTTAATTGAAACATTATCATTAGTCATGAGAGTATTTGGATACTGAATAAGGAGGAGTGTCTAAGTATTCTTATGCCATTGGATAAATACTTTAGTATTTATTTAATGTTAAAGAGTATGTAATTTTGTTGATATGATATATGAATCTCACAGTTGTTATAATTGATTAAACATAGTTAAACAATGGTAAGTCTATTAAATGGTACCTAGACAAAGTCCTAATATGGACTAATATAGGGACTTGGCATATCTGCTAGGGGTCATCCTCCTATTGACAGAGTACAATATATATATATATATATATGTAAAATAAATAAAATATCCATTAATTAAAAACAATATTGTAATTATAATTGAAATAATATTTTTAACGGTTTACAAACAATTACAAGCAATCTTTAAATCTGCAGAAGTACTTTCGGTTACTTTCTAACCTGCCTCAACTGCCATTAAATTCAAAAACTAAAAGCGGAAGCAAACGTCATCAATTCAAATTCTACAAATCTCGTATTTTAATGTTAGAAGCTTGTCAATTTATTAAATGCGTTTTATTCCTGTTTATAAAAATTGCCTCTTTAATTTTTCTTTTACTATGGTTTTTCTCTTCATGAAGAATTTTCACATTTTCAACATTAAATTTAAATTTATATTTACATGTTTTTTCATGATCGAAGAAAACTGAAGAAGATATTAAATCACCATTATTTTTATTTTTTACATGCTTATATAACAATTCGTGTTCTTCAATCTTTTCTCAATGCTGCACCTAGATTCACCTATATATGATAGCATACAATCACAAAAAATTTGATATATGACATTACTTTTTTGCTTGACAGGTATGACATCCTTAGAATTATTAACTAATTTATTAATATTGTTTGGAACGTAGAATGAAACATTAAATACATTCTTATATAAATCCTTAAAAAATTTTACTTGTGGATTTGAAATAAATGGAATAGATATCCATTTTTTATTATTAATCTTCATTTCTTTTAAATTATAATAATTTTTTTAAAATTGACTTAAAGTATTGTTTATTTGTTCCACTTTATAATCAACATCAAGCAATTCCTTGGCAAATATCTCAATATTTTTCAATTTATCACTTTGGTAACGACATAATTTTTCATTCCGAAACAAAAAAGATTTAAAACTTGCCATCTTATACATCATTGGTACTTTTGATTTACAATTTATATATCCTCTTTTTTGCAATGGCTTAATTATTAGTTTTTAATTTAATATACTCTTATCTCTTGTGATCATTAAATCTAAATAGTTAATCTTATAGTCCTGTTCTTTTTTTTAAAAATTTTTAAAAATGTAATTATTGATGAAAATGATATTATTGCTTCATTGGATGTTACAGAAATGTATGGATCTATTGATAGAATGAATTCCATAAAAATAATTGAACATGCATTAAAAAGTAAAAATATTTGTAAATATATGATAAAATTTATCATTGATTCTTTAAAATTTTTTAATGATAACATTGTTGCATCTTTTGAAGGTCAATATTATAAAATGAACAAAGGTTGGCCTATGGGATTGCCTGTAGTTGCACAAGTTTGCAATTTCGTTTTATCTGCATATGAGAGTAGTATTTTAAATATGTGTATTTTTGGAGATATTAAAATTTACAAAAGATATGTGGATGATGTTTTTGTCTGTGGAAACACTAATAGTATAAATTTGCTTATAGAGGAATTAAATAAGTTGAATGGCTTGAAATGGTCTATTGAAAAAGAACAGGACTATAAGATTAACTATTTAGATTTAATGATCACAAGAGATAACAGTATATTAAATTATAAACTAATAATTAAGCCATTGCAAAAAAGAGGATATATAAATTATAAATCAAAAGTACCAATGATGCATAAGATGGCAAGTTTTAAATCTTTTTTGTTTCGGAATGAAAAATTATGTCGTTACCAAAGTGATAAATTGAAAAATATTGAGATATTTGCCAAGGAATTGCTTGATGTTGGTTATAAAATGGAACAAATAAACAATACTTTAAGTCAATTTAAAAAAAAAAATTATTATAATTTAAAAGAAATGAAGATTAATAATAAAAAATGGATATCTATTCCATTTATTTCAAATCCACAAGTAAAATTTTTTAAGGATTTATATAAGAATGTATTTAATGTTTCATTCTATGTTCCAAACAATATTAATAAATTAGTTAATAATTCTAAGGATGTCATACCTGTCAAGCAAAAAAGTAATGTCATATATCAAATTTTTTGTGATTGTATGCTATCATATATAGGTGAATCTAGGTGCAGCATTGAGAAAAGATTTAAGGGACACGAATTGTTATATAAGCGTGTAAAAAATAAAAATAATGGTGATTTAATATCTTCTTCAGTTTTCTTCGATCATGAAAAAACATGTAAATATAAATTTAAATTTAATTTTGAAAATGTGAAAATTCTTCACAAAGAGAGAAACCATAGTAAAAGAAAAATTAAAGAGGCAATTTTTATAAACAGGAATAAAACGCATTTAATAAATCGACAAGCTTCTAACATTAAAATACGAGATTCGTGGAATTTGAATTGATGACGTTTGCTTCCGCTTTTAGTTTTTGAATTTAATGGCAGTTGAGGCAGGTTAGAAAGTAACCGAAAGTACTTCTGCGGAATTAAAGATTGTTTGTAATTGTTTGTAAACCGTTAAAAATATTATTTCAATTATAATTATATATATATATTATTTACAAATAATAAAAAAGATTAAATTTTAAAACTAAAAAAAAATATCAAACTTATTCTAGACAAATTTGAAAACATAATTTCAAACATAGGATTAAGATAGATATTTTAAGATCCTCAGAGTAACTAATGAGAATTTATAAAACAAAAGTGTTTGATATTAAATGAATAAGTACAGGTTACGACAGATGAACATTAATAAAATATAGCATTTTTCCTCTTCAAATTAATAAATTGTTTTCAGTTTAATCATTAACAGATTATTATTTTTTTTTTTATATAAACATATTGAAATAAAATATCTCTGCCTGCAATACAGAATAAATAGTTTGTGTGCACAGTTAAGTTTAATTTATATTAAGAAAAAATGTACATATACAAAAATTATTTAGATAAATATTACAATAGTCTAAAATTACTTAAATAATAATTAACCTTTTAAAATTTGGACATTTATTATTGTTCGTTCTGGTGAGAGTTTTTGAAAATGCTCAATCTTTCATATTAAATTATATTAAAACTCAATAAATTGGACTTATTTTCTTTCTAATTTAATTATATAAATGAATAATATTCTAAAAAAAATCATATTTGAGCTTTTTAAATATTTAAAACTGAACTGTAAATGGGAACAATGTATCTTAAACTCGATCAACAAAATTAGAGTAAATATTTTTTTAGAAAATGAATGTGTTCTTATTTATTTTAAGTTTTTTTTAATGTGAACTAAAAAAGATAAATTTATGAAAAAGCTATTAAAAATTCTGCTTTAAAATCTGATATTTGTTTTATAATTAAAACATTTGATTTTTTTTTAACACAATGTCAATTTTTATAGGTAGTGTTGTTAGTGATGAGTTTCAAACAAAGTATCATCATCAAGGAAAGAATACCTATATTTTCCAACTGTTTATAAACATATTAAGATATTTTTAAATTAAAAAAGTCAGTAGAAACAGTATATGTCAAATTTATGATATTTAAAAAATTCTACCCTAATATAAGTTATGTGGTAAAACAGTATTCCAAAACTATGGACTTTATGTGGGAAACATCCAATGATTTTAAAAGAATACATGAATGGTAGAATTGATTAAGAAATAATATTCTTGAAATTTTGACGTAAATTAAAATTTAATAAAAAAAATATGTTTGATAAATAGATTATTTGATTTATTTTTGATTTGACAAAAATGAATATAAATTCTTTTTTTTTTCCCATGTGTCATGGCATCAGCTGGGAAATGAACCTGTGATCCCAAAACAACTGCTTGTAAAGCAGCCATCACTGACCTCTCGACCACCAATGCTTGATGAATATAAATTATTGACCCTTTAATATCAAATTCTAGATCCTATCTGAAATGACACTGTTTGTTTAGTTTTATTTACTATGGCAGTATTTTAAATTGGTATTACTTTAATAATAATCATTTGTTCAATCTGCTTCTCTCTTGAATAATACTTTATAGTTTTCATTTTTGTTCGCAGATTTCAGGTGTATCAGGTGATAAATAAAACTTCAAAATCCATGAAGCAAGCCATTCTGATGCTGCTCTTCTTGGAAAAAAGAAAAATATATTTTAATTCAAAAAATTAATTTGCATTTAAAAATTATTTTTGTTTATTATAATAATATTTTTATTAATGAAGATATATTAATGTTTCTTTTTTAAAATAAAAATTAAACAACCAACATGGTGATGAAATATTGTAAATCGAAGAATCAAACATAATTTTTTTTATTTTTCATTATAAATTAAAAATGGATTAATTATTTTATTTTTTAAAATATATATTTTAATATTTAAAATATTAATTATTATTAAAAATAATTTAGTTTTTTTTTTTCAAATTAGATTTAATCTTGGATAATAATATATACAAAATTAAAACTAATATTTTAGATTTTGTCTTAGTAACGTTATTTAGCAAAATGATTACTATAATATAGGAAAGAAAAACATTAGTGTAAAAACAGAGATGTTTGTTTTAATGTATATGTATATCATAAAAGTTAATTTAAATATATTTTATAATTAAAATAATATTAAAAAAATAATTAAAAAAAATTTTCTGCCTTTAATCAAAATAGTGTAAACCTGTGGTGTTTTAATAAATGTAAGAGAAAGAAAGTGACAATAGTATTACATTTATAATCTTTATTTTTATAATTAAAAATATAAAAAAATATATAGTTTTAATTCTTATTTTTATTAATGTAAATATTTCTTAGCATATGATTATAAATACTACGATATATATTAATCTCAAAGTTTGCAAAATCAAATATGTTCTGTTGCTGGAAGAATTCCATGCTTGTTAAAATTTGAGGCTCCATATGTATGCTGTCAGTACTCTGCTGATCTTATAACCCATTATTTTTGTGAGCATTACTTCTTATGTAAATTGGAAGTTGTGAGCCATATCAATGTGTCTATATAAGTTTTCTCTACATATGCATAGAAAATATTGATAAAAAGTAATCTAAAGTTGAGAAAGAAATTCATTATTATTTACATTTAATTATATATGAAGCCTAATTTTTATACATGTAATAGCATAGACAAAGTAATCTATTACTGAAAGAAAGGAAACCTACAGTATACATATACAACTTTACCTCTATTAGTGACAGATCTTTTTGTAAGGATTCACCATATTGACTCTTATAAATTTAGAACAAATATTTTGACTTACAATTGATTATTCACTATTATTAGCTTTAAAAATAATTTCAAAATCTTTTATTAAAACACTAAAACATCATATGATCATCTTGCAGCACCTCTGTATGAAGAATTTGCTACTGTTATCAAAAGCAGCTGTCATTTTGAAAAAAAAAATACTGCCACTTTCTAAAATTAATGACATCATAGAATAGTGATTTCATTAAGACTATGTCATTTGAAAATAAAATAATGATATTTATTTAAATTGTACAGTACAGATTTATTTATTAAATAATTTATACTAATATATTTTGATTATATAATTAAAATACAATTAGTGTACTTTATTTAATTTTGATTCAGTATCTTTGCAAAACCATAAGTGCTTTCATTTATAATATATCCAAAGTAATTTTTATCTTAACAAAATAAAAAAATATTAGTTCCATTCAGTACAGTAAATAATCAAAAACATTCTTTAATCATGTATAACAACAAAGTATATTAATATTAAATTGAAAAATGTGTTTATTAGCTAAAATATATTCAATTAATTTTATAAATTAAAATTTTTAAAAACTTTAATTTTCATGTGGAAAAAATACAATGAGCATAATTGTAAAATATGCACACTGTTATTGTAAGCAATTTTGAGAAAAAATGATTTCAAGCACTATACAGCTAATAATCAAAACACGATCAAAATTTATTTAACTTAAGGGTAAAATATAACTTATTGGCTTTCTTTTAAATCAATTATCTTATAATTCATTTATGACATATTCAAAATTATAGCTGGTTTTATAATAAATATAAATCAGCAAAAAATGGGGTTTAATCATTTATATTAGTAAACTACAGCAATTAGTTGTATATTGTCTTATCTACATTTTATTTAATTTCATTGCATTTATGTAAAATGAAATAAAAATTGTGATTAAAAAATTAATAGTACTGAATAAAAAAATCAAAGTTTTATTGGTTAGAAATTACAAAAATAAAACACTTTAGTAACTGAATATAAAATGAATCAAAAATAAATTTTAAAGTGTACATTATGTTAATTTTTAAAAAAAATTTAAAGTGTACTTTGTAATTAGTTATTTTTTCATGCTTTATTCTAATTCAATAAATTGTGATTCAAGAAATATCATTCTTAGATTGTATAGGAAGAAAAATAGCAGAGTGTTAAATCATAGCTACTGAAGTCCTTTAATATAGTATATTTACCTACATATTAGTAATTTTTAAAAGTAATATTCTTAGTTAAATGTTTATTTATTAATTAACATATTTTTACAATTTAAGCTTTATTATTTATCTGAATTTATATATTTTGAATTTAGAGTAACAAATTAATTTTTCTCCCCACAATAACTCATTATAATTGCTTATTTTTTATGTCACATTTTGACTTATAAGGCATTTTGAGGAAAGTTAATCTCTACTAACTGGAATAAAGATGTTTAGTGAGCACATTATTTAAAATATTATTTTCAGTGTCCATTTAAGAAAAAATCTATTTGCCTGATTTAAAAGAAATGTGGTTAAAATTAATATATATCAAAATGCAACAATTCTAAAAAACTTAAAGTTCATCAATAACAAAAAGCAACGTTGAGTTTAAAATCATAAAAAAGTGATGAAAGTTTTTTAAAAGTTTTATAATGCAAATTTCCATAAAAAACACTAGTGATTAGTTTATACTAAAAAAATATATGGAATATATAGGGTATATGAGCACAGACTTTCACACAACCCATCACTCTCCACTCTATCTCATAATGCTGATACATCTGAACACATATATGTCAAAAAGATAAATAATCACCAATATACATATTTCATGCTTAACCAGCAATCATAAGTTGGTCCAGATTACCATCTCCACACATATATGCTATAAGTGCTCAGATATATATTAAGATAGCCAATCCTCATACTTTAATGGACAGGCTTCAATCTACTCCACACTCCGACTCTTCAACCGTCCATCCAATTGAAAATCTGATGATGGAATGCTCAAAATCCATCCTGAGGCTGAGATTTTTGTCACATCCATGTTGACCTAAGGTTAAAAAAATATAAAAAAATGTTTACTGCTCAACATATTTTGTGTTAGACATGATAAAATTGTCTTAAAAATAATAATCAATGTTTTTACATTTTCTACAGAGATTATTTATATATTATTAAAATAATTTAGCCAATAATTTAAATGAAAATAAATAATTAAATAATTTCATATTTTTATATTATAAAATGAATTTATGTGGGAATATATACATCTGTCTTATCTAGTTTCACTTATAATACATATTTACATAAATTTAAATAAAATTTTATCTATTGTTTTATTTTGTACCCATTACATATCTATATGGGATGTGGAAAGCATCCCAATCACATATAAAAATCTATTTGTTTTATTGAAAAATAATTATTATTTTGAAGTATAATAAATTTATTCAATTAAGTATTTTGTCCATTTTACTTTTATATACGTATTTGATAGGACTCTCTACCCTGAAAGTTATTAACAAACAATAATGAAATCTTGTGTGAGTATATGTGAATTATATATAATCCTCTTTAGAATTATATGTATAGTGCCTAGATATTAAAAGTTATATTATAAAATAATGATTATGTAGCCTTACCAAGACTCACCATTAAAATCCACTCACTTCATTAATATATGATTATTATTTTATTTATGATCAGTACGTATATGTTATCAATATGATCCTGAACTAAGAGGATCATCTTCATGATTGTAGGCAGCATACTTATATATGATTGTCATCAAATATTTGCATTTGTTTTTTAATTTTGTTACAATATTTTAGATTCACACAAAGAAAATATTTAGCATCTCTGATATGAACTCACTGAGATCTTTTGATAGGTATATATGTCCTTGCATGTACAGTTAGATATATAAAGATAAGTTAAGTTGAGATTGTCATTCTCCTCAATTTACATGCACGTGTATGCAAATGTGTTTGAATAATAACATTTGGGGGAAAATATAACGAAAAATGATTATTTTTTAAATGCTGTTTTTTATTTTTAATATTATCTTCATTACCTATCATTTTCAAACATCATTAATCCATTATAGGATGAAGAACTTTATTTAGATTCTTTGATCCATATTTTGTTTTCTCCACATTATTTCAAAAACTTGCTTATCTCCTCCAGCCTTCACACACATGACTTTTATTTATTTATTTATTTTACATTTTTAATAATCGTTTAAAATTCAATTTAATATATCAACTGCTCATCTAATGTCCTATTATTTATGATGCCTGCTTGTTTCACCACTCATTCATTTCATATTATTATGCTTTCCTGTTACCGCAAACATAACATCTTTCTATACTTTGATTTATATGTCAGAACTGACATAATCCCCATTTATTAAAACTCTCTTTAAATATGTTATTATGTTTATTTTCAAAACTAAATTATTTCTTTCGAAATAGCTCCATCCAAGATAAACTTTATGACAAATTTCATTTATTACATTTTCATATATATTAATAATTTAGTCAATGAATTTGTAACTGTTAATTTTTTTTAAATTATTTCTATCAATCTCAACTTTTTATTTTTTTAAAAAAGTCATTGAACAATATTTTAAGTTTTTAGCATTTATTTTTACCTTTTGTTTCAGTTTTATCTGTTAGATCTTGTGAAATGTCCTTAAGCATTCAAGTATTATCTTTGGACAATCTAAATCATTTATATCTTTCAGATGATGTGGCAATTTTTATTTAATTTTATTTTCTTAGCTTCCTATTTTAATCTAATAACTTTATAAAAACTGTTGTCAAAAGTTTTGGATAGATGAAATCATTTTATTGTACACCTTTACTAATGTTGGTCTTAAGCTAATAAACATCACATGATCATTATTTCTTATGCTTGCTCTTAACTGTTATTAAACAGAAAAAACTCTCTATATGTATTGCCACTCAGTGCAAGACAGAGTAATCAATGGGATGCAGTGCTCTCAGATCCAAGGCTCTTCACCGATGAAGGCCACAAGCCAGAAACTAGTCTGGGGATATTGAATGAGTAGGCACTAGATGGGGATTTTATGCACAAGCCTTCTGGCATCCATTAATTACTCTGGGTGGCACTGAGTGGCAATACATATAGAAAGTTTTGCCTGTTAATAATGTTGGTCTTATTGTATCTATGTAATCTGATCATTGCTGTTGCACTTTGATAAATATTCTTAAAATATTGACAATTTCCTGAATCATGTCTTTATTGTTCTAGAGCTTTAATTATTATTTAAATACCTACAGAATCAAATGACTTCAATCTAATTTGCATATCCAATAGCAAAATGACAAATTTATATTCTGTAATCTTTTCTATAAATTTTTTAAAAATACTTGATTATTATAATTATTATTAAATTTAGCTTATTTTTTTGAATGATTTTAATCTAAAATTCTCTATAGGCTACTTGTAAATTCTTCATAGAGGAGTTGATAGAAAACTGATAGGCTATAATTTTTATATTTTTATTTTCATCTTTATTCTCTGTCAACCTCTGGTTATTCTTTGTCAAGCATTCAATTTTTTCTAGGCAAGGCAAGTTTAATTATATACATATGATGGAGCTATAATGAGACTAATTATGTTTCTTTTTCTATGCTAGGTTATTGAGCTTGACATTTCACCTTCTTCCATGGAGCTCTGTACAGTTAAATGATGAACAACTTAAGAATGTCAACAAGTCATGGGGTTAATATTTATTGTATGTCCGTACAAAACCATTGCATAGTTGATTTAAATCCTGCACTTTCTTACTTTTTAATTTTTAGTATGACTACACTCATAATTGTAAACTGGACTGACTGGATTTGCTTGAACTGGATTAGTTGCAGAACTTATGACAGCCTTTTTTATACTTAGAGACTTAATTACTTTCATTTAATCCCTTAATGTGTTTATCAATAAATAGATTAATTAAAAACAAATCTCCTTTACAACATTATCAAAGTCTGTTTTTTGATAAACATATATAAAAAAAAATTAGAAAAAAGAGAATATATATATATATTATTCTTTTAGTACTATAAACTTATTTATTTTGAAATACCATATTTTTTTAAAACTCTGACAGTTAGTTAAAACTCCCATTGCAGATAACTTTTAATAAAACTTTTGTCTTTTCCTCTCTCTTTTTTTCATAACCATTTTTAATAATCATTAATTTTTTTTCATTATTTTTGTATAGAATATTTGTTTGAAAGAAAATGTAAATGAACCTACAGCCCAGCACTGGAATAAGCATTTAATGTAGTGAGATTTTAGAATTAAATCGCTATTAATTAGCATTACATCGTTTAACCCTTTACACACTGAGGGTTTTAATAATTAATATGCTATTAGTTATTAGTTTTTGTAGTTAATATATAATATGGCTATATGTATTAAAGTGAAAATTAGATTGCTACTGAAATGCATTTATATTGGATATTAAAATAGAAATTGTTATCAAAAGAATTACCAAATAATCTTTGTCAAATTAATTATTATAAACATATTTTACACATTAGAAGATTTGGCACTTTCATGAACATTTTGTTTAAGAAAACCATTATTGAACTAAAGACCCATACCAATAATAATATAAATTTAGTTTAAAGTTTAATATGTGTTTATATTATATAATTATTTTCATTATATGATTTTATAATGTAATAAGTAATTCTATTTATAGTTGTATTAATATAAGAAGTAGAAACATATAAAGAAAGAAAGGGATATTATTGATATATTTTTCTCTTTATTTTTAGTACATAAATATTGTGTATTTAAAATAGAAATATTTATTGAAGTAAAAGAGAGCTAATGATAATCTGAATTTTTTTACAAACTAATAATTACATATATATGCTACTTGTTGGTTATTAATTTATATTATTTATTCTTATTTAAAAAGGTCATATTACTATTTCAGTTAGAATAATTTTTGCTAATTGTATGTTATTTGATATTTTTCATGGTTGGATGAATTAAGTATTTATTAAATTATTTTATGTTTTTTTAAAAAAATTAAGCCTGAGGTCTGCTTTTTCTATGCTTATTGCCTGAAAATACTTTTCCTGTTTTATAATTGAGATATTTAATATTATATTTTAATGATAACTAATATAAAAAACATGCAATAAAATAGCTCAAGGATTAACACTATCTGGAATGTATTTCTGACAAAAAGATGTTAAAAATATTATTATTTTATATTTTAATTTATTGGCACATGAGCAGAAGTTACACAATTATTCATCATGTAATGTAGTATTAAATAAATTTGCGTGTAAAAAGTTATGATATTAGGCTACTGATAAAGAAAAATACTACCATCTCTGAAATTTAATTAAGTGTTAAGTGATTCATATTATCTTTTATCATTGGAAAATAAAAATATAAATAAAGTTCTAATCAATCCTATATTTTAGACACGTGATCTCATATATATATATATCTCCAAACAAAGATTCATTTACATTTTTTTACATTTTGGCTTTCCAAAAAGAGATCTGTAAAGCCATTATCTGTTACATTTTAGAATATTAAATAGTTACATTTTTGCTTTCTGAACAGGGATATATAAAGATATTTTCTCAATCATTTCCTTACTGTATGTGTACATTATATATTTACATTTGTCTAGAAGTGCCCTTAAAACATGTATTTCTGACTTTGCATTAACTTATAGCACAGTTATTATTTATTGCATATCTGAAAATATTATAAATGCTTTATTTGGAAATTATATGCCACTTTGTAATCAAAGTATAGATTTTTTAGATATTTTCATAAGATTCAGAAGAATCAATAATAATTATAGTTACTAGCTTTTTGGGAGGTATTGCATGAAAATTATATAAACGCAATAAGTAAATCAATACTCATATGGGTAATTACTCAATTATCATCCGCTGGCAAGTTGAAAACAATAGTTTCATGCAAGTGAACTCTGGGAGATTTTAAAAAAATACTACTCAGCTGAAAATCAAACAGAATTTTTTTTTTAAATGTCATAGCATTGGCCGGGACACAAACCCGCAACCCGGGCAACTGCCTGCAAGTGCAAGGCATTCACGCTGACCTCTCAACCACCAATGCAAGAATTTTTTTATGTCTAAATCTACCATTTCACCACAGTAAATTAATGCTCAAGGAAATAATGTAAATAAATTTGAACTAAATTAAAAAAAAAGTAAAAATTATACTAAAAAAAAAAAAACAATTTACTGATATCACAAATCAATAGATTCTACTGGGCACATAGCTAGATATTATTTATTATTTTTGCCCACAAAATAAACAAATGTACTTTTTTTTTTATTAGATTATATCATAAGAAATCCATTTGAATTAATGTGAATTGTTTTATTCTGGATTCAATATTGCAAAAATAACAGTGATTCCAAGATGCAAAAATATTAAGATGAAGAATTTGTTAATATAAAAACATGTTAGCCTAATAAAAATAATTCTCTTATCTATTTTTATACATTATATTTATTTGCTAATTTGATTGTTTCACACTTTAAAGTATGCAGTATTTTTAAATTTCTCTTCTTTTAAATTTTTTTCCATTAAAGAGAGAATGATGGTCGATTCTCTGAAAGCGATCTTATTTTTAATTAATTAATTTAAAATTTATGTAACATTTTTTGTCAGATTATTAATCTGAATGTGGATTTCCATAACTTATATAGATATTTAAATGTATAATTTTGTCCATTGATAACGTTTGGCCGTTTCTATTAGAAGTTTAGTCACAAGTAACTAGTCAAGAAAATTTTAAAATCCTATAAATGTTAAATAAAACTAAGTAATTTTCCAAAAATTTATTGTTATATGTTTAGTATTATAATTATTTTGTCTGGGATGAGAAAAAATGTTTAGAACATAAGTGTCATGAAAATATTAGATCAGGTAATATGAATGAATGAAGTTAAGATAAAGATTTCAAGTAGTGTTCTGGGAATGAGCAGAGAGTGTTTTCGCTGGCTTTATAGTCTTAATATAAATTATACTGCCTATTTTTATGTTATTGTTCATTTTGCTGTTCAATTCTAGAATTTTTGTACATTAAATTCTTATTTTTTCCAGCTTTTTAAAAATAATATTAATTCTTTTTTTTAAAACAAACAAACAAACAAACAAACAAATAATATATTTCTTTTACTTTCAATATAGATTATTATAATTATACATCCATCAAAATCTATTTCATGTTTTTCTTTTCATAATGATTCGGAACACTTATTTAATCATCTCATTTCAAATCCAATTTTTTCTAGGTCACATCCCATCATGTGATTTAGTCAAGAGCTGCTTTAAATTTGTTGATAATTTTTTCTTTTTTAATTTATAACTGCAGCAGTAAGAGTTTGTATTCAAATGCATTCTTTGTTTGTTTTTTTTTTTCACTTATTTTTTCTATTTTCACTATACTGTTTTATGTTATATTTTATCAAATTTCACAATCTTATGCTTAAATAAGCAATACACATTCCTCTAAAGTTTTTGTTTTAAAATATGACTTTTTAACTTTCTAAATAAAAACAATATCATCATCATAAGCAAACATTTATAAGTGAATAAAGCCATTCAAACTCCAGAAAAAAATAATAGAGAAATGATAGTGATTAAAAACAAACAAACAAACAGAAAACAAACAAACAAACAAACAAAAAAAAATTGAAGTCAGAGTTGTTAAGACTATAATTAAAAAATTAAAATGTTGTTACATAAACAAAAACCCATAATCACAACTGAAGTTGAAAGATGAAAAAAACATGGGAGGCACACAATCACTGAATTTTATACTAAAATTAAGACAAATTACAAAAAACTGCGTCAGAAACAGTACCTAGCCATTTTTCTTACAAAGTACTTAGTAATTAATACTTATGGTCAAAGATTGCTTAATCATTATTTATAATTGACTTCTGTAACATAATATTATTTATTGTTATTAAAATTTGTAGTAGTCATAACTTGTAATACTTTCATTTTACTTTTATTATTAAAATGTATGAATAAGAAGAATGTAAGACAGGAATTTTTATATGCTTTTATTAAACTTATTCTGTTTTTTAGTCTGTCATGATAAAAATTTTTGTAATTTATTTTCGAACCCAAGTCCAATCTAATTGAAACTACACAAATATATATTCTTGATGCCTATACAAGTTTTTAGAGTTTTCAAAAAAATTTCGCAACAAAAAAAAAGAATGTAATATTGGTTGGTGCTAATAATGTCTAACGGCAACCCCTGCAATTTGAAAATGAATAATTAATTGAAAACTGAATCAACTGACTTTATTATTTATTTTTTATTGTACAGCTTTATTTATACTCTATGTTTTTTTTGTCTAGATAAAATCTAATTTGAATAATGTCAATCGTTTATCTTGATAGAATGTAATTTAAATAAATTCACCTCATTTTGATAATTTAGTGTTATGCACATAAAATTAAAAGGTAAAAAAAAATAGAAATGCTTTTATTCATATAAATGCACTAAAAATATATATATTTAGTTTTCACAAATAAACGTGTGGAGTACACTTTATATATATGCAACAGATATATTTTTTGAAAACATTACATTTAAAATGTTAAATTGTACTTTTTACTTTGTGATTAGCCTATAGCATTTTCAATTTAATATTATTCTCCATTTTTCTATTATATATATACAAAAAATATATTGTAACAGTCAAAACATGTTTATCCATCTAACATGAGCTGGAACTCACAAACTGTACTTCAAACCCAGTCCAGCCCGAGATTTAGGTCAGGGACCAGCCCGAATTCGAATTCATGCTCAAAGCCCCAGATCTAACACATAATGAATAACATAATAGTTATAGAACATGAGAATTAATTTTAATCTGACCCACTAGCAAAGTGGAAAAGATAATGAGACATCTATTAACTTTGACTAAACTAAAAAATATATAAGCATGGCTGTACTTTGGAAGTGTAGAAAAGAGGAATTCGAATTACTCAGACAAATTGGATAATAAAATTTAGTTTAATATAGTGAAAAATTATTTACATACATTTATAAATTAATTGCAAACATTAGTATGTGTGTGAATGAGCAAGTGGTAGATGATTACATAGTGTCATTCACACTATTATTTCTCATATGCTCTTTATTAGCTAAATGATATATTATAAATAAACACACATCTTTGATGGGTCCAATATTAAGATGCCAATTGATTATTAGCAAGAATTATATAATATTGCTATTAACGCTTTTATATATAGTTCTGAAACATGATGACTAACATTATTTCGAGGAGCATTCCGAGATTGATTACAGATATAATACAAACTATTTTTATGCCATTACGGTCATGAAAATAAATAAAATTCATTTGAAAACATATTTGATTATGAAAAAATACTTAATGAAAATTCTGTTAATTAGCACTGGTAAGAAGAATGCTTTATTTTCTCCAAGGCATGTAGATACTCTTAAATACAGAAATAAGTTATGACAGTGGGATTGTATAAGATGGAAATAAATTTAATTAATAAAACTAGTAATAGTTGGAATTTATATATATATTTTGAACAGAATGCAATTTTAATATTATTACAGCACTAAAATTAGGTCATAAGCAAAAAAAATAATAATAATAAGACGAAGTTTGGGTGTTACTGACATAACAGCCAAAAATAACTAAGAGGAAACGGTCATGCTTCTGGATGAGAATGAAGTCTAAGCCCCCCTTCTTGGGCAGTGCTTACAGAAAAGTGAATAAGGCATGCCATGGACAGTGCCAGCATGCAGACCCTTGATACAAAGAAAGTGGATAGGCATAGCATGTGCCAGATTAGGGAATCACCACCAGAGACATTTTTATATGAAATAAATGGTTCTGGGAAGGCCAACTATCCTCAGAACAAGGCTTGAGAAATAAATCTATGGGTTTGAACTTGTTGCAACCCCCAGATTAGAAGACTAGAATACATAATATATATAAACACGAAGATAAGGCCAAATGTCAGTAACACAGTAATGATAAATGTCACTAACAACATTGAATAAGTTTACTGCTTTAAAATGAATGACCCTTATTTGAATGCCATAATTTAGATAAATAATACACTATGCAATTATAATATATATAGACACAAGATTTTATTTAATAACTAAAATAGTAAAATATTAAAATTTACCCCCCCTTCCCTTTCTGATATTTAAAATTATTCAATCCCACCCTCATGGTTTTTATAGTAACTGGAATATATATGTACAGTATTTGATATTTTAAGAGGATATAAAAATAAAACTAGCAGTTATAAAAAAAAAAAAAACTAATCGGTCACCCTTTCAGAATTGAATAACATTTATAAAATAAATAAGATTTCAAAGCGTTAATTAGCTTGAGTTCTGGATTCACCCCGGGTAGAAAATCCAGAGTTAAACAAATATATTTTTTATATTAAACATAATTAAAATGTTGGCTTGTAAAACAATCTGTTGAGTGTATTAATTAATAATGCATTATATTGTAAGGGGATGTTAATTCATGGAGGTTTACTTAAAAAGAAAGAAAAGATTTTAGAAATTCAACTCATCAGATTGCGTGAGATTGGCATATTAATAATAAAAACATACATATAAATAAATGACCACACCAGAGTTAAAGAAAGTTAGAGCATATGAGATAAAATTAAAATCATTTAAGAGCAAATACATATTAGAAAAGTTACAATAACTAAATTATACATTAGGAGAAATTGATAGTAGAGTTTAAGACTAGTTAGGCAAGCTAGATTTAGTTTCAATGGTGGTGGTTTGAAATAATTTACCTTGCACCATTTTAAGAGTACATATTAAAGAGTCCAGCTCATGCATGGCAGTTCTTATGTGACAGCAAGCTTCTATTTAGCACTCCAGAGTTCTCCATCGGGCTTTTACTTCATTTCGTGGGAGCATAATGACATGGTGGTGGCAGATAACCCTCATGGGTCAGAAAGGTGATGAGCTTTTTATGCACACATTTTAAACCAGCTTCGATTATGTTCACTGCAGCTATTTCAATAGTAGCTAATCTATCTCTTGGTGATTTAAAAACCAGCCATTTTATACTCTGTCCAGGTATTTCTGGAATGCTTTTAATTACTTAGTTTATTGTTTTTGAAAGATGCAACTGTTAGATAACATCCAAAAATAAATTCAAATCTATTTCCAGATTGGAAATAGATTTGACAAAAATGTTTATAACAAAAGAAAATCTTAATCTTAATCCCATTTATTTTAAGTAAAAACTTTAATTAAAAATACTTTCCCCAGATTAAAACAATACTGTTCCCAACCTTTTAATTATTTTTAGACAATTAATTGTAGTATCTTCTATCTTGGATTTTATAAAATATACATTTTAATAAAAAAAGGTACTTTAAAAAGAAAAAGTTTAAAAATGACGTATAATAAAATATTTACAAAAAAATCAATATTTTGTTAGTATTTTGCTCCTATATATATATATATATATATATATATGAGCCACACCTATGTACTTTAATAAAAAAAAACCCTGATAATTAATAAAAAAAATTAATAATAATTTTTGTTTGTAATAATCTATGGAATGGCTGATTTTGGTAGGATTACTTATCTCATCGGTAGTCCTTTGATGTGGTTCTAATATTGTGTTATCAATGACTGCTTGAGTTTATTCTATATCAGTTAATATGTGTGATTGATGGGGATCCATTTTGTGTGATACTTATATGAATATTGTTTGTGTTATCTAAGTTGTTTATTGGGTGAGTGATTTGAAAAGTAGAAGAGATATCTTCAATCTGTGCACTTTGATAAGCAAGTATGTCCTATGTTCTACACTAGAGTGTTTATTAGTGAAAATTTTATCATGAACCCTTGGTTTAGATGTAGTGATGTTGGATGGCTGTTCTCTTGGTGTTTGACTTTACTTGACTGACTGTTGATTGGCTGCAGTTGTGGCCTCTATCGGGTGGGGCATTGCATGGCTAGATGTTCACACTAATCACATGATTAACACTGTGTCTTCAAGCCTCTTAAATATAAAAAAGCATGACTTCTGGATCTGTAATGTATTGGTATATCATTTGGATCTAGGTTAGTGTGTAGTCTTAGTTTAAAATCATAGCTATTGTTGTATATAACAATCAGTATGTTCTTGATGTATATGGGTTGGAAAGGTATGACTGCGATATGGCTCCATCATCTTTTGGAATTCTTGAATAGAGTATCTGAGGTATGTGTTTTTAAATATCTTGGTAATTAAGAGAAAATTAGTAGTATTTGTGCAAGTGATAGGAAATATTTCACTTTTGCAATTCAATAGTTCATAAACCAAAAAGGGTAGCTCACATCAGAAGATTGTTCTAGTCTCTCCAAGGTGTGACTATTTAATTGTGTAGTCTTTTATTTATTTTGTTAAAAAAATAAAATCTATAAATATTACTTTTCTAAATCATTAAAATCTGATTCAACTGTGGAAGTCAGATGCAAGTTCAGATGAAAATTCTTTTTCTGTGTAGAATTGCATTCAATTTTCTATTTTATGCTCTTGTTTGAAAGCATTGCCAATAATAGCTATGTTGTGTCTTTTGCTTTCTAAATTTTTTAAATAAACTCCATCTTTAGATGAATTTGTGTTAAATTTTTTTAACATTTTTTAATTTTTCATGTTTGGTAAACATTTATAAATATATTTGTAACAACAAACCAAAATATAATTTTTTTGTTAATTTTATTCCATATTATTGCTTTGGCTGTGTAGCAGTTTAATAATTAAGTAGCATGAGGTTGAGGAGAAATTATTCTATCTACTTTCAAATAAAAATAATCTCTATAGATATAATAAACACCTCCATACTTCCCCATTCTTTTTATATTCATATAAATAAAGATATAATAAAAGACAAATGACCCCTAAGATGCATTTCGTGCTGAACCAGCACTCATCAGTTGGCCCAGGTCACTATCTCTCATATATATCTCGATTATATGCAAAGTATTTATCTAGAGTAAATTGTTACATTTTCCTTTACCATTGTCAAATTCCCTTCACTCACAGCTTTGACGCCATCCATTTCAGATAAATACACTAATGATTATTACTAATCATTTTTGAAACTAGATATTATCTCTAGCACAGATATAAACTTTAAACCTCAGTTAAAGATTAATATATCTGATTTTTTAAATTTACACACATGGAGCTATTCACATTTCTCTGTCCCGTATGTAATATCTTTATAGATATAGTAACACCTTCATACTTCCCCATTCTTTTTAAATTCATATAAATAAAGATATAATAAAAGACAAATGACCCCTAAGATGCACTTTGTGCTGAACCAGCACTCATCAGTTGGCCAAGGTCACTATCTCTCATATATATCTCTATTATATGCAAAGTATTTATCTAGAGTAAATTGTTACATTTTCATTTACCATTGTCAAATTTTCTTCACTCACAGCTTTATAATCTCATTTAAGATTACGATTAAAGTTCTGGTGATTCCTTAATCGTGGCAGCAACAGTTTAAGTACAAATAACATTTCTTTAAAATTAATCTCTGGATTAAAAGGGGTAACGCTGGCCTGAATCAGAGCAATAACAAGAATATTTGTAGGCAGAATATTTCTTAAAATTATTCTATTAATTTATTTTTTTAAAAATATATTTATGCCATATCCATAAAAAAGCTAACAAACATATACATTATCATAAAAGGTTAAAAGATTGAAGTGAAGCTGATTAGATATGTCACTAGAAAAATTGTAAGAGGTCTAAAAAAGATAACTTATACCATTAGCAGTTGCCACTTTTAAACAACTTTGGCCTTTCCAACTCCAAGACGAAAAAAAATAAAAATAAAAAAGACAAAACAAATATAATAATAATATTTTAAATATTTATTTATTTATTTTGATTTCTTCTGAGAATGAAACCTAATTAGCATAACAAATGCTTTTCACAGGTTTTTACAAGTTTTATATAGACATTACTCAAAATAGTTGACACATTCTTGTAATAAAAGAATATATAATAATAATAAAATTATATATTAAAAGCAATGAATAAAATATGAAAAAAAAATTAAACCCGTAAATTTTCTGAAGGCGGCAATTTTAAAAATAGTGAATAAGTTATAAAATAAAACCAAACCAATACCATAAATTCTAAAAATATAATATATATATATATTTACTTTTAATGCAACATTTAAATGAAAATTTATTAAATATTCTTGGATTATATACAATTCTTAATCTACTTTCATATTTGTTCATGTTTCTAATAGAAGTGATATGTTTAACAATCAATAATATTTCTGTAGTGCAATTTTCACTACAACACTCTCACGCAAGGTAGGAATTGGTTTCTATCTACTTTTAACACTTTGTGGATGGATGTAATTATAAACATGTGACCAAAAACATGTGAAACAGATCTATGATCCCCAAGATGCCTATTTCGAGCTGAATTAGCACTCATCAGTTAGTCCAGACCACAATTTTTTACAAATATCTTTAACAATGTTCAGTACTTATATGGATAGAAAATTACTACTTTTATTTAATAAATGTCAAATGTGCTATAGTGAAAATTACACTAAAGAAATATTTATTATCGGATAATCTATAGTCTAATGAATGACTAATAAAAATTATTAAGTGATACGTTTATTTTTAAGGGAGCTACTATAATTAAATATCTTATGATTTTTAAATTTATTACTAAAATAATATTTGTTAATAATTATAAGTTATAAAAATTTATAAAAATCAAGTAATTCACTATTTTTAACTTCAACATGTAATGTACTACTATGTGTAATACTAATAATCTTATTTTAGAATATCTTAATTTAACCCTTTCTATCTGATGAATTTGAAAACCATATAATATAACTCCATGTTGTAACAGAGACTCTCATAACACCCTACAAATTATTATTAATATATTGCATGGGAGAAAAAAATGGTTGATCATGATATTTTATTGCCAATAATAACAAGATATTTAGGCTTTTCAATCTCTTTAATCTGTATACAAAGTCATTACATTGAAAATCTGAGAGTTAGTAAAAGTACTGGAATGGGTGGAAATATCAAAATGTTCTATTTTCAAATAAGATGATGATATTAGCAAAAATATGGTTTTGTTTTTATTAATATTTTTTTTTAGAAAAACACCAAGTACCAATTTTATTATAGTAAGTATTATTGTCATCATCATCATTATATTAATAATAATAAAGATGACTCAGTTGGTTAGATTGTTATGTTAAAATTTAATACTCAAGAATCTAAGACTCCAGGTTTGAATCCCATGCTAGTACTGTCACTGGTCAGGCCAGCAATACATGAAGAAGAGGGGAGTTGGTTAGAGCATTGCCTTAAAATTCAATACTCAAGAATCTAAGGGTCCAATTTCAAATCCCATGCTAGTACTGTCACTGGTCAAGCACCTGAAAAAAAAGGGAGAAATAATACCCCTTGAAACATTGTGCATATACTAACCTGTTTGATGTGCTATTACTAACAGTTAAATGTATTTGGAATATTTAAATAAAATTAAATTTTTCTAAAGATATTCAACACACACATTAGATGATGGAAATAGTCCAATATAAAATACAAGTGGTAGTAATAGTTAGTAATAGTGGTAGTAATAATATACTACAGATATGTTTTGTAATAATTTTATAAACCAATATATGAAACATAAATCTGCCCACATATAAAACACTCTAATTCATATTAATTTTATATTTTGTGATGCTTTGTTTAATATCCTCTTTGAAAACTTTTCTTAAATTCCTTGACCAAATCAATAAAAGCAATATATAAATTACTATATTTTTCCTGATGCTTTATTTGCATTTTTCTGGCAACAAAAACCAGCTCTAGTTTTTTTATCTCTCTATCCATTCATCAGTAGTTGGAAGGCACTATATTAATTTTATTATGTTACAGAAATATTATTGAAAGCCACTCATTTAAGAAATCCTTGTAAATACCTTTGTTGTAATAGATAGTAATGATATTTTATGATACTTACTATGTATTTTTAAAAATTTGAACAATAGAAATATATTTGTCATGAAGTTATAATTATTTTACTTTTTTTTTTGTAAACTGAAACTTTTAAAATTCAGTTGAAATGTTTATGTAGAGTAAAATTTGTTATATATGAATACAAGTATAATTTATATATTTGGAGTTTTGATGAAATTATAGAGGATTTGAATACAGATTTTCAAGCTCTCTTCAGCTATCCACTCTATCTCATACAACAGATACACATGACTACATACATGTGAAAAAGAAATGATCTTAAATGTAATATTTTATGCTGATTTAGCCCTCATCAGTTTTCTGAGATCATCTCCCACACACATATATAATCAGTGCTCACTTTACATTAAGAGGCAAATTTTCAGACTTAAATGGATAAGCTTCAATCTACTCCATTCTTCATCTCTTCAGATATTTATATCCTTGAAAATCTGAGACTGGGCATAACAATAATATTGGCATAACAAAGGATTTGAGGGTTCCATCATCAGAATTTCAATCATAAGAGAATGGAGTAGATTGAGCCTATCCCTTAAAGTTTCAATATTGTTATCTTAATATAGACCAAGCAATGATTATATATTGAAGCAGTCAAAGCAGTCAATCTTAGCTTAAGATTGTGCTTCATGTTTCCACCTACTAACCTGTGTTTAAACCCTATATCACCTCTTGCTCTTTTTGTCATGTATGTATATTATATGTATACATTTGAGATGCGCACCTATATTATAAAATTTTAGCTTTTAAATTAATATTTTTATTATTATTAATTTTATGACTATTAATTTTTTTATTAAAAAAAAGGTGGTTATATATATATATATTATATATATATATATATATATATATATATATATATATATATATATATATATATATATATATATATATATATATATATATATCTATATAGAGCAAAATACTAACAAAATATTGATTTTTTTTTGTAAATATTTTATTGTATGTCATTTGTACAACTTTTTTTTTTTAAAGTTTTTTTCTTTTAAACTGTATATTATATAAAATCCAATATGGAAGATGCTACAGTTAATTGTCTAAAAATAATTAAAGGTTGGAAGCACTATTGTTTTAATCTGGGGTAGGTATTTTAATTAAAGTTTTACTTAAAATAAAATGTGATTAAGATTAAAGATACTTTTGTTATAAACATGTTGTCAAATCTATTTTTAATCTGGAAATAGATTTGAATTTATTTTTAGATGTTATCTAACAGTTACATCTTCAAAAACAATCAATAAAGAAAAAGTATAAAATGGCTGTATTTTGAATGACAGATGAGATGAGCTATTGTTGAGAGAACTCATTGCTGCTAGACAACACACTGTTTTGAAATCTAAAAAATGATGTAGTAAAAAGCTTTTCCCGACCCTTGTGGGTCATCTTCCACTGCCGTTATATCATGCTCCCATAGTAATGAAGTAAGAGCCTGACTGAAAAATTTTAGAATGCTAATAGAAGCTTGTTGCCACTGAAGAACTTTCATTTCAATTGCCATGCACATGCATTATTTTAAATTGGACTCTTAAAATATTGCAAGGTAACTTTTCAAGCCATCACCTCAAACTAAATTTAGCCTAACTCAACTAAGAAGATTTCTTCTAATGTGTTATTTAACTTTACCTTTCTTTTAAATATGTAAATGTAATTTGCTCTTAAATGATTTTCATAAATTTAATCCTATCTCATATGCTTTAACTTTCTTTAATTTTGGGGTGGTCATTTATTTATTACTTGAATTTATATGTCTATTTTCGTTATTAATTTGCCAATCTCAAACAATCTGATGAGTTGAATTCCTAAAATATTTTCTTTCTTTTAAGTAAACCTTCATGCATCAAGGTTATTAATGTCCCATAAAAATATAATGTGTTATTAATTAACATACTCGACAGATTGTTTTTCGAGTCAACATTTTATTTATGATAAAAATGTATTGTTTAACTCTGGATTTTCTACCCGGGGTAAATCCAAAACTTAAGCTAATTAACACTTTGAAATCTTTTAAAATGTTGTTTTTTTATTAAATTCTGAAAAAGTGACCCATTAATTATTTTCTATATAACTGCTTTTTTTATTTACCCTTAAAATATACTTATATATTCCAGTTGTTGTAAAATCAACGAAGGTGGGATTGATTTATTTTAAATAGCAGAAAAAGAGATGGGGGTAAATCTTAATGTTACTTTTGCTAAATAAAATCTTCAAGTATATTTTAAGTAAATGAAATGTAAATCTTTCTATATATATTATACTGCATAGCGTATTATTTGTCTCAATTATAGTACTCAAACAAGGGTCATTTATTTTAAAGCAGTAAAATTTATTCAATGTTGTTAGTGACATGTATCATTACTGTGTTACTGACATTTAGCCTATCTTCGTATATAAATATATTACATGTTTCTAGTCTTAATCTGGGGTTGTGACAAGTTCAAACCCATAGATTCCTTTTCATGCCTTCATATAAAAATGCCTCTGGTGGTGATCCCTAAGTCTGGCACACACTATACATATTCTTTCTTCATATAAAAAGGCCACTGGCAGTGATCCCTAAGTCTGGCACACACTATGCCCATCCACTTTCTTCGTACAAAAAGGCCTGAACATCAGCTGATGTCCATGACATGCCTATCCACTTTGTTTTTCGTCTAGAAGCATGACTTTTCCTGTTATTTTTAGTCCATTATGTCAGTACCGCAAACTACTTCATATATTTATTTCTTTTGCTTCATGACCCAGTTTTAATGCTCTACTATTAAAATTGTGCTCTGCTTAAAATATATATAAATGCCAACTATTTCTATTTTATTAATTAAATTTATTTCAGTCTTATACAGTCCCACCATCGGAACTTATTTCTGCATTTAAGAGTATCTATATGCTTTGGGGAAAAATAAAGTGTTCTTCTCGTAAATGTTAATGAAAATAATTTTCAATAAATTGTCAAATGTATTTTATGTATTTTCACGACTGTAATGGCAGGAAAATAGTTTGTATTTATATCTGTAATGAATCTCAGAATGCTCCCCTAAATCATATGTTAGTCACCATGTTTCAGAACCATAACCCAAAGCGTTAATAGCAATTTTATGTAGCTTCTTTCTAATAACTGATTGGCATCTTAATATTGGACCCACCAAAGATGTGTGTTTATTTATAATATATCATTTAGCTAATAAAGAGCATATGAGAAATAATAGCGTGAATGACACTATATAATCATCTACTGCTTGCTTATTCATGCACATACTAATGTACCTAATTTATAAATGTATATAAATAATTTGTCATTATATTAAACTATATATTATTGTCTAACTTATTTGAGTAGTTCAAATTTCTTTTTCTCCACTTTCACATATTACAACCATGCTTATATATATTTTAGTTTAGTCATAGTAATAGATGTCTCATTGTTTTGTTCAGCTTTGCTAGTCAGCCGGATTAAAATGAATTCTCATGTGACATCACTATTATGTTATTCATTAGGTGTTTGATCTGGGGCTTAGAGAGTGGGTTCGAATCCAGGCTGGTCCCTGACCTAAATCTCAGGCTTGACTGGGTTTGAAGTACATTTTGTGAGTTCCAGCTCATGTTATATGGATAAACATGTTTTGACTGGTACAATATATGTGTGTGAGATGATGATCAACTAATGAATGCTGATTAAGCATGAAAGAGGTGCTAGGATAATTTCAGACACTAGATCTAAAAATACCAAGCCAAAGCCAGCATTTATTTAAAAGTTAACTATTAAGTAGAAAATCTGAAATTTATAGACACCTAAATGTCTTCAATCCCAGCTATCTAACTCAAATAGCTATATGGGTCTGAGAGATCTTTAGTCAAACCATATATTATAACCTTAGCAATATAACATTGTTTAAGACTTTAAAGCAAAGTCTATAAATAGACAACAAAAAATCAACTGGCATTTATCAGTAAAGCTTGTTAAAATTAGCAGAGCTCTTTATTTATTATTTACAAACTTAAAAATTGAGTCATGTGATATATGACTTTCATTTTTTGTTGACTATTTATAGACTTTGCTTTAAAGTCTTAATAGCCTTAGCAATATAACATTGCTTAATATATAGTTTGGTTGAAGATCTCTCAGCCCATATAGCTATTTGAGTTAGGTCTAAAAATTGTAGAATTTCTACTTAATAGTTAACTTTTAGATAAATTCAGGCTTTAGCTTGGTATTTTTAGATTTAGTGTCAGAAACTATCCTAGCGCCTCACTGAAGAGTGCCAAAGCATGAAAACGTTGGTTTAAGGCTAAGGAGTGGTTTTTGAGATAGATTTTTAAATGCTTTGTTTAACTGGCATTTATCAATAAAACTTGTTAAAGCAAATTAGCAGAGCTCTTTATTTGTTTAAAAGAAGTGTTTCACATATGAGCTATCACTTATAAGTAAAATAAACGATTTAAATGAACATTTTCTTATGACATAAAAGATGGTTATTCTTAGTTCAGAAAAATAAACACCAAGATAAAATTCCTGGGAATGTAAGAACTGCTATTCATCTTTATAACTATACGTGACAACTGATAATATATATATATATATATAGTTATACATGTTTCATTTTAATTTTGTTTTCTATAAATGATTATGTTTTCAATTTATTATATCTTTTGTAAACAAGCTCAAAGAAGTTTTATATGAAAATTATGAATCATTTAATTTTATTGAACAACATTGTTAGTTTAATATATTAGAGTTGATTTAACATTTTCATTTTACTTTTTCTGAGCAATGTTGATTCCATTATCACCTTTTATAAATAATTTTTTTTTTTTAAATTACTACAGGCAAATTTTTTAAAACTATTTTACACAATGATTGTGTAGCTTTAAAACATTTTCTACAAAAGAAGTAAAAATATTATTCAAGAAATAATTATTAAATTAGATGTAAAATTTCTTTGAGAATTAGATGCATTATCTTTTACTTCGTATCTTTTTATATCTCTCTTTATTGTAGGTGTCTTTATTTTTACTTTGATTGTGTATGTATATATACATATGTAGTGAATAAGAAAAAAAAATCCTTTAAATTTAGCAATGCAAGATAAAAATGCCTCCAAGAGCATCTTTGAGAGAGAAATAGTAAAGAAAGGCATTACTCACCATGATAGCTAATAGGCAAATTGTAAGAGTTTGAGTAATTTTCCGTCTTTGCTCTACATTTTAGTTCAAAATAATTGAATATTCAGTAACCAATTAATATTAATTAAATACTTGGGATGGCCATATGCCAGTTACCTGAATAAAATATAAATCTAATTAAAACCTGAAATGTTTTATTTTTTTTTCAAATTCTATTAATTTTGGTTTTAAACCCAGGTCATAGCATAGGAGTCAAGATGTGCCATCATTATTAAATAAGGAATCTATATGTACAAACACACACACGCGCGCACACATGTATATATAAACCAGATTTGTCTATGTGCACGCGAACTCATCATTAAATTTAGCAATATAATGATGTTTGAGCAGTATCACACAAATCATTGACATGGTAACAGTATTGATACAAAGATGTTTTTAAATATTATGAGCCACAAAATGGATGGGTGTAGTCCAATCAACACATCAGTATAATGCTAATTTTAATTACAAACAAATTATACATGGATCAATTAAAACTATATATTCACATTTTTATCCTTGAAAATATCTATCTATCTATCTATCTATCTATCTATCTATCTATCTATCTATCTATCTATCTATCTATCTATCTATCTATCTATCTATCTATCTATCTATCTATCTATCTGTCTATCCGTCTGTCCGTCTATCTATCTATCTATCTATCTATCTATCTATCTATCTATCTATCTATCTATCTATCTATCTATCTACCTACATACCCACCCACCCACCCATCTATCTATCTATCTATCTATCTATCTATCTATCTATCTATCTATCTATCTATCTATCTATCTATCTATCTATCTATCTATCTGTCTGTCTGTCTGTCTATCTATCTATCTATCTGTCTGTCTGTCTATCTATCTATCTATCTATCTATCTATCTATCTATCTATCTATCTATCTATCTATCTATCTATCTATCTATCTATCTATCCATCCATCCATCCATCCATTCCATCCATCCATCCATCCATCCATCCATCTATCTATCTATCTATCTATCTATCTATCTATCTATCTATCTATCTATCTATCTATCTATCTATCTATCTATCTATCTATCTATCTATCTATCTATCTATCTATCTATCTATTTATCTATCTATCAATCTATCTATCTATCTATCTATCTATCTATCTATCTATCTATCTATCTATCTATGTTTGTCTGCTTGTTTATCTCTCTATCTTTTGATGAAGTTAATCAAATAATTTCTAACTATGACTAAAATTATATATGAAACTTACTTTTTAATAAGTAATATTTATTAATAAAATAAATCATAATAATGGACATATATAAATTAAGATTACTTAAATGTCAATGTTTTGTAGCTAATTTGCTTTCTTTTAAATCAAAATTGTAAATTTAATGCTTAATTTTTACACATATATGTCATTATAATATCATTAATTATATTACATTTTCAGATTACATGCTGATATAACAATAATAACAACTTCAACAACAATTCAATTGTTACTAATTTTATCTGGTAAAATAAAAATACACACAGAAAGGTAGTTTGTTAAATAATATTTAGTTTTATTACTGCCTAGCATGCTTTTGATAATTATTATATCATATTCATGGTATATAGTGATGTGATTAAATGATTCTTTATATCAATGTTTAATTAACTGTTCACATATTCACTTTTAATTTAAAATTTAAATTTGAATATTCAAATAGGTTATTTCTTTGAAATGGGTGCACTTGTTTCTTTTTTGTTAATAGAAAAATGCTCACCAACTATTGCACATAGCAAAACTCTCCATACAGTAGTGCCATCATGTGCCAACAAGATCAATCAATGGATGCCAGAAGACTTGTGCATAAAATCCCTATCTAGTGCCTACTCATTCAATATCCCCAAACTAGTTTCTGGCTTGTGGCCTTCGCCAGTGGGGAGCCTTGGATCTGAGAGCACTGCACCTAGATCTTAGGATCTAATGCAACCCTCCAGCAGCTACCTTTTAACTCTACTTAACGAGAAAACTATGAGAATGAAATATGAAAACACAATAATATTTTCAATCTAAGCTCAATAGCTTATATAGTCATATGGGTCTGAACTCAATTCAGCACCCATACATTTTGTTGTCTTTGGCTCTTTAACAACCATAGCCACCACTATCCTATTAGGCAGGATTGGTGTTAAAACACTAAACATCACATGATCACTATCTCATACTAGCACACAATTGTTATTAAACAAAGCAAAACTCTCCATACAGTAGTGCCATCTTTTGCCAACAAGAGCAATCAATGGATGCTAGAAGACTTGTGCATAAAATCCCTATCTAGTGCCTACTCATCCAATATCCCAAGACTAGTTTCTGGCTATTGAGCTTAAATTGAAAATATTATTGTGTTTTCATATTTCATTTTCATAGTTTTGTAGTTAAGTAGAGTTAAAAGGTGGCTGCTGGATGGTTGCATTAGATACTATGATTTAGGTGCAGTGATCTCAGATCCAAGGCTCCTCACTGATGAAGGCCACAAGCCAGACCCTAGTCTGGGGATATTGGATGAGTAGGCACTAGATAGGGATTTTATGCACAAGGCTTCTGGCATCCATTGATTGTTCTTGCTGGCACAAGATGGCACTACTGTATGGAGAGTTTTGCTATGTTTAATAACAATTATATGCTAGTATGAGATAGTGATCATGTGATGTTTAGTGGTTTAACTATTGCACATGCTTCTTTAATCTTCTGTTTTTTTTATCCCCTCTCTCTATAAGTACATTAGCTTTGCTTTTGTTAACTCAAATCTATGACCAGTTTTCTGCTCATAGTCTGTAAATATTGAAGTGTGTTCTTTCTCTCTGAGGACTCTATTGTGTACATATTTGTGTTATGCATGTCTTGAAAATCACACATTTATATGTGATGCAGACATGCAGATTGATGAAATACAACAGGAATTGAAATAAGCATTGAAACTGTCATGGATCTAGAGAAAGAAGACAATAATAGAGAAATAAAGTTTTTGGTCTTGTATATACAAAGACTGGACCACATGCTAGACTACAGAATGATGATTAAGCTCCTAAATATGAGGGAATGATTCACCCTAGTTCAATAACTCCAATACCACATAAATATGTGGAATTGAACGTTTTTTTAACACAAAAATTATACACTATGCAAGTTTGAATATGATAAAAGAACAACATTGAACAGTACATAAATAATATCCAAAATATGGATATAATCATGATAAGACCATAAAGAGATTCTATAAAAAAAATAAGAAATACTCACTCTAAACAAAAAGTGAAACCTAAAAATTAAATAACCCTACATATTGTACATAGATTAAAATATATATGTAAAAATAAATTTAATATAAACTTTTGAATGGTTTCATCACTTAACCAGCTAAATGAAAGTTCAATGAAAGTTATCATTTTTTAACTTAATTCTCTAAATTAAATAATAATAATAATAATAATAATAATAATAATAATAATAATAATAATAATTTTAATAATAATAATAATAATAATAATAATAATAATAATAATAATAATTATTATTATTATTATTATTATTATTATTGTTGTTGGTGTTGTTGTTAATATTATTATTATTATTATTATTTGATAAAATGAAAATACATATAGAAAAGATAGTTTTTTAAATAATATTTAGCTTTATTACTCCCCAGCCTGCTTTCAATATATTTTTACTATATCATATTCAAGAAATATAGTGGTGTGAATAAATGGTTTTTTTATATCAATGTTTAATAACTGTTCATTTATTTAATTTTAATTTAAATTTAAATATTCAAATAGCCCATTTGGGTACACTTGTTTTTTTTTTGTTAATAGAAATATGGATATCAGCTACTGCACATGCTTCTTTATTTTTCCACATTGTACCCTCTCTCTGTGTGTACACTATCTCGGCTTTTGTAGCTCAAATCTATGACCAGTTTTCTGCTCATGGTCTGTAAATATTGAAAGTGTGTTCTTTTTTTCTGAGGGCTCTATTGTATAAAAACCTGTGTTTGGCAAGACTTGTTGATAAATTGAGTCTTGATTTCCCATAATATGCAACATTTCAAGATAATTGACTGCACTTAATTCTATAGACCACTTGATGTGCTGATTCATTTGGTGTAGTGGCTTTAGATGCATTGACTAACTGGTTAAGTGATGGAGCCATTCAGAAGTTTATATTAAATTTATTTTTACACACACACACACACACACACACACATATATATATATATATATAAAACAAAAAAAGACTTATAAATCCAATAAATAATATTATATTTCAACCAGAGGACTGGTTTTCATCAGAAAGAAAAAAATACACAGTAAAATGGCGATATATTAATCTATGTACAATAGGTAGGGTTATTCAATTTTTAGGTTCCACTTGTTGATTGGAGTGAAGATGTCTTATTTTTTTTGTAGAATCTCTTTATCATCTTATCATGATTATATCCATATTTTGGACATTATTTGTGCACTGTTTAATGTTGTTCTTTTATCATATTCAAACTTGCATAATATATGATTTTTGTGTAAAAAACCCTTCAACCACACATATTTATGTGATATTGGGGTTATTCATCTAGGGTAATTAAAATATTGAAATATAAAAATATTATAAATACACCTGGGTCTCGTTTTATGCGGATTATTTTAATGCGATTTTGAAGTTATGCGATTCATGTTTCTTCTTAATATCTTACATATTTCACTATATTTATTAGATATCAAGAAATTTAAATTATTAATAACTTATTTTGACTTGCAATCCTTTTTTTTTTTCAAAAATATAACATTATATTAGCAGCTAACATGAATATAGCCTGAAGCTGTATTTAAAATATTAGCTTCTATGTAAATAACCTACTTATACTAATGAGTAAATAATAATAATAGATTATATTTACATATAAAAATATCGCAATAAATATTCAAAAATTTTAAACTTTTAAAATGTATTTTGTTAATTATAACAGAAATAAATAATTTTTTAGATTTTTAAAATAAATAATAATGTAGATTTTATTGAATTTTATAAACTAAAAATAATCTTTCTAATGATAATCTATAATCTTTTTGTTTTGATTACGATCTCATTTTTTTAAAAAAAAAACAAAAAACAATTAACACAGCTCAAGACTGAAAGTGGTGTTAGTTGTATGTCACATGATGAATCTGATTTCTTAACAGTTCACAAATGAATGCATATTGGCAAATAGCCAAATAACCGCTAATGATTAAAATATGTATGAAAAAATGTAAAATTAAATACTGTAGTTAATAAAAAAGTTTGTCTTGTATTATTTTTTTTCA
Source organism: Epiperipatus broadwayi (assembly GCA_028023455.1). NCBI lineage: Eukaryota > Metazoa > Onychophora > Udeonychophora > Euonychophora > Peripatidae > Epiperipatus > Epiperipatus broadwayi. The sequence continues at coordinate 216,492 of JAQFVV010012572.1, read as the reverse complement.
AATATTTGAAATTTTTTATTTGTCATACTTTATTTCCTTATTTTTTTAATGCAAATTTTAAAGTAATTTTTCCTTCTTGCTTTGCTTTTATGTAATTTCTGAAAATTACAACCCCTATCCCCATTTTTCAAGGAAAGTTAAGTCTATTTTTGTGCGATTTCTTTTGTGCGCGTTTTCTGAGGACCCTATCTACTGCATAAAATGAGACCCAGATGTAGCAGATTTTTTTATAAGATGTTTTTAAATACATAAAAATTTAATTGCATATTGAAGGCAGATAAATAATTACTTTAAATAATCACTGTTATGGATTTTTTTCCCATATGTCATAGCATCATCTGGGAGGCTAACCCACAACTGTCTGCAACCAAGTACTTGCTTGCAAAGCTGCTGTGATGACTTCTCAGCTTTTTTTCAATTTTAACATTACATATTGTTCTTTGTTTTATTCAAGTGATAATGTATAGGTTTTTTCATCTGGAATTGTTTTTTTTTATTCATTGTAAAATTTTTATACTCGTAAATTAAAAGAAAAACAACTGTAAATATAAATATAATATAGTAATTAAATGCATGACTGAATTTTCATTTTTTATCAAAGTTAATGAATGCAAATCACCCATAGTAATTCAAATATTTTACTAAGTAAACGAGTAGCTATTACGTAAAAAACTATAAATTTTAACATTAATGGCGCTATTAAAATGTCTTAAAAACTCAATATTTTTTAATATCATATCTCCAATCATTCTTTTTCACACACATAATATTAGTTTACAGCAATGGCTAATTATTCTTATGAACTAAGATCAATATTTTGTGTATGAAAAAGAATTTTTGGAGACATAAAAATAGGAAATCTTGGTTTATAAAACATCCATAACATGTCATCAGTGTTAAAAGTTATAGATTTTTATTTAATATCCACTGATTGGCTTTGACAAAAATACAACATTAAAACTATTTAAACTTATATCTTTTGTTGTTTCATAGCCACCATTAAGACTGAAATTTAACCAGACAATTATCATTATAAAACTTTTATTTATGCATTAATAATGTAATAAACCAAATTCCATTTAAATTTTTTTATTTCTACAGCCAATTGAAAGATATTTCTAAATAGTAAAATTTTTGATATAACTCCTTTCAATTTTTTGCACTTCAGAAAATAATTTTTAGGTAGATCGATTTTGAAATTAGGGTATATTAAACTTCATTTGTTTTTCTATCATAGAATTGTAATTTTATTTGATGAATTAAAATAGACATTAATGTAAAACATTTGTAAAATATTAAATTGAAAATAAATTTATATATTTTAATTGATAATTTATTTGACAAATCAATTTTTTTCTTTTTTCTCAATTTTTTTTTTTAGAAGAATAAGTGACCTTTTAAAATGACTACTTTAACCTATTTTAGTATTAAAAAATATTATTTAATACTTTTCACCTTTTAAATAAGAAAGTATTATTTTAATTTATGCAATTGACTAGCAAATATAAACTTCATTAGCAAATAATCATTGGTAATATATATATATATATATAATAAAAACAACTACTAAATTAAAATATACGACGTTAAATAGATTGTTTAAATAGTAATGATATTATATAAATAAGACATACACCCTCTAATTATCTAATGGAGGAAAAAATGAAGTAAAACATATTTATTAAACAACAACACAAAGACATTTAAGATAATTCAAAATTAAATGAATATAATAGAATGGTTTATTAAATTTTTTTAAAAAACTTCATATATATTGTAACCATTAGCATTTGCTAGAAGCTAAATGTTGAATTATATTTCTGCCTAATGTCTTAAAAATTTTTTCCCCCCAGTAATTTAGTTTTTAGAATGAATAAACTTTGTTGTTGTTTAATTAATGATGCTATGTTTATTTACATGACAAGTCAGTGTATAAATACATTTTGCAATTTTATAGCTGTAATGTGATTTTAGAATCTAGTTATGATATTTTAGTCCTATAAATAGCTCTTTGTAATTTTAAAGTACTTAAATTTTAAGTATTTGTGAACTTAAAGTCTTAGTTAATGTAGTTTGTAAACTAATAAGGTAAAATTATTATGATTTAACTATTAAAATATTTGAAAGATTTAGTATTTGTATTAAACTTGAAAACTAAGTTTAAACTCTTATACTTGAGGTTGTTAATATTTAAATTTAATATTAAAATGCTTTAATTAAATTTAAATTATGATACAAAATATAATTAAGTATTTTTTTTTGTAGTTAGTTAAAAGAATTCGTAATAAAACTGATAATTTTAAAACTAGGAATTAAAAATAGTGAATACATGAATATGAATGAATGTAAAGCAATTAATTTCTTTAACACTTCTTTGTTTAAAATGTTTCTTAAACATCTTTTATTTTTAAAAGACAATGTTAAATGTTCTGAGGACTTAATTAAATTAAAATGAATATGTTAAATAAATATTATAAGATAATGTTTTTATTCTGAATAAGGTACTTTTAATTTTATATGTTTTATTTTTCCTATAATATTTGATTTTATAAAAAAATTATTTTAACAGGAATTTGCCTATCTAGATGTAAATTATTTCATTTAAAAAGAAATAAATACATAATGATATTATTTTTAGAATATCTTCTTAAAGTTTGTAAGTAAGACATTGGATTCAATCCAATGAAATAATGTGGATGGAAAATAAAATCAATATTAGAAATCATAAAGTAATCACATACTCTAGGGTATAAATAAAAGAAACTGACACTTGAACATGCATTTTGTCATTGTTACATGTAGTGATTAATTATTTTAATTAGCTAAACTTTTAACTTTTTTTTAAATATTTTTTTTCTTAGTAAAAGTAATGTTTTGTTAGGAAACTAACCATATCCAGGTGTAATTTCTAAGTTGATGACTTCAAGTGCACAAGCTTCATGCTATAGGAAACATTATGGAAAAATATACTAAATATTCTACAATGTTTGAATTAATATTCTTTAAATTTCATGCTTTGTGGGGGTTTGAAAACCAGAAATATTGTCATTCATGTGACTTTAATTAATTTCAATGTTCCTATAAAATTTAGCTAATTATTCAAGTTTAATTTAATATACATTTTTAAAATTCTTTGTAATGATAATGACTTTAAATTACTTAGCTGTTTTGAAAATATTAATTAAAAATATTTTTCTTAAAATGCTCATCTTTTTATGCTAAGTTGTTTCAGAATTAATTCATTTTTAAATGAACTTTCAATTCCTGATATTAAAACCTGCATATAATAATAAAATATAATCAATAAATGCTTTAATAAGAATAACATTTAACTTATGTAATGTATTATTATTATTAGGACATATATTTTATTATGCTGTTATTTTCATAGGCAATTATTATTATTCAAGATAGCAATATAAAAGTAATTTTACTTCCTACAAATAATTATTATGTCTATTTCACATTTGAGTAAGGAATATATTCTCTTGGTTCTGTTGAAATTAAAACAAATGACTCATTGTTTATGAAACTAATAATGTGCTTTTAAATATTTTTCAATATGATATTTTACATTATTAATTAAAAATTTATGACCATTCCTGAATTTATTATTCTTGTTCAAAAATTAAGATGAATTATCCTGCATTTATTATAAAAGTCTGTGCTCTCTCTCTCATTGTTATTAATTAGGAAAACTGCTCTTATTTTCAAAAAAATAATAGCTTCTCTTGTTTATTGTGGTTTATAAAATGCTTTTAAAGGACAGAAAATAAATTACTTTCTTATGATATGAAATAAATATTATTATTATTGCTTAATCCATGAAAACGTTTCTTAATTAATTGAATGGCCATATACATGTTCTTGCTAGCATTAATTTTTTAAAATATTTTATGCTTTATTATAGTTGTGAAGTACAGTTTGTACAACTTATTTATGCCATATTTCTATATATTGGATGTCTCTTCAAAACTCTATTCACTTTATTTACAGTAACCTGCAAAAATGGTTGGAGACAGATGAAGAACTTTTATTTTATCATTGGTAAAAGAATTTAGTTTTAAATTTAATTTTCCTATCTTGTTTAGAATGTTATTATTTTATGCACATGTTATTTGGTATACTTTTGGTATTTTATTTTAAAAATGATACTGTCAAAGTTTTCAGAATATTATTGTTTGATAACAATATATTCTGAAAATGTTATGTGTGCCCTTCTTATGAATTCATTTATTTATTGATGGTGTATAATTATGCTGAATAATGTATATTTGTATTGCTTATTTTATTACCTAACTTTACTAAGCTAGATTTAGCTTTAATTATTTATTTATCATATTTACACATCTGTTAGTTATTGTATTTGTTGAAGATATGATAGCTTTCTTATTTTCTAAGAATGTTTATCTTGCCAGTATAGTTTTGGAGATTGTGGCTTAGATTCTCCCTATGTTATGATATTTTCAAATGTATTCTATCATTCTTTATTATATTAAAGTATGTAGTGCTTTGTTTAAGGCAAATCCAGTTATTATTATTGTTCCCTGATGGTTCATTTACATTGCTTCATGACTAGAGATTAAGTCCTACTTCATTTATTTACAGCCTTCAAAAATAAGTTTATGCCATTAAACTTTTACTTCGCCTTTATTTTGTCACCCAAAGGTAGATGTATATTGTTGATAGTGCATTTTATATAAAGCCATGGGTAATATATTGACATGACTTTATCCTAGCAATTGATATGTTTTTCATAAGGTTTGAGGAATTCCACCCATATCTTTTGTTACCCTCCTAGTTTATCTAGGTGTAAGTTATATTGTTTATGTCAATAAATAATGAAGATTCAAAATTTTAAGTTATGTTTTGCAGAAAATAATAATATACATCTGCTTTAATATCTATCTCACCATCAGATTGGTAAGTTTATAGTTTTCAATTGCATTAACTCAGGGGTCCCCAACCTTTTTGCACTTAAGAGCACATTCTATAATACCGGCCAGGTGATGGGCACCATTTATTTTTTTCAACCAGATGGCGGGCATCATTTATTTTTTCAATGTAAATTTATAGTTGGATATTAATGTACAAAAAAATATTTATTTCAAAAATAAAATTTTAACATATAATTAACATTTATATTTTTATGCTGTAAAATTTATAGTATGCCCTACAATTTGATTACAATATAATACAATAATTTATAAGAAATTTTAAAAATTAAATTTATTTGTATCAGATAAATAATTTTTTATAGTGTTCGGATAGTGGCGGTCTCACATAAAATGGTCTGCGGGTGCCATGGTGCCCGCGGGCATAGGGTTGGGGACCCCTGCATTAACTGTTCATAAGGGATGCTCTGATAGTATGAATGTTATGTAAGTGTGAAAAATTAGTCATATTTAAATTTATAGAAAGTTTTATGGACAAGCCATATTAACATTTCTTTATGCATTTTATTTCTTTCTTTATTTTTTTGTAAATTGGCATAATAAACTTGCAAGCTGTAATTTTTTTAATATAAAAAAGAAACTTATCTGTAGAAGTTTTCCTTAATGACCTTTGATGATATGTCAGATTTATTGTTTGTTCTCTGTTCAATGTGAAAATAAATATTGTTTTATTGTTATTTAAATTTTTTTATAGTCCTTTTTCCACACCATCCACTCATTATTAAAAAATCTTATAAAAGCATAAGAGTATTATAAATTATTTTAAATCTTCATGCATTAAGAGTACATGAGTATTAAAATTTTGACATAAGAGATCACTTCATTGAAAATGCTTCTAAGATATGAGAATTACATCTAAGAAAGAGACAATTTTGCTTAATAGTGAATTATAATTGCATATTTATCATTCAAAATCACTTTAGTCAATTTTGTTGGTTTATTAAAGATTACTACGCATATTTTAAAATATTTTCCATATTTATAAAATTAGCCTCTTATTCCATAATAGATTTAAATCATAGAATTACTTTATTTAATTTTAGATATTTTAAAGTAGGTTGATTAGTGAGATATTTAAAATGGCTATAAAATCTTTTATCCATCCTTAATATCTAAATATTATACTAATAGATTATTTTCTTTTATTTTAAATTAAGAGTTTGTCATGTTTATTTAAATTATTATTATTATTATTATTATTATTATTATTATTATTATTATTATTATTATTATTATTATTATTATTATTATTATTATCATCATTATCATCATCATTATTATTCAATAATATACTTTATTGTCAACAAAGGTTACATGATGTTTACATACTTATGCCTTGGTTAAAGTGGCATGATGATTTTTACAGATTTGATTTGACTGAGATTTTCATTGCTAATTACATAGGTATTGAAGTATTGAATTGGGGTCTACATCAATTAACCTATTCAATTACATTGTATTATTATTATTATTATTATTATTATTATTATTATTATTATTATTATTATTATTATTGTTGTTGTTGTTGTTGTTGTTATTATTATTATTATTATTATTATTATTATTATTATTATTATTATTATTATTATTATTATTATTATTATTATTATTATCATATGCTGATGATTGTAAAATATTTAAATTAATTACTTGTTATAAGGATCATTTACAACTTCAGTCTTATATAGATAGCTTTTCTGAATGGTGTTTGAAGAATAACATGCATATAAATATAGAAAAATGTTGTGGTGTTACATATACAAGGAAAGTTCAATACTACATGGACTCATATTATATAAATAATAAAACTATTGAATATAAAAAGTATTATAAAGATCTTGGAATATGGTTTAATCAGAAGGGACCTTTTACAACTCATGTAGATAATATTTTATGTAATGCCAATAAAATAATGGGGCTTATTCTTCGTAATGGACGTTATTTTAATATTTTTATTAAAATACATTTGTTTAAAACACTTGTACTTCCTATAATGGAATATGGCTCAATAATATGGAACTCGAATAAATTATTTCATATAGATAAATTGCAATCAATATACAATAAATTCAGTAATATAATTAATGCGAAAGATGTTTGTATAAATTTGTTTCATAGAAGAGTGATCCGTGATATGAAATTTTTTTATTTAATCATTCATGGAAAAATTTACTTACATAATTGTATTTCAAAGGTTTTAATAAGAGTTCCTCATGTATATACAAGGAATAAGGATTTATTTAGTATCGATAAATATAAATGTGAAACTTTATATTTGGCAGCATTATATAGATTACCAAATTTTTATAATATCTATTTTAATGATATTGACATATTTTTAGTAGATCTAAAGACATTTATTAAGGAAACAACAATAACTTTGTCAAATATTTAAAGTTACTCTCTTTATATAATCAGATTGGGAGTAACATTAATCTTTGTGATATTTTAAATTTTAAATATTGTTTTTAATTTTAAATAATGTTTTATTATGTAAACATTTATATTTTCATTTTATGTTATATGTATTATTTTTCCTTTTATTGTAATGTGCAAATTGTAATTGGCTTTATGCTGTTGTTTAGCACTTAATAAATGAATTGAATTGAATTATTATTATTATTATTATTATTATTATTATTATTATTATTATTATTATTATTATTATTATTATTATTATTATTATTATTATTATTATTATTATTATTATTATTATTATTTTTATTATTATTATTATTATGATGATGATGATGATGATGATGTTTCAAAGGGTAAACTTTATTGAGACTCAAAATAGGTTACTTAAGTTACATTTGAAAACATGAGGTCTTAGATACAATATTGATTCATAATATTACATATATAATAAAGGTTTTACAGTCTTGATTGTGGTAGGACAGAAAACATGATTTACACTAATTAAAGGAAAAATAATTATTATATAACAAGATACAAGTCAAATTAGGCTAACGTAAAATGTTTAAATCTGATATTAAAAAATGATTGTATGATTGAAAACATATGGAGAAGGGGTTGAAGTTAGTGTTAGATTGACATATGGTCACATAAAAATTGAGTTCATTTGGTGACAGTACTATAGTTTTCGTAACTAAGTCTTATTGTTTCATTTGTTGCATTAGTTCCATGTGAAAAAAAGGAGAAATAGTAGTCAGAATGAATTACATCTTGGAAAAACACAAAACATTGGTTTAGAATGAATTGCATCCTGGGAGAATAAAAAACACTAGTATGCATGAATTATATCATGGACAAATATTAGTTTAGCAAGGATTGTATCTTGAGAAAATGAAAAAACAGTTGTCAGCATGAATTGCATTTTGGGAAAATGGAAAAACACTAGCCAGCACTAACTGCATTTTGGGAACATGGAAAAATAATCATTTCAGCATGGGAAAGCACCATCTAGAATGTATTGAATTCTGGAAAAATGAAAAAAATTGCAGTTTAGCATAAATTGTATTTTGGGAAAATGGAAAACAAACCCTTGTTTGCATGAATCGCACCTTAAAAAAGTGGAAAATACTAGTTGGCATAAAATTCACCTTGGGAAAATAAAAAAAAACCACTAGTTCAGTATTTATTGTCCCATGGAAAAATGGAAAAATGCTAATCAACATGATTTGTATGTTGGAAAAATGGAAAAACATTATTATGGGTTACATCCTTTAATAATGATGGTATTAAGCAAATTTTTTGGGTTGAAGCTTGAGAACTTCTTCTTCTTCTTCTTCTTCTTCTTCTTCTTCTTCTTCTTCTTCTTCTTCTTCTTCTTCTTCTTCTTCTTCTTCTTCTTCTTCTTCTTCTTCTTCTTCTTCTTCTTCTTCTTCTTCTTCTTCTTCTTCTTCTTCTTCTTCTTCTTCTTCTTCTTCTTCTTCTTCTTCTTCTTCTTCTTCTTCTTCTTCTTCTTCTTCTTCTTCTTCTTCTTCTTCTTCTTCTTCTTCTTCTTCTTCTTCTTCTTCTTCTTCTTCTTCTTCTTCTTCTTCTTCTTCTTCTTCTTCTTCTTCTTCTTCTTCTTCTTCTTCTTCTTCTTCTTCTTCTTCTTCTTCTTCTTCTTCTTCTTCTTCTTCTTCTTCTTCTTCTTCTTCTTCTTCTTCTTCTTCTTCTTCTTCTTCTTCTTCTTCTTCTTCTTCTTCTTATTATTATTATTATTATTATTATTATTATTATTATTATTATTATTATTATTATTATTATCATCATCATCATCATCATCATAATTGTGGGAGACATTATCTTAGGTGTAAGAGTATATCTCACTGTTTTTTCACTAGGATTTCATTCTTTGCTAAATAATCTGTAAGAGTTAAAAGAGAATTCATTTCATCATCATTATATTTAATCATATTTACTAAAGAAGAAATAATTTTCAAATAAGATAACACTGTGGAAAATTTTTAAGAAAACATATCCATATAGTATAAATCAAATGTTTCATCTGATCATGACAATAAGATGCTTAAGAAATTGATAAGGGGTGGCAATGGTAGATCTTGTGAAGTGAAGAATTTTAATGTAACCTTCAATATCATATGCTTCCAATGTTAAGAGTCATAAGAGTGAGTATAAGAATTCTCCTTCTCTTAAGTTATTAATATTGCCTTTTATCTTAATGATAATTTATCCAATTATTTACCCATTTTCTCTTGCTAATGTGGCATATGGCATAGTTGCAACCCACTGAGCTTAACTTATACAATTTTTTTAACCACTTTTTTTATTGATAGTTATATCTAGTCCAATTTTATATGTTACAGTTTGGCTTGCCCATCATATTGGATTTCAATTGTTATAAGATACCAAGCAATCATCTAGATGAAATGTTTGAGTGGCAATCACAATTCTTTAGGTTACAATTTGTTGGTTACTTATTACTACCAATTTTGATTTATTATAATATATACTATTAAATACAGTTTAACAAACATCTATCTATCTATCTATCTATCTATCTATCTATCTATCTATCTATCTATCTATCTATCTATCTATCTATCTATCTATCTATCTATCTATCTATCTATCTATCTATCTATCTATCTATCTATCTATCTATCTATCTATCTATTTATCTATCTATCTATCTATATCTATCTATCTATCTATCTATCTATCTATCTATCTATCTATCTATCTATCTATCTATCTATCTATCTATCTATCTATCTATCTATCTATCTATCTATCTATCTATCTATCTATCTATCTATCTATCTATCTATCTATCTATCTATCTATCTATCTATCTATCTATCTATCTATCTATCTATCTATCTATCTATCTATCTATCTATCTATCTATCTATCTATCTATCTATCTATCTATCTATCTATCTATCTATCTATCTATCTATCTATCTATCTATCTATCTATCTATCTATCTATCTATCTATCTATCTATCTATCTATCTATCTATCTATCTATCTATCTATCTATCTATATGTTGATATGAAGATTTTCACAAGTTGCATATATAAAAGACATATTTTGCAGGTTCATCCGTGTTAAAAATTTAAATATTGATATACCGATGTTTCAAAACATCGGTATATCAATATTTAAATTTTTTAACATGGATGAACCTGCAAAATATGTCTTATATATATATGGGTCTGATATCAGACCCATATAGCTGTCAAGTTTATTTGACTGTATTTGAAGATATTTACGTATCTGAAAAATTCATGCTTTCAAACTGATAGAAACTTGTTTCATAAAATGCTGATTGTAGAGTCAGTATTTAGATCTAGTTTTTGTTCTCCTACCCATCACTGAGGTGAGCCAACTAGCTTGAAACCATGGCATGGTTGTTGGAGATAATGAAAGAGATATTGAATTCTGTCTCTCTCAGCATTTATGTAAACAAAAGCTTGTTTAGGAGCTATTGGTAAAGCTCCATCTAGTGATCATAAATTGCAAGCTAAGAGCAAGTTATGAAATTTATAACTTGTTTTGTTTATCATAAATGTACCCTTGAAGGTTTTTGCAATGATATATATTGCAGAGGCTTTTACTATATAGTGAAACTGAACTGATATCAGACCCATTTAGCTGTCTAGTTTGTTTGACTGGATTTGAAGATATTTACATATTTGAAAAATTCATGCTTTCAAACTGATAGAAACTTGTTTCATAAAATGCTGATTGTAGAGTCAGTATTTAGATCTAGTTTCTGTTCTCCTACCCATCATTGAAGTGAGCCAACTAGCTTGAAACCATGATCTGGTGGTTGGAGATAATGAAAGAGATATTGAATTCTGTCTCTCTCAGTGTTTATGTGAACAAAAGCTTGTTTAGGAGCTATTGGTAAAGCTCCATCTAGTGATCATAAATTGCAAGCTAAGAGCAAGTTATGAATTTTATAACTTGTTTTGTTTTATATATATATATATAATTCGTCTACAAAGAACATTGGATTTCCACCAACCAAAAGAACTAGCTGGATTTAAAAATGGTTTTAGTACAGTAGATCATATTCAGGTATTGAGAGAAGTTATAGAAAGGAAAAAGGAATATGAGTTGCCATTATGCTTTGGATTTGTAGATTATGAAAAGGCATTTGATTTTATAAACATTTCTTCAGTGATTAAAGCATTGGATCATTAAGGTATAGATCCAGGATATTGTCATATTTTAAAGAATATTTATAAAAATGCAAAAATTAGATTACATAATGATACTAGAAAGTCAACATTGAGAAGGATGTAAAATAGGGTGACTCCATATCTCCAAAACTTTTTACAGCAGTGCTGCAAGAAGTATTTTGTGGATTAAAATGGAAAACTAAAGGAAAGAAAGTAAATGGAGATTATTTAAGTCATTTAGATTTTTCAGATGATGTAGTTGTTGTTGCAAATAATGCTTTAGAGCTGAAGGAAATGTTTCAGGAGTTACCAGATGAAAATAGGAAAGTAGGACTAAAGATAAATATTAAAAAGACTAAAGTAATGTTAAATGGATTTTCTCAAAATATGAAAATGAAAATTGATTATGATGAGTTAGAAGAAGTTAACAGTTACAAATAACCTGGTCAAATTATTAATACAGATGGGAAACATAATGGATGAAATTAATCATAGAGTTAAACTTAGTTGGGGTGCTTTTGGTAGAAATAACTTGATACTAAAAGGAAATATGCCTATATGTTTGAAAAGGAAGGTTTTTAATAAATGTGTTTTACTAATTCTTACTTATGGATCTGAGATGTGGACACTTAATAGAAAAGCAATACAGAAACTTCAGACCACTCAAAGAAATATGGAGAGATGCATGTTGGGAGTAACAAGAAGAGATCGAAAACACAATATATGGGTAAGAAATCAAACAGGTGTTATTGACCTCATTGAAAAAATTAAAAGACTGAAGTGGAGTAGGGCTGGACATATTGCTAGAAGAGATGATAATAGATGGGCAATTGGAATCTTAAATGAAATTGAAAAAGACCCAGAAAGTGACCACCTGTTAGATGAATGGATGAAATAAGAAAGAGTGCAGGGGTGATATGGAGAAGAGAAGCTATAGATCAGAGAAGATGGATTGAACTTGGAGAGTCCTTCATCCAACAGTGGATTGATAATGGTTGATGATGATGATTAGAATAACTAATTCTTTAAATGCTACTTACATATCAATTACTAGATTTCTTTTATTAAACTAAAATGATATATAACAAGACTATTTATATATACACTGTAACAGTAATATTTGTACACTCACACCACAAAATACAGAGTTTTGGAAAATTATACCAAGGCTGATCTAGATGTGGGGTTGATACCTTGAATCCAATTGCAACTCAGATCCTTCACCAATGCTCCAAGATTTATTACCCTATGAATGACATATATGAGGCCATACTTGGAGTTTCTTAATTAGTGTGCTGGCAGTAGCAAAGGGTGGAGCAAGAGACACAGTAAATAATAAATAATTACTAATAGTTTAATTAAAGACACATATTTATGGCTAGATAGATAATGCATATATTAATAATTGATGCTAAAGGGAATAGATTTGTATAGAAGTTGGTATGGAATTGCGAATAACTCAATAAACATTTATAAATTTAAAAATATTAACTTATGAAAATATAAGATAAATAATACAAAATATAAAAAGTTCATCAGGATTTACACACACACAGGTGTCTTACAGTGATGAGAAGATTTCAATACAGGTTCTCATCTTTTATGCACTTTAAAATCATTTACATTTAATGTGTTACAAGTTGATATCTACAGTTTTTAATCATACCTTAATTATGGTATACTTTCCCAATGAGGTTTGCTAATAATTAAATTCTACAAGAATGATAACTAACAGATATAACTAATATATTAATATTACATAATAAGCAATAAATGTGCTCTTTATGCAGATTGCATTATATAAACTAGATCTGAGGTTCAGATCAATGCTGAAGGAATAATATTATGGAGGGTGAACTGGCGATTTGCAGTTTACTTTCCGAGACTACAGCACTACATAAAATAAATAAGAGATGTGGCCCAAATGCATAATTACTCATGAGATTCAGTACCAAGGACTTGGTTCCCACAGACCGTATGACTTGCTATCAAGTTCAGGTGATTGGACCAGCTTGAAATACAGTTCTAGTCCCTTGTGTTCCAGATCTAAAAAGTGATCTGATGGAACTAAGAGTAATGGGGGTGGCCCTTACACCAAAGCCCATTTCTAATAAGAACATATAATATTAAATCATCTATGCACTTCATCACTGTTTCACAATGCTTATTACCACTCTCTTACAGTTTTGATTGCCCCAGCAATCTTTTTCAGAACTACAACATAATACAAATATATGAATATAAATATACATGAACATGTAATTTTTTATACATCTATATACATTATATGTATACAATTCATATGCATACACATATAACTATATACAGATATAATTATATATATATATATACAACCTACATACATTCTATATATACATCTTATAATCATCATTTATTTATTACCATTGTAAATATTATTATATATTTTACCTTTTTTACATTCTATATTTATCATTTAAAACCTTCAATAATCAAATTTTATATTTTACTCTTATTATTCTTTTAAATATTTAATTTAATATTTTTATACTTTACATTATTATTATTATTATTCATTTTATTAACAATAAATATTTATAATTTATTCATTCAATTATTTATAATTCAATTATTTATAATTTACTGTAAGAGGGTGGTAATTAAAGCATTATGAAACAGCAATAAAGTGCATAGATGATTTAATATTATATTCTATACATTTGGCAATGCAATAAAAAACATTAGTTATATGTATATATAAATAAGTAATTTTATGGTATTATAAATATATAACTATTTAAATTACATTCATATAGGCCTTTCAAGCCAATTGTGCAAATGCTTTGCGAGTGTTAAATAATAAATGAATACCCTCTGACCAATACAAGATATAGAATTTATGCAGGAATAAAAAGAATCCCTCTTATTCCTATGACTCAAATATTTATATATGAGCAAATCTGAAGTACTGAAACAGAAGGCGTGACGATAGAACGGTCACTTTAAATTACTATATACAATGTCTGAATGAATGATGCTGATGAAATTTTCTAGAATTTACTAAACGTCATTCCAACTGAAACTTAATCATATATATAAATAAGCATTTATTTTTATAGCATTTGTATATAATTGTAATTACATTCATATCGGCCTTTCAAGCCAATTGTGTGCAAATGCTTTGCGAGTGTTAAATAATAAATGAATCCCCTCTGACCAATACAAGATATAGAATTTATGCAGGAATAAAAAGAATCCCTCTTATTCCTATGACTCAAATATTTATATATGAGCAAATCTGAAGTACTGAAACAGAAGGCGTGACGATAGAACGATCACTTTAAATTACTATATACAATGTCTGAATGAATGACGCTGATGAAACTTTCTAGAATTACTAAACGTCATTCCAACTGAAACTTAATCATATATATAAATAAGCATTTATTTTTATAGCGTCTGTATATAATTGTATATCTTGTATTGGTCAGAGGGTATTCATTTATTATTTAACACTCGCAAAGCGTTTGCACAATTGGCTTGAAAGGCCGATATGAATGTAATTACAATTATATACAGACGCTATAAAAATAAATGCTTATTTATATATATGATTAAGTTTCAGTTGGAATGATGTTTAGTAAATTCTAGAAAATTTCATCAGCGTCATTCATTCAGACATTGTATATAGTAATTTAAAGTGACCGTTCTATCGTCACGCCTTCTGTTTCAGTACTTCAGATTTGCTCATATATAAATATTTGAGTCATAGGAATAAGAGGGATTCTTTTTATTCCTGCATAAATTCTATATCTTGTATTGGTCAGAGGGTATTCATTTATTATTTAACACTCGCAAAGCGTTTGCATATTTGGCTTGAATGTTTTGAACAAATAATTATATATTAATAACACTGTTAAATTACTTATTAATACATATTTAGATATTTTTAGTATATAACATTTTTCATGCAAAAAGGCTTTATATATTTCCCCCTTGTTCATTAATATTAAGCCATTAAAAATACAGTTGTATTAAATTTATCATTAATTTGAATATTCAAGTTTTAATATTAAAGTGAGTGTTGTGGAGGTATTTAAATAAAATCAGTGTTGCTATGTTGTTAAGGAAACAGTTGCTTTTAGAATAACTGATAGTCATGTGTAAAAGGATAGAAATTCTTTAATTGAACATGAAAAATTAATATCACCTAAAATTTTTACTTGGTTATATAATGTAAATAAAATAGTTTTTGGGTTAAACCATATTTTAGTTTGGATTAATTTCCAACATTTCAATATCCACCATTGCTATGGTTACTCTAAAATTTGATTACAGTTATGATAAAATTAGACATAGGATACATTAAATGGTATTCAGAGAGGTAGAAGTTTTATATTGACACATATTGCATGGCACAGCCTATAAGGACTAATATGATGCATAACAGCAAAGGAATGAGCCTGGGATTTAGTGTCTTGGTGGTAGGTGACTAAGCTTGCATGTCTCAAAATGCACAAAGATAGTTCTAAACTTTTGTCCACACAAAGCCACCCAAAGCCACAGCTTTGTATAGGTAAACCGACCCTTCAGAATGGAAGTCAATGTGATAATACTCAGGGTCTGGGCAATAAGCTTGAGGAGTAAGATAAATCATAATCAATCTCAAAGGAATGCATGCAAATCAGCCACTAATCATTTCCAGGATAGGTGATTTCTATTCAGATATAAAAGGGATCAGCTTTTGGGAGGCAAATCAATTAGCTTCCATGTGGCATCATAGATGTAGGAGGGAGCCAAATTCTGGTCCCTCCTGAATTTTTTCAATTTTGTCAATATATAAATCAAGTGGATGCTCCAGTAAATGATTAAAGGTGAGCCAGTACCAGGTGTACTATAGTGAAAACAATAATGATGTTGATGAAGGTATCTTTGGGATGGATCCACACAGTATATTGTCAATGAGAGTAGATAAGAAAGGCATTTTGTCATTTAGCATGGAGGCTATAAGGTCTCTGTAGAGTTGAAGGGAAACACAGTGGCAGAGGAGATGAAGAGAAGTTTCCTCCTCTCTGAGGCACAGAGTGCAAGTAGAATCTTATGTTTGAGAATCCTTGGCAATGTACAAGAAAGTATTTAGTAGGCAAGGTAGTGAGGTTTATCTTCAACAGGAAATCAAAGAATTTGGGCTCAAGGAACCATCACTTAAATTTCTTGATTAGCAGATGGTTGTTGAGCTGAAGGAGAGTTGATTCTGGAGAAACATCAGGATTAAGGATGTAGTAAGCTTCTTAGAAATTGGATTTTCATTGAGGATGGCTTGTTAGGAATAGTAGTAAATTTGAAGATGAGATGTGAGGGTTGCCAGCCAACCAGTGCTTCCAGGGAGAGGCTTGTTTATGGGAGTGATCTCCTTAAAGGGTGAGGAGTTGGGATACTGCAGGAACATTCTGTAGAAAGAGTTGTAGGAATGTTGAAATATAAATGTATCTATGGAATGTAGGAATAACCCATTGAGTTTTGTATGGTTCTGCAGGCTTCTCAAGCTGATGGTTGCACTTTTGTCCCCTCTAATCAGATCAGTGCCTATCTTGTGTAGTTTCCTGATGAAGACTTTGGTGAAATTGATCACTGGGATGGAATAGGATATTCTGGGGGAATATTAATATATTGATAAGGGAAGACTTGGCAAACATGGACATGTAAACTTTGGAAAAGAAGGATGTGATTTTCTGTGTAGATTGAAGTAGCTTATCTTGATCTCCTCATGGCAGAAGCAGATTCAAATATTGGAAAGCCTAAGAATTTCTGAGGTTTTGCTACAAATGGGTCAGGAATGTTCTTACTAGAAGATAAATGCCAGGTGGATGACTTGGCTATATTAAATTGGAAGCCAGTTTAGATCAGAGAACTCTTTAAGCACTGATAGAAGTCTGGGGATTAATTTTTTTGCTGGAAGAAAAACAGCCAAGATGTCCATATAGGTGATGTGGTGAATTGATGTACTTAATGTTGGGATATGGATGCCAGGAAGATATCTCTCAATTTGAAGGAGCATAGGGTTGAGGTAAGTAATGAAAAACAAGGCACTGAGAACCCTGTGGAATGGAGGATGTGATGGAAGGGAAAGTTTTCCATTCAGCGAGATGCTCACTTTATGATTGTAGAGGAGGTTCCTAATAATATTGATGATTCCAGTAGAGTTGTCATGCTTGCCAAGTAAGGTTAAAAGGGTATTGATTTGGATAGAATCAAAGACACTGGAGATATCAAGATGCACAACCACCAGTCTAGATTGCATGGAGGATCTGATGTGGTCAATAGTGATTTTAAATAAATTGATGGCATCTGCAGTAGAACTGCCCCTTTTTGAAAATTGGTATTGCCAAATAAGGGGAAGAATTTTATTTTGAATTTTGTCCTTGATAATGGACTCAATGACCTTGACCATCAATGGGGTCATAGAGATGGGCTGCAGATTCTCCAGTGGAGATGGAATTATATTGCACTTTAGGAATGACGCCATCACTATGGAATAAAGTCCACTGATGTTTCAGACATTGGAAAAAATGTAATTAATTAAGTTTACATGATTGGACCAGAGAATTTGGACAAGTGTACCAGGAGGAATGAGGGGATTGCATGTAGCCCTGGATGGATGCTTTCAGCCATCAAGGTTAATTTGGCCAGAACATCTCCTTCCAAAATGCCATGGTCAGAGAGTGAAGGATCCCGAGTTGAATCTGGCCTAAAGTCAGGCACAAGGGTAGAGAACTTTTCCCTTGAACTACGAAAAAATTTTGAGAAGCATGTTAGATCCTGAATAAAGTTTATTTCTCACAATAATAGATGACAGAGTGGGTCTCTTGTCTCTATGGCCCAGAGCCCACCTAATGTAGCCCCTAGACCAATTGTGTGGATGACTCAAGAAGATTTTTGATTTTTTGATAGTCAAGGTTAACTTTTCAAAGAAAAAACATTAGATCTCAAATAGAAATGAGATTGAGGGTGAGATAAAGAGTGAGATTGAGTGTGAAGTAGTGAGCATTCAGAATATGTGGATTAACAAAATGTTTATTTTCTTCAGTTTCATCATTAATTGATTTCAAGTTTATGTTAGAAGAAAGAAATTACTGTCCCCATAAGGCTGGAATATGTTGTGTTTCATCAACTAAACCAGTTGTTCTTTTTAATATTTCAATCAACTTCCTCATGGTTCTCAAATCATACTTTTTCAAAACAAAATCAGGTTTCTGACTAATTTCTAAAAACTGTGAAGTAAAAGCTGATGTATTTAACTTCTAATTAAAGGTATTTTTATGTTTATTAATCTGGACATTAATTTGTATATTAGACTGACCTACATAACTTTTTGAGCACTGTAAACATGAAATTTCATAGACTCCCTGGTATTCCAAAAGTACTCCGTCTTCAGATTTATAGACAAAATCATTTTTTTGCTAGTAGAAACAATAGTCTTTATGCTAAAATTAGATAATCTTCTACTGATTTTATCATGACTCTTAATATAAGATAAAACCACTCTATAACTAGTTGAGTTATCAATTTTATCCCCTTTCTTCTTTTTAGTACTAATGCTGTGTAATGCCTTGTATATGATGTTTTTATTGTAAAACACAGTTTAGCCCAAAAATTATTTTATGCACAAGGCAGATAGGACAAATAAATAAATTACAGAATTAATCTTGTATTTTTTAAAAATAAAGCAATATTATAAAAAAAAAATATAAAATGAAATACTGCATAAAGTAATTAAATATCTGCATTTTGAAATGCTTTTGTAAAAGTTGTGAATAAAAGCAATATATCAAAATGACAATAAATTAAATACACACACAAAAAGAAAGAGTACTAATGTAAATTAATAATCAGAGGCAATTTCTATACTGAAATTATAAAAAAGGACTTCACTATTGGATATGTAAAAATTTTGTAAAGAGAATTAAAAACATATTAAATAATAAATAAAAATATAGTAACATTCAATGAATAGATAACTATTTTTTTTTGTCTATTCATATTATAAACACTAATTCTAGAGCTGACTGCTTTTGTTAACACTAACTCTAGAATTGATTGCTTTTATTTTAAAACAATGTAAATATATACGGCATGATAAAAATGGGATCACTCATTAATCAAATATATATAATATAATCAAAGAGATAAACTTCTTATTTCAAGCCAATATTTAAATTTAATTCAAAGTTTTTTAGTTTCAAAGCAGTTAAATATAACAAATAAAATGATTTTAGTTTCATTCATTTCCAAATATTGAAATGATCATTAGATTTATTGACTATATTTCATATTATCAAGTCCTGTTTAATTTAGTTTTATAGTTTACTTGTTAACAGGATTATTAAAATCTATTGGAAACTAGATTATAATCCAGTTAAAATGAGAATGCACAGAGGCAAAAGTCTCTATATGTTTCTACTCCAGGCAAGCCAGAGTAATCAATGGACACAGGAAGGTTTGTGCATAAAATTTCTATCTAGTGCCTACACATCCAACATCCCCAGACTAGTTTCTAACTTGTGGCTTTGCCTCGTACCTGAGAGCACTGAGTGTTGCTATTGTATGGAGAGTTTTGCCTGTGTGTAAACAGCTTGTGTAAGTATAAAGAATGGTCATCATGTGATGTTTAGTAGAATGAGATCGCATAAATATATTCATTGACTTAAATTTCATCATTGCTGATGTTATAGACTGGTTTAAACATTCATGTAAAATCTTGGAAAATGAATAAAAGTGGTTCATTTTTATTTGTTATATTTGACAGCTTTTACAGTAGAGGACATGACATCAAATTTGAACAGTGCATAAAAGTTAGGTGTTCATTTTTCTAATTATATATTATATTTTCAAGTGATGTTTAATTTAATTTCATGTGCACATCAGTTTTTGTAATTTTGGAAAATTTTTGAAAGATAAAAATGCTTAGATAAGCTTGGCTATGATTACAGAAATGAGAGAGAACACAAACTTATAAAATTGGCAAGGAAGAAATATGTTTATCATAATTTTTTCACTGTGAAAAATGCTAAACAAAAATGCCCATGGCAACATACAAATGAAAGTACAACAGAATTAGATTATATTTTGATTGTCAGAAAATATATAAGATTGTAATGCTTTTAATAGATTCAATATAAGAATAATCACCCCTTTAGTGAGATGCAAAATACATGCTAATTGAACATTAGAAAGATGAAAATTATTAAAGAAAAGATAGTATTGATAGTTAATATTTCTAACCTTCAAAACTACTTCACTGATCAACAACAGATTTAGCAGCTAAGCTCAGAGAGATAGCATTGTCATGTGAGTTTGTGGATTTCTTAGTTGAAGAGCTAAGAGATTGTTTCACCTGAAGAATGTGAAAGCATGGTCTCAGAATCAAATAGTTAACGGATCCAAATATTACCTTTGAATCATGGTCTAGGAAGCAAATCTTACTGAATCTATGATGATTCAGATCACCCTACTAAATATAAGTATCACTAGTATTAAATCTGTAGGTTGGAAAACTGGACTTTTTAAGATCTTTTCCAATCTGAATGAGCACAAGAGTTCTATTAGTAATTAACAACAGTTCAAACTTAATTGATATATAAAAAACCTTCATTATTAAGAAATGTGACAAAGAAATCTGCTACAGACAATATAATAAATGAAGAAAAAATATAAAACAAATATTATCTATTGAGAAAAGTTGAGTATTTGGAATTTTATAAAATGGTATAAGAAAAAGAATTACTAATGATAAATGAATGTATACCTGTGAATTGACAAGAAAAGCTATAAAAGAGAATGCAAATTTGAAAGACATAAAATAACATCTTAATCTAATAATAAGAAAAGATGAAATTACTGCTAAAAAGGAAGACGACATCATAGAATGTATAATAGAGTTCTATAAGAAATTTATGCTAATAAAATAAACAACAACAAACAAAACAAAGTAGCCACTACAATAAATTCAACTTCTGGATTGCTGAGGATTTTAAATGAAGAGATAAGACATACAATTAAAATTATGAAAAAAAAAAAACTTTAGAAAATGATAAAGTTATTATTAATATCTTTAAAGAAGCAAATGAAAAAATAGAAAATTGGTTGGTAAAATTATACGGCAAATATCTAATGGATAAAGTTGTATGAGATGACTGGGAATAATTCAGTAGTTACACTGATACTTAAAAAAGGGGATGAAAAAGACATTAGAAAATAAAGACCTATCCATATATCTGTTTTATTTATGGTCTTTACCAAAATAATTACAATTCATTTCCGGAAAGTAGTGTTAGGATAGAGGATTACATTCTAGTATTGAGAGAAGTTATACAAAGGAACAATAAATATGTGTGACCAGCATGCTTGGGATTTATAGGTTATGAAAAAGCATTTAGTTCTATAATGTATTTCCACTGTATTAAAGCTTTGAAACATTAAGACATAACTTCAGAAAATTATCCTATTCTAAAAAATATTTATCAAAATGCAACATGGTAATTAGATTATATGGTGACACTAGAAAGATTAACACTGATAAATATACAAAGTAGTGCGATTACATGTTTTCAAAATTTTTACAATAGTTTTTACAAGAAGTATTTTGTGCATTAAATTTTGCAAATGGTATTTGACAAAAACTAAAATACATTGAAAAACTACAATTATACATGGTGTTAAAGAGAAAAAATTTTTGTTGAAGAAATATTAAGCAGGAAAATGGACTAACATGATTTATATGTCGATATATTTGGAGTTCACAGATGGTTTGTATAGTAACTGCAAAACTGACTTTTAGAACAGTTTCTTTCTTTACTTTTCTTGGAGTTAGTGACCATACTCATTTATAAAATGTTTTCTATATGCATGTTGTTGTTTTTACAAATAATGCTTTAGAGCTTCAGAAAATATTGCAAGAGTTATTATATATAAGTAAGATAATAGAACTAAGGATAAAACTTCAATGGTTTTTGTTTAAAAAAGAAAACAAATATTGATAATTATGAAATAGAAGAAATTAATAATTACATACACCTTGGTCAGATTTTTAATACAGATGAAAACATATGGATTAAACTGGGATGAAATCTTTAGTAATACCTTAATATAAAAAAGAAATATGTATTTGTGCTTGAAAAGGAAGGTTTTTAATAGATGTGTGTCACCTGTTCTTCCTTAATAGCTCTGCATGGGTAAATGCAGTAATGAGATATTAGATTCTAGAGTGGAAAGTTCTTTGATCAATTTCAGTTCTGGACTTTTACTGCTCAAACTTTTTAAGAACTCTCTTAAGCAACAAAACCATTTGATTATTTTTATTTTTTATTTACTTATGGATCTGAGACTTGGACTCTTAATAGTAGAACATTATTGCATTACTCAACAAAGTATGGAAAAATGTATATTGGAAGTAGCAAGAAGATACTAAAAATGGGTGAGAAAAAAACAGTTATCCACTAATATCATTAAAATAATTGTGCAACCGAAATAAAGTTTGATTGGACATATTACTAAACTGACGGTAATAGATGGACAAATGGAGTATTAAACTGGATGCTAAGAAATTATAAAGAATATAAAAAGAGATATTATGTGAAATAAATAGATTATATAAAAATGTTGATGTGGTTTGGAGAGAAGAAGCTTAAACTTGAAGAGTCTTCATTCGGCCACGTGATATTGGTTGAAAATGATGATGACAAATGCATTGAGTTCAATTTTTTTAAAAAATAAAAAGCGCAGAGTGAAAATATTTCCTACTGAATTTTTATAAATCAGGTAGTAAAGATAATTGCTCGTTTAAAAGAGATTTTGTGGGGGGAAAAAAGGTGATTTACGTAATAGATATAAAAAAAAAGACTCCACTACAAATAGTCGTTAGCAGTAGAAAAACACAACAAGCCAATTCCAATTAGCGAAAATTTTGATAGTTTTCCTTTTTCATTTTATTGTCTAGTTAGACCCTCATTTATCATACAGTAATTGGATAGTTCACTGAATTGTGTAAGCCATTGCGGAAAATTTTCAAACTGTAACTTAATTCGAACCTCAGGTTGGTTATAAAGATCTTGGATGTATTTGAATTATTTACATAATCAATAGTTTCGTGATGTAAATATTACTGAATTTATCCTGACGTACACATGATTTAGAACTGAAGCCAAAGTATAGTTGACAATTCATACGTTCAGCCTATAGTCTAATTTATTAATTATATATTGTTCGTTACTAAATTGATATCTACGTATATTAGTGGAAATGTAGCTTCACCAAACGTTTAACTACTAATTTTTAAAAAAAACCCAAATCGAATGTGTTGATAACATGGAGAAAGCTCTGGCTCTACAATAAAGGCTCAGATAGACAAAACAAAGTGATATGTATATGCCTGATAATAAAAATGTCTATTAAATCACAAAGACTTTATATTTAATATATATAAACGTGCACAGACATGTTTAAACAATTTACGCGTGCACGGACTTCTGCAAAGTAAGTTAATTGATAAGTACAATTAAAAATATTCCGTACGTTACCTTTGAGTAAATACCCTTCATAAAATAACTACTTAATAAAAATAAAATTTTATTTTCTGCAGATAAATTTACTTTTTATCGATTACTCAAATTGATTCCTGCTAAAACTTGGACCATATTCTGCTAATCTTTTTTCTTTTTGCGACTTCTCTTTAAATAATCCCTGGAATTTTCTGTACGTGACAATGCCATCTGGGATTATCTTTTCCTCCTGGATTAATGGTGATCATTATTAACTGCTTCACTTTAGGGCAATCATTAAACTGAGAATACAATTCCTGAGATTGATGGAGTGACATTAAGTATATCTCTGAATTTTTATTAATTAAATTGTATCAAGATGTAATGATAAAACTAAGACAGAGGTTTCGTCGTAATTGCCTTCGAGTAAGAAGTAAATAAAAACCACTGATGGACAGTATTGTAATATAATAACAATAATTAGTGCAATTAAGTGAAAAGAAATTTGATATAACTCTTTGGTTGTCAATTAAATGTTGCTTGATTTACATTCTGAACTAAAATGTGATCGCAAAATGTTTCAATACTAAAACTTAGGTGTGTGCTTGTATTTATATAATGTGTCTTGCTGTTGTATTTAATAAGAAAAAAAATAAAATAGTTTATTACAACTGCTTCAACTGTTAGTTTCTTTCAAGTGCCTTTATTTGTACCTCAAGACAATTAGAGAGGCATAAGTTTGGATATTACAATGCAATCAACAAGAATTGTTACAAACAAATTTAGGGAGTGTCGGTGTTCAAGCGCATCCGCACCCATACAATTGATTCCGTGCCAACGATTTTTTAAACATTCAAGAATAAATATATGGATAGGTGAGCGGGTTTTTATGGTTCCAGATGTGCAGTGACACAAAATTCACCTGCCCTTCCAGACTCACACACATAAACCCTACCTCTTATGCTTAAATTATTGTTCATAAAATTGTTCAATTATACATGTCCATTTCTCCATTAGTTATTCAAAAATGTTATTATGCAATATTTATTGCAGGGAAGTGAAACAGAATCTCTAACGACGTAACATCATATGACCAAGTAGATAATTTTCAACTTATTTTAGTGATGATAAATGAAGTTTGATAGATTTGGTCATATAAATCAAAGTATAATAATAATAATTCCAAGCATTGGTGGCCGAGTGGTCCGCACAGCTGCCTTACAAGCAGTTGTCCCAGGTTCGCGGGTTCGCTTCCCGGCCGATGCTTTGACACATGAAAAAAAAAAGATATTTTACGGCAAACTTGAACATAGTTTTTGTAATCCATTATAAAGATAAAAGTCTCTTTAAAGAAATATTTTATTAATTGTTTTGATTGACTATTTATGACTAGAGACGAAGTTCATTAGAGGACTTTGTTTTGGAGAGAGAAAAAAAGATTGCTGTGAAAAAGTTAAAAGATAACATTATGATGCCAAGATTAAAAGATTATAAGCCTATCATGTGATGTGTGTGCCTGTATATTTGGTTCACTGATTGTTTAGTATAGTCATCACAATCCATCTTAAAGCTTTTGTTCTATCTTTTCCTTGAATTAAAATAGTGACACTTATTTAATTGCTGCTAATGATGTAATGTTATTGACAAATAATTGTCTCTCGCTATTAATTTAATAATTACCATAGCAACTTAGTTTATTTTCATATTAAACAACCATCAAATTAAACATATCACTTGACAATTTAATCTTTGCCATAATTGTTTTCTAAATTTTTGCTGAAGTACTTCTGACTCAATTGGAGTTCATAGAATAAATAATATACGCCTCACTTTGCTCACAAATAGAATTTAAATCCAGATAAAATGGATTTTTTTTTCTCCAGATGATAAAGATGATAAAACTTTTTAATTAAGCTTTGAATTTTTTCAGTTAGTTGACTTATAATCAGTAATTATGTATCTAACTATTTTTAAATAGAGAATATAACCAACAAGAATAAATATCAAACTATCCACCATTTGTAAGGCTATGTACTTAACTACTTGGGGCATTTACTTCCAGCATTCTATTATTGCACAAAATTACCCAAGTACTGCATTAAATCTAATAGTCTTAACTATTCAAGCTAAAAACCCAAACGTTTCAACATTAAAAAATTAAAATAATGAGTTATTTTTGAAATTTATACACTTAGACCAGATAATAGTTGAAACTCAGAAACATTAAGGTACCTGAAATTTTAGGCTGTTGGTATGAGTACACAGAAAGTACATGATGTACATGCATAAAATATATGATATTAAATAATTTTTTTAATTCTAAAACACCCCTCTTGTAATAAGTGCAAAAGACTTTCAATACTGAATGCACTATCATTTTGACTTATTTATTATTTATCCAGGTAACTTATTGTGTAGAAAGACTATTACAGTCCTGTTTTATAGATTAGCAATCCACCAATTTATCAGTGAACTATAATATCAAAGCTATGTTAGCAATCAGATCTGTTTTCACTATGTTCCCAAAATATGTTTCTGTTTTAAAAGAATTTGATATAATCTTAGTTTTGAACATTGCTACTCATTACAATTGATTACTAAATATATTAATCTGAAGATTATTGTTAAAACTGATTATATATATATATTGCAATGGTAAAACTGATTATATATATATATTGCAATGGTAAATTTTGTCAACCATCCAGTTTTACCTACTATGTACCATAGTAGTAATTATTCTAGATTTAAACCCTGCCAAGTACATGAAGGTTAATCTTTCAAAAAATTAGTTGACAGAGAGACTATGAGGATAGTCAAAAGTGCTTCTAAGTGACAATTATATTTTTTGTCAATTTCAAAATTTTTGATTACTGTATTTACTAATATTTAATTATAAAATTATGTATACCGTATCTATATATATTTATATGTTAAATTAAATGCATGTCTGTGTAAACATTCTTATATATGTATGGACACAAATATATATGTGAGGGAGCTGTGATGTGAAACTGATTTAATAGCATTAGAGCATGATTATAATTATAAATCTTTAATTTAATATAATGTATACGTATAAATTTATTCATCATTTGTTCAAACATCACATATATATGCTCAATTTCATGGGTGACTAACATACATATATAACAAAATGTTTATGCAGCAATTATTTAGTTTCAAAAATATTGAACAGTTCTTATTAAAAAGATCACACACATGCAATTGTTTTTGAATTGCATGGAGATCAAATATAAAATAACAAATTTAAAAATACACCCTGGTCAAAACAAATGCGATATACAACACTATTTTCTATTCTCTAGGGAGTCACATTTGTTTTTACTAGGATGTAAATGTTAGATTTAAAAAATTAACAAAAGAATGTCAAATTTGAAGATTAAAAATAAAAGTTGTAAACAAGCTAATGAGTTTTACACTGTAAAACCTGGCTTAAAGGCAAATATAACAGGGAGATCAGAAATCTAGTATATAATCCACCATTTTCCAGCACTCAAGATTTCTCTTGTATTATATAATCAAAACAGTTGCCACAGGAAGCTACACCCATTAAAAATTTGATATGAGTGGCTAGGAAGACCCCAACATTGCCATCTTCCTACAGAAGAATGACGACCTTCAGCCTATCTTGCTGGTTACACAGCAATCATCATCACCACCAGGAAGGAGCAATTCAATACCATGAACTGCCAAAAAAAGACATCAAGGAAAAACAACCTATCCAGAGAAGTAACAGTGCCCACACCAAATGCTGGACAACTCAACCTTTAGAAGAAATCAGTAATATTCTTCACCACAGAGCTCTATAAATCTACTAAGCTTATAATATTTCAATCATCTACCTAATTCTTAATTAATTAAATCTTTGTTTAAAATAAATCTATAAATGTAACTGTAAAAGCTTGCCTATTAATGTGACTTTAAAACAAGTTTCTAAATTGTAATAAAATCATTTATTAATTTAATCTTTTCTATAATCTGCAGCCATGTCTAATTTCTATTAATTATTTGATTCATTTTAAATTTGTGTACTATGATATGCCTTCACTTCAAAGCAGAGAGTAATTAATATAAACCTTTGGAGAGAGATGATTAGGAGCTCTCCAGTAACATGTTTCATTGCTTTTTAGCCAATATAAACTGCTGTTTTGAAATCTATTCTCACATATAACAACAGACCACTACATGTTCATTGTTTTATATATGTTTTACTTAAGCTGACATGTATTAGCTTGTTAGTGAGGTTTACAATTATTATTATGACTTAATTAAATAATGGCCAGAGATAATATCGCAAGCATATTTATAATTATTATAAAGCCCAAAATATGCTTTCCCCTCAATATATATAGATTCCATTGATTAAAACTAGATTGCTATCAATGAACCCCTCTTAACATGATTAAGATATACTAATTTGAGAACAGTGTCAAGATAGTCAAATGAAGCTATAGATTTAAGTGCATTTTAAATTGTCTTTAATATATTAGTATTATTTATAAGTGTTACAAGTGTGTTTTTACTAAGCACTATTGTGTATTATTCTTTGCTAGGCTTTCTTTTAAATGGACTCATGGTGATAGGTCAGCACATTATTTGGTTGAGACAGTTAGATTTCTAGAACTGGAACATGAGGGCCCAGAACCATATCACAGATGCTCTGACACACCAAACTAAATGTTCTTTATTGCACTAGCAAGTTGTACGCTCAAAGGATACCGAGTACTAGGTACTGAAACCTGTGAAAAACTGCACATTCATATCACAATCTTCAATTTAGTATTTATTGCCTTAGTCTCAGATGCTCATCTATAGCAATCAGTTCATTCTGCTTCATTAATTAACTTCAGAATTGGTTTGAACCTGGAATCTGGTTTGCCGAGGGAATCTGTATTTGAGTGTATTAATTGCTCATGGATAATAATTAAGAATTAGCAACTTAATGCTTTATATTATATCATCTTGGTAATGTTTAGATTATTGCTTGCAAATCTTGAAGATAGTTGGCATATCATATAGGCATGAGTCTCTGATTGCAGATAGTAAAATAAAGTGCATTATTATTAAGATGAGACTTCTGTACTATAATTATCTCATCATTGTTATAATACCTGTGCATGTAAACTCTGCAACAAATGTGCATCTTTCTGCTCCTTATGTGTAATCAGTTTATTTAATTTTATTTACTAAAGATATTTAAATTTAATATTGTTTAGTGTCTCTCAGGCAATCTGCTCCAAGCTGAATCCAAATCAAATGTAAATTAAATATAATCTTATTAATATATACATGCATTATCTTACTAAGCCATAAGTGTTGAAAGGTCTCTTTAATTTTCATTATTATTAAATTATTAATCATTCTACCAAGTCTCATGTTTTGCTCTTCTCTCAGTCGGATTGCAAATTAAATTGAGACCAAGTATAACCTCATAAATGTCATCCATAGGGTATTAACAACAAAGTGCTGATAAATGAGTTAAAGTATGGACAGATTCAAGGTCTCAACCCTCATCTGGATCAGCTTTGGTGTAATTTGCCTGAACTCTGGATTTTGTTGCATGAATGTACAAATATAACTGTTACAATATATATACACAGGCATGTAGTGAAAATAATTAATTAAATATACAGGTAAAAACAGGTAATACAAAACAGTCTTTAAATAGGTTATTTTAAGACAAAAACCTTCTAGCTCTTTCCTACAGATAAACAGTGAAGAAGATAATACTGACTTAGTAAAACCTATAATTAGCCTACATCAGGACAAATAAAAGAAAGTGACAATAATATACTGACTAGATTAGTTGAGTTTTATTGCATTTATGATTTTTCTTCTTTGTTGTGCTTGTTTGCTTTAATTACACTTAGTAGTTGTACTATATTGTGATATTTTATTTGGTATCATATTGTATGTGATTAACACCTTGCAGAGATATATCTCTAATGTTATTATTATAAAGTGTATTTAAGTGTGCTCTATTTGTTCATTTTGTAATTAAAATATAAAATGTTACTTTATAATGTTTACATGCACCATAGTCTGTTTGTTAGTTCATTAAACACTATATATTTGTTAAATTTAATTTATATCATGAATGGCATGATGAAATAGATACTGTGGGTTTTGTTTTTTTATATGACTGACAAGTTTATTAACTTCTATTTCCAAAAATAAAACTAAATGAGTAAATTGAAAGTTTATCTGTATATTTTATTATAATAATTGACCAATTAGTGTGTAAAAATAATCAAAAAACAGCAAAACTCATATAAAATACTTAAAAATCTTCACATAAAAACTAGAACAGAAAAATGTGAACACCCTCTACATATATTCTTCTGTCAAAAAACAATGGAAAAGTTTTTTGGTGTTAGTTGCAATCTGTGAAGTGCTGATATCTTCCAATTTTCCTCCAATTCCTACATTAATAAAAGTATTATGTTAAAATCTACTAAAAAAAACCACAGGCCATTATTACTTAGAATGATGTTAATAGCATAATCTAAAATTACAAAACAATAGTATTTTTTCTCATAAAAATTTTCAACAATTTTTAATGGAGGTGAGAGTTTGTTAGTTAATAATTTTTGCTATTTTTTTTCTACTTTAATTTTTTTATTACTTTAAAATCATAAGTTCAAGTTTATCCAAATTTTTTATTTTTTCAGACTTCCGCATTATGAGATCAAAACACATGTCAAATTTTTTTCTGCCTTGTCTTAAGTTCATGAGGAGAAGCTAGACCCAACATTTTCTACTTTCAAGTAATATTTGACCTATTTGTTGTTCAAAAGTAAACAACATAAATTAAATACTTCTCATATAATTATTTTTTATATTATGATTTTACTATTTTACATGTAATATAATGTTGTATTTGTTTTAGTATTATACATGTTTTATAAAATTTTAATTATTTTTTTATTATATTCTGCCAATTACCTCGAAAGCGCTCAGCCCATTTAATTGTTTTTGGTTTTTGCAGCTTCTTCATCAGCGGGTAAATCGCTTTTATATGCTTTTTATTCATTGTAAAATAAAATGTTGTATCTTTCAATAATTGTAAAATTAATTTATATTTTAATACTTTATAATTGTAGCAATGCATATTTTTACTCATTCTCAAGATAAAATAAATATTTCTCACATACCTTTTTTAAAAATATTTGGTGAAATTTGATGCCATATTTTTTTTTCTAATTTTGTTTCAATAAAATTGGAAATCCATAATAGTTTATTGGTACTTTTAAAATTGTTTTGATTTTAATATTCACTAATTGCAGCTGGTATTATATGTATTTTCAAAAATGAACAATATAAAATAAATATTTCTTGTATAATGTTTTTTAAGCTTTGATGAAATTTTGGTTTAAGTACACGTGTTTCATTTATTTTTATGTTAGTTTGATCATGCATTTAATGCTTTATTCTTATATTATTTATTAATTACAGGTAATATTATATGTATTTGTTGTTCAAAAATAAACAACATAAAATAAATATTTTTCATGTAATTTTTCTCTAACTTTCAATGAAATTTTCATTTAAGCACATGTTTTTGTTAGTTTAATCATGTATTTCATGTTTTATTTGTTTAATTTTTTAATTGTTACTCATTCTTTATGTTAGTTTAGACATGTTTTCTGCCATTATATTTAAAATTAATTTATTTTTTGTCAAACTCATACAACATTTTTGAAATTTTTTTGTGTTAATTTTAAACAAATATTTATAATGATTTGATTTTAATATTTGATAATTATAGGTAATATTATATCTATTTACAGTTTTTTAATGAACAACATAATATAAAAATTGTTTAAAGATACCAGTAATGGTCAATAGTTATTGTCAATGAAATATCTAAAACTGTTTTGATTTTAATATTTTCTGATTGTAATCATACATTGTTTTTTTTTAAAACTTTTTATAAAATTTAGCATTTTTTATTTGGCCTGGACAAACATTGGGAACACTTTGTTAGCATAAGGTTATTTATTACTTGGCTTTGTCTGCATTAATTTGGTGTTTCCCATAGTGTTAAGAAATGGGTAAACTGGGCTGTGCATATCCATTGAGTAACCATGTTTACCTTCAGTTATTTGAAACTTTTAAATCATTATCTTGAAAAATGCATTAGAAGCAAAAGCATCCATTGGATAGATATGTGCAATCAAGTAGTTTTCATTATAGAAGACTAATAGCCAGAGATTTTTCTGAGAATCTGGTTAGTACTATTATATTGAATAAATTACAAAATAACAAACAAACACAGTCTTCTATTTTAAAAATAACCAATAAATTTCAATATATATAAAATTCAAAACTACCTAACACTATACGACAAACCACAGACAAAACTCTTCTTTATAAATCCCGATTTATTATTATATGAACTATTATTATAAAACATACAATAATATACTCCAATGCTTCGACTATATTATTTTATAGTCTTTATCAAATAACAACTAAAAATTCATAAAATACAATAAATACAAATATTCCATAATGCATATAAGAGTTTTAAGGTAGGAGGTATTTATATTTGTAATATTTGTATTTATTATATTTTACATATTATTTAGTTGTTCTTTGATAAAGACTATAAAATACTATAGTGGATATGCTGGAGTATATTATTGTACATTATAATAGTTCATATTATAATAAATCAAAATTTATAAAGAAGAGATTTGTGTGTGGTTTGCTGTGTATATATATATATATATATATATATATATATTAATTCTAATATTTTCACGGATAAAAGATGTCATATTATTATTACTATTTGCGGGATATTCCGTGTAGTGAAAAAGCTAAATGCTGAGGAAGGTACTTGATATTGTACTGAAACGTCAGCATTTAGCTTTTTCACTACATGGAATATCCCGCAAATAGTAATAATAATATGACATATATATATATATTGATTAATACATTCGCAAAGTAATATCTCTATAGTTTGTGGTAAATACACAACTCTAAATTCTATTAATAGTTAATAATAAAAAATAAATTTTATTAAACAACAATAATTTAATATACTGTACAGAATTACACACACCTGCACATATATAATGTAATATATAAGGGATTCGAACTCACTTTCACAT
Source organism: Epiperipatus broadwayi (assembly GCA_028023455.1). NCBI lineage: Eukaryota > Metazoa > Onychophora > Udeonychophora > Euonychophora > Peripatidae > Epiperipatus > Epiperipatus broadwayi. The sequence goes on along the minus strand of JAQFVV010012572.1, from coordinate 183,272 downwards.
GACACTCAACTCTCCAAGCCAACTCATATGGCTGACCCACCTGATCACACACATGTAGAAAAAATTAATAATCACCATGTGTGTGATCAGGTGGGTCAGAAATATGAGATAGCTTGGAGAGTTGAGGGTCGTATGAAAGTCTGAGTTCGAATCTCTTAAACAACAATAAATAAATGTCACATGATCACCATCTCTTATACTAACACATAAATGTTATTAAATGAGACATTAGATAGGGGTTTTATGCACAAGCCTTCTGGCATCCATTGATTACTCTGGTTGGCACAGGGTGGCTCTACTGTATGGAGAGTTTTGCCTTGTTTAATAAATAAATGATTGAATGGCTTTATTACTTGAGAGTTCGTAAGTTCTTCAAGTGCTGGAAATATCAGAATTTGAATTAAGCCAAAGATCTTATGCTCCAAAGTCTGATAGTCTACTATTATATTAAACCATGTAAAGTGAAAAAACATTTATATGTTTATATAAAGCCATTTTTGCACAATTGACAACAGTCTAGAAGAGATTATTTTAAGTGACGTTTTAATAATATTACAGGGACCATGTCAAGCAAAGTTTATATATGTAACATTTTAAAATAAAAATGTATTAAAGTTGTTGACAAAAAGATTTAATAATATTGTAGTAATCATTAAAGTATGAAGATTGGCTATCTTAATATAAATTGAGCTTTGATTGTATATATGTGTGGAAATGATAATCTGGACCAACTGATGAGTGCTGGCTTAGCATGAAATACATATATTGGTGATTATTTATCTTTTCAACATGTGTGTGATCAAGTGTATCGGCAATATGAGATATCATGGATGGTTGAGGGTTGTGTGAAAGTCTGAGTTCAAACCCCCTAATAGAATTGCAGGTATGAAAAACCTGTATTGTAGAAAAAAATCATATTTCAAAAATATATTTACATATAAACACTAATATTATTAAAAAATAAGATAAATACCTTAAAGTAAAATTATAATTTGTTTTTTTTTTCTTTTGAATATTATTTCTCTTTCTATTTTTCGCAACTTATACTATTATAGTAGTATTATTAAATAACGATATCAATACAAGTATTTATATTTAACAAATATGATGTTATATATATATATTTAAAAAAAAGAAATTGAAGGGTTTTTTTATTCAACAGATCTGTGACATTCAAGCAACGGAAGTGATAGATTAATCTTCAATTTAGAGATCTTTAGCTTTTGTGTTAGCTTCTGTATCATTTCATTAAGCTGCAGAGAGCTATCTATATAATGAATAATGATTAAACGTGATTAATTTATGTATTGGTGTGAGATTTAAAGCAGTGAGAGAATTACAGTTTCTCATACGCTAAATAGTCAGTCCATTACTTGTGGTTGAATGTCTTTTGATTTCTCAAATGATGAACCATTTAATTATTTATTAATTTTTAAGTGTATACAGTAAAATTTGAGACATTATATGTTCTTAAATGATATGTGTAAATGTATGTGTATGTAATAAAATATTGTAAATAACTGATGATAATATCTGAATCGTTATATTTGAAATAATAGTCACTAAAATTATTAGATAATTGTAAACATTTTTTGATGACAGATTATTTAAAGGTTTTATTGGTAATAGATAAAGTATCTTCGTTTTTAAAAAAATATTAATGTTAACATCTAGCTTCATAAAGCTTTAGATATTTGAGCTATGTATTGGTAAGTTTATTTACATGTATTAATGGATCTCTTTTTTTGCATTCTTGTTTTTATTATTACATCATTATAATTTTGTTTTTGGACACATGCATGTGTGGTCAATTAATACTGATGAAGAATGTTGTTTATTATTTTTACGGTATCACATACTTCATAAATAATTACCATTTTTTTTATTTCTTTAAAATGGTTTATCAGAATTAAATGCAACATCAAAGTTTACACACATGGAATGGTGCTGTTTTCATTATTCTCAGTGCATTGTTAATGGCAAGAAAAGAATTGAAAAACTTGCTAAAAGTTATTTTAATGATTTATTAAAAATTCATAGTTTAGTCTCAATTGTATTTTATAGATGATGCTTTTTTTTTAAACAAGCAGGAAACAAAAACATTCAAACAAATTCAAAATTATTAGTACACATGCTATGCAATGTTGCCTTTTATTAGATCATATGAAGCTATAATTTAATTCCTTCATTTGTTTATTATTTTATTTGTAAAATTATTAATATTTAATTCTTTTTAATTATGTAATGTTTACATTGTAGTTTTATTTCAATGCCATAATTTTTATATATAAATTATTGAAATAAATATTTACATGATGTCAAATAAAATTTACTTCTTGTTAAAAACTTTCTTTTTGTTTGTCAAGAATAAAGAGCTATTCTTTGATTTATTGTCTTCTATTTATTACTTTTCGAAATTAATTTGCAAAATTAATAATTTTGATTTAGATTACATTTATATTTTCATTAAATTGTAAAAAAATGTTTTAATGCAAAATAATTTTGTTGAAAATGAAGGAGAAAGAAAAAATAATAGCTTTCTCCTAATGGTGAAAAAAATAACTGTAGAAAAATTAAAGAGCTTCATGATTTATTTATGTAGAAATATTCCACCACATCACAATAATTTTTATGTACAGTGATGCTTTTATATTATCATGTATTTTATTCCTATTAATATTGTAAGTAATTATAGAACTAGATTATGCTTTTTGCTGTGTACTTTTATGCTTTCTACATTATACTTCTATCTTTATATAAAAGAGTTGTTTATGCAAGGATTTATTATAGTAAACATTATAGAATTATATTCACTATTTAAATAACATACAACTATCAATTACAATGATCTTTCAAAAATGGCAATATTTAAAAAATGATTGACATTTTTAGTTATAATTGGGTGCCAACATCATTTAAACAATACATTTTTTTTAAAAATGTTAAAAATTAACTTTTACATAAATAAAAAAAAACATTGATCATATAAAAACTGCACCAAAATAAATTGGAAAATAAACATTAGCTACTATATATATAATTTGTTTTACTTTTTATTTAATAAGTTTAGAATCAGAATAAAATGCTGTCATTCCAAGACAATTTTTTATTATATGACAAATTTTCATGTCACAGCAATGAATAAATATAATATTATACTCATTACATAAATTACAAAAAGTTAGGTGCACCAAAAATAAATTAAATATACTTTATGCTAATATATGTATAACAATAAAAATAATAAATATAACAGTAATTAACTATTATATACAGTCCTTCATTCCTCTGAAGTACTTGTGATTAATTCCTTAACCTGCCTCAACTGCCATTAAATTCAAAACCAAAGCAGAAGCAAACACCATCAACTCAAATCTCATAATTCCAAATTTTAATGTTAACAGTTTATCTATTAATTATATTCATTTTATTTCTATTTACTAAAATTGTCTTCTTAATTTTTCTTTTTATTATAGTTTCTCTCTTTATGAAGAATCTTCACACTTTCAATATCAAACATAAATTTATATTTACATGTTCTTTCATGATCCAAGAAAACTGAAGCAGTCATTAAATCATTATTATTTTTACTTTTTAAACACTTATATAACAATTCATGCTTCTTTAATCTTTTTTCAATAGTGCCCCTCGATTCACCTATATATGATAACATACATCCACAATAAAATTGATATACAACCTTACTTTTCTGCTTGACAGGTATGACATTTTTAGAATTATTCACTAATTTATTAACAAATTTGTAACAAAAAATAAAACATTAAGGACTTTCTTATATATATATCCTTAAAAAATTTCACGGATTGAAAGACTGTATATAATAGTTAATTACCATTATATTTATTATTTTTATTATTACAATAGTTTTTTTAAATTAATGAACATTTTATTTGTATTAATATATATATATATGATAACAGATGGCGTTCTACCAAAAACACCGTCAAGCGTAGTTTTCTGTTTACATAAACTTCAGAGCGAGCATTCACTATCTCTAACTTTAATTCCACTTTCAGATCATGATTTCAAGCTATTTGCTATCGTCAGTGAAAGACAGGAATAAGAAACTAGATCTAAACACAAACTCTGAGCATTTATGAAACAGTTTCTATTCAGCTTGCAAGCGTGAATCTTTTAGACACATTAATGTCTTCAAACTCAGCATAGCAAGCCAGATAGCTACATGGGTCTGATCTCAGTTCAGCATCACCACATAGTAGAAGCCTCTGCAATATACATCATTGCAAGAAAGACCTCAAAGGTACATTTATGAAAAACAAAAAAACACAAGTTAAAAAACTTGCTAACGCTTGTATTTATGATAACAGATGGTGTTCTACCAAAAACACCATCAAACATAGTTTTCTGTTTTCACTGATGATAGCAAATAGCTTGAAATCATGATCTGAAAGTGGAATTAAAGTTAGAGATAGTGAATGCTCGTTCTGACGTTTATGTAAACAGAAAACTACGCTTGACAGTGTTTTTGGTAGAACGCCAGCTTGAAATCATGATCTGAAAGTGGAATTAAAGTTAGAGATAGTGAATGCTCATTCTGACGTTTATGTAAACAGAAAACTATGCTTGACAGTGTTTTTGGTAGAACGCCATCTGTTATCATAAATACAAGCGTTAGCAAGTTTTTTAACTTGTGTTTTTTTGTTTTTCATAAATGTACCTCTGAGGTCTTTCTTACAATGATGTATATTGCAGAGGCTTCTACTATGTGGTGATGGTGAACTGAGATCAGACCCATGTAGCTATCTGGCTTGCTATGCTGAGTTTGAAGACATTAACGTGTCTAAAAGATTCACGCTTGCAAGCTGAATAGAAACTGTTTCATAAATGCTCAGAGTTTGTGTTTAGATGTAGTTTCTTATTCCTCTCTTTCACTGACAATAGCAAATAGCTTGAAATCATGATCTGAAAGTGGAATTAAAGTTAGAGATAGTGAATGCTCGCTCTGACGTTTATGTAAACAGAAAACTATGCTTGATGGTGTTTTTGGTAGAATGCCATCTGTTATCATAAATACAAGCGTTAGCAAGTTTTTTAACTTGTGTTTTTTTGTTTTTTATATATATATATATATGTTTTGTTTTTAGTTAACATATTTTCATTTATAATAAAATATTGACATAATTCCAAGCTATGTTTTTATTGTATGATAAATTCTAGTATATGACAAAATTTAAATAAATAAATAAAGTTTTACTCATTAAGTAATAACAAAAAAATGGTACTGTTCTATTAGCATGTTGATACTGCTTGATGGTGTTGATCCCATCCAAATATACATAAATATAGTGTTACTGGGCACACAATGTTATTTGTGAAAAAATAATAATAATTATATGGGTCAACATAATTCATTTATTTTCCTTAATAAGTTACTGTAATTCTTTTTACAATTTCTTTTTGTCTCTGGATATAACTATGAGAAATTTTACAGTCAGACATTTTATCATATGGGTTGACATAATTCATTGATTGATTTTGTTAATAAATTACTGTGAATTTATTCAATTACCAATTTTACAAAGATAAATTTAAACCTTTAACAAATGCCTAATGTAGGGAAGAGATGGTATGTCTTTTCACATCCATAACAATTAAAACTTATCAATTAACAGATGTTATTGCAAATATTCTATTCTAGTAGAATTCTCAGTGTACACCAGTGCTTTGCACTGGCAAATTCCCCACCCCCCCTTCCTATAAACTTTTAAAAGTCTACTATCATTTCTTGACAGATAACTAACTACATCATGGTGGAAGAAACGAGAATGCTTTAATTACTGAACTGTATTTGACTCTTTTTTTTTGTCATTTTTGAAAAGAAAAATTAATCTTTATTTATTCCAATAGCTATCTTTGAAAGAATATGTGAGTAAGGCATGGTGGATAACATTAATGGCACACCTATTAATAACAATTAATAATTTCCAACTCGATTGTTTTTTTTTTTTTATAAGAGTAAGAAATGTATTTTTTTAATAATTTCTTTTTGTCTCTAGATATAACTATAAAAGATTTTACAGTCAGACATTTTAATTCTCATAGATTTTTTGCAAACCATGACTTTTTTTTAGGAGAACAGTGAAATTTTGGTTTCCCATAACCTTTTCTAATTATTTACATCTTATATGTTGGGGTTGGAAGCAAGATAATGGACTTATAATTATTACTTTTTAATACTAAATTAGGTAAGTTGTACTGTAATTACTTTTGAATGCAGATTGCAATAGTTCTGCAAACTTTAAATCAACCCACCCTGAAATGGTATGGTAGCAAAGTGTTAACTTTGCTTAAAAGATAGGATTGTGTGCACTTTCACAAACTGTGCAAGGCAAAGCAAGCTGTTAGTTACAACAGAAAAAAAAGTTGTGGCTATTTGGTTTGACTGTAGCATGGCTCACTAAATAACATATTTATGTGTATTTGGATGGGATCAATGCCATCAAGTGGTATCAACATGCTAATAGAACACTACCAAAAAAGTCATATCATAAAGTATACAAAAATAAGTTAGAAAATTCTTTCATGTTATATAAAACATGTTTTATAACTTACATTAATTTTTATTTAATTTGTTTATAATTATAATAGAAGGAAGATTATAATTTCATAAGTGTTGATATATTTACAATTTAAATAGCCAAAATTTTATGCCAAACATGTTTATTAATACATTGTTCCTAAATTAAATATTTGCATATAGATTACTATCTTTTGAATAATACTATTTTTAGTTAATAAACGTTTATTACTTAATTATCATTAATTAACATTGTAAACTATTTTACGAAAATAAGATATTTATAATTTATAGTATATTTTGTATTTAAGATAATAAAGTAAAAGCACGTCAAATTTTCTACCACTAGTAGAAACGTTTTCCTTTAACTTCATATTATGATAATTATATAACATGTAATATATCTTTATATGACAAAATTTCTTTAAACAACCAGAAGCATTTAAACATTGCCATAAATTATGATTACAAAAGTGAAATGTCTTAATGAAATCAATGAAAGTAATATGTAAATCACAGTTTTGAAAAAAAAAAAATATTGAATTTTTTGGAGACAAAAGTAAAATCCATATCTAAAAATATTGTTTGATACTCTTCAATTAAAACATCATATAATCACCATTTTCTATGCTTACACAAGCTGTTAAAACTGTAGCAAACTCTCCAAACAATAGTGCCACCCAGTGCAAGCCTTAATATCAATGGATGCATCAATTGATTACTAAGTTTTGTACTGGATGGCACTACTGTATAAAGTGTTTGATGTTGTGTAAGGAAAACAGAGAAAATATTAGGGATCTGTTAATTGAATGTAAATGCCTGCTAGTAAAAAGGTCACAAATAATGAAACTGTGCGAAAATAAATATAAACAAAGTGATACATAGAAGGTGGGTTCTTAGTTTTTATGCTGGATTTGGGAAAAGATAAGGGGGATTTAGATATAAAGGACATGGAGTTGACAATGATTATGTTGTGGAAATGGGATGTAGCAGGATAGAAAAGAATATGAGAAAATGTTAAGGTTATGAATAGAAAGGAAAGGTAAAATGGCTAACAGGTTTCCCTGGACATTGTCGCTGAGAGATTCCTGACTCCAAAAAAAAGGAGAAGTCACAATACATCTCATCTCATGCTTTTCAACCACATTAAATATCCAATGATTATTTCACTTGTAATAAAAAGCAACTTATTCAGTAAAATCATTGAAAGCATCCCTTTCTATAGTTTTTACAATGATATTTTATGACAATTATTGCAGACTTTTCTGTCTGTTTCATTTTTACAAATTGTGACAATAAAATTTTTCATTAGATTAGATTTTACATTATCATGGATTAATATCTATCTCAAAAAATCATAATAATTTTGAATCAAATATATAACCAACTTATTTCCAAAACATTTCCAGAGACCTTTTGCAGTCACAATCTTCAGATCCAATATGAATATATCATAGAATATCTTTCATATTTTCTATCATTATTCAAAAAATGATCAAAATTTTTCTCTCCATTTATTTAAAATATTATCTTTTCAATGTAAAAAAATGCCAACTGCTGATTAAATAAAATTATAAATCTGTGCTTTAAATCCATATAATACTTTCAGCTAGTTAAAAAATTGATTTAAAATATATTATTTATTCTTAAGACTTTTTAAAAACTTTTTTCTTTAAGTTCATTTATTGCAATAAGAATATCCACGTTTATTTTATTATTCTGGCAATAAAAATATATTATTTTTTAAATCAAATCACAGTATAATTATTATCAAAGAACCATCAGGATTTTTTCTAGTGAAGACAAAACAGATACATTTATATATATAACATACTCCTTTATAAAATGTAATGCCTCAAAAACATAAAAAACTTGAAAATCAGAATTAAAAATCTCAGAATTTAATAACTATTTAACATGAGCAGCAGTTTAGAATAAAATATATTATTTAATATGATGATCTGGAGCCTAGTAATATATGATCTTCCCACATAACATATACCTACAAGTATGCACATGACTAACTTTTTAAAATTCTAACTTTTGACTACAATATAATCCACAGAATGCCAGGATTCCATTATCTATTTATAACATAATATGTAAAATATTATGGTTTTGAGTATGGATTCAGCAAATTTTTAATCAATTCTTTTTCCTAAACAAAGTATTGATGATAATCAATTCACATGAAGCAAAAATTCAATAATAGACATTCATTAGAGTAATAGAGCTCACACACACTTATATTCTAGTAAACATGGAAAAACTCCCAAAATGTTAAAAATTAAGATTGATGTCAGAATTGTGGTACTTACATACAAAATTTTATTTCCATAATTAGTATAAAGTTAGTCAGTTGGTAGAATCATCTGATTGTGATTGGGAGGTCACAGAATTAATCCTAATATTCACAGAAACTCTAGAGCAATAAAATCACATGGATTTTTTTTAGTCAATGGCAATGTGAGATTCATTCTGATCAAGACCTCTATTACTCTAAGTGATTGATGACAATAAAATGGAAAAAGAATGAGAAAAAAAGCAATAAGAGAATGAGAAAACATATAGATTCACATATAAAATACATTAGACCTTTTACACTAGAATTAGGGCTAACAACTTATGCATCTTTCATAACTATCAGCATTTCAAAATCATTTTTGTAAATCTTTTTTCTTCTATTCTTTCCTTCTTTTTATGTCTTTCAGTGTTTTTAATGGGAAATATGGTTGCTAATGATGATGATATGTTTGCATGTCTATTATCTGAAGTTCGAATTCAGGTCACATAAGTGTTTTTCACAAAGCTTATGATTTATTCAAGTATCTGACCTATATTAAACCATTCATCAATGTTCTATGAATGGATATTTAGCTGACTTTAACTAGAAGTTAAATCAAAGATGGATAATTATTCAAATACTAACCAGCAGAAATTGGTATGTTTGGTGAATACTGCCTTTTCTCCAGTGTTACTTTTGAGGAAGATTTTGAAATAAGACTAATTATTCAAAAGACTATTTAAATTTTTTCTGTACATACATATCTAACTCATTTCAAAGTTTTTTATTTGTAACCAACTATCATAAAACATGCCATTTTTCAGTTCACAATGTGCTTATCAACTTTCCCCAGGGTTTACATTAAACATTATATAATTAAACCATTAAACATCACATGATCACCACTATTTATGCATACACAAGCTATTTACACAGGAAAAACTCTCATGCATCCAGTGCCTACTCTTGCTTGCATTGAGTGATGCTACTGTATGTAGAGTTTTGTTTTTGTGTAAACAGCTTGTGTAAGCAAAAAGAATGGTGATCATATGATCTTTAATGGTTTAATGTCAATATTGCCAATAGGATTATGGTGATTGTGGTTATTAAAGAAGCAAAGACACCAAAAAGTATGGCTGCAGAACTGAGTTCAGATCTATATGGCATTTTGGACTCAAAACTTTATGGTTAACTAATAATATAAAAGGTGGCTTATGGAGGGTTGCATTAGATCCTAAGATATAGGTGCAGTGCTCTCAGATCCAAGACTCTTCACTGTTGAAGCCACAATCTAAAAACTAGTGTGGGGTTATTGGATGAATAGGCATAAGATAGGGATTTTATGCACAAACTTTTTTGCATCTATTGATTACTCTGGTTTACACTGAGTGGTGCTACTAAGAGTTTGCCACTGTGCATTATATAATTGCTTCATCCACTCAAAGTATTAAACACTTATTTGTATAAGATATATCTTTTTATTTATTTATACAGTATGATCATTTTAATAATTAGCTAATTGGAAATACTGTTCTGTTAATGTTATTTAGTGAAATAAATTTAAGCTTTTCACACTATTATTTTTATGACGCTTTTTACATAGCTATGTTAAATCATTTCGTTATATTTTAATCATTTCTTTAATAAATACATTTGATGTGCTTTTACTTATTTCTTTTTATCTAAATAGTTTTGATAAAAAGCTTTGTCTGCAAAAACTTTCGTTTTAATCTTTTGTTTAGTTTCTTCCTTTAAATTCATTAGTCCATTCTCACAAATTTCAACATTTATCATTTTTAGCTGTTTTTGATTTTTGTAAACTCTGCCTTCTCCAATAATATTATCTTTTATCTATGTCATTCATATTGCGGCAAACAACTAATATATTAGAAAATATAACTGATGTAAAAGATTCACTAAAATCTGCAATGTTGTTCTAAAAATTAGCGTGCTAGAATGAACTGTTTTAAGGGACGGCCTTGCAATAACAAATTTATTAAATTAGTGTTCAAGTGTTATCACGTGGTCATAGTAACCTAATCGACTATTTATTCTAGTCTGTCTTTGGTTAGAGAACTTACTACTCGTATATATGATGAATTTATCTGCAATTGTTTTAATGAAAATATGTGTGCCGTTACTCTTTGTCATTAATTTATATTAGGCTAATTTTTTTTTTCCAAATTCTTTCAATTATTGTTTAAATATTTTATTTTCTGATATATATTTAATGGTGCGTCCAATAATTATATAATAACATAATCAATCGATTCTATTTAAAAAAATGTGTAGATCTTGTCAAAATTAAAATATTAAAATAGCAGCATAAAAAAAGATTATAAATAAAATTCCAAGATCCACTAAAAAACTTTTGCTTGATATATATATATAGCTTCTCGAAATTGTACTCTTTTATTTTGGTTTTTGTTGATGTACGAAATAACACTATAGCCAGTATATTCACTCCCAATGCTTTAAAATAAACTAAGAGTAAAAAAAAAAAAACAACTATTACCCTTGAAGGTGACTTCATTTTTCTCCATTTCAATCTGTAACCATCACATATCATAATATTTCCAGCATAAGTAGGGAGATTACAATTGTTTTTGATCTATGTATTTAATGGAACACCAATAAAGACATCACATCTAAGAAATCATTGTTCAACGAAAATTGTAATAAATTTATTTATATGCAAACTATTTATAATGCGATCCAATGTCTTTCATGGCAACTTAATACAACAAGTATATTTCCTAAGGCTGTAACCTTATGAATAAGCGTCTGAAAAATTCAAAGGTAGGGACCTCTACAGGTCTTAGCCACAAACTTACGCTCAGAAGAAAAGAGGGAAACCTCTTTACTTCAACCTACTTTTATATATGAATAGGTGAAGCTGAAGTGGTTAGATCTAAGAGTGTGAAGCTATTCAATACTTCACTAATTAAGTCCACAATTCTTATTATACATTAATACTCGCGAAATCTTACGATTTACAACGAGTCAATAAAAAGATCTTATAGTAAGAAATCTATTACGATAATTTAAAGTTGTAATTATAAATTTTATTAAACGCACATTATTATATTAAGTAATATTTACTAAGGCTGTAACCTTATGAATAAGCGTCTGAAAAATTCGAAGGTAGGGATCTCTACAGGCGTAAGCTTGTGGCTAAGACCTGCAGAGGTCCCTACCTTCGAATTTTTCAGACGCTTATTCATAAGGTTACAGCCTTAGTAAATATTACTTAATATAATAATGTGCATTTAATAAAATTTATAATTACAACAAGTATATTAACTTTGGTCAGGAGTTACTTTTCTTTTTAACAGGTTTACATTGATATTATCCAATTATAATGGATATTTCAAATGAGCTCAACTTTAAATTTCGTAAATGATTTTTTAATTAATTGATTTTCCAATGTAAATACTAAGTTTATTTATAGTAACACTCATTATAGGATTGATTCTAATGTAACTCTAATAATGTTATGACCTTATTACACCTACTACTGTAAAAGTTAATTTATGCGAGTCAATTCATGATTTTGAAGTATACTGTTTTGGGAATGAATTTTATCTCTGACAAATTTCAAGATTTCTCATTATTGGTATAATTTTTTGATCATGGTTTTAAAGTTTCTTAATCATTTCAGATCATTATCTTAGCAGTACCTATATTGGATAATCACAATTAAAAGATCAGAGATGACATATCTTATAGATAGAATTAACAATAAAATCATTAAAAAGTATATATGCTCACATCAACAAACAACATCTACCAAATATAATGAAATATATAAAATTATCTTATATCCTTAATCAAAAATGCAAGCTTTATAAATAATAAGTTAAAACATCCTTATAAGGCATGTATAGCAGGACTAAATTAACTGCATATGCAAAAATATAAATTTTTTTATCACCAACATACTATTTATTACTCAAAATATTCATAGGGTTCATGGTTCTGAGTTATGTTAATTATTAATGAAAATCAAATAAGAAATAAACTTTGGTCAATTCTTCTCCCATTCATATAAATGGATTTGGCTAAAAGTAAGTAAATTCACTGACAAACAAATAATAAATTGTTACATTATAATTAATATTATTCCATTATATAAATGCACATACAACTCTATATCTAATTTTTCAAATTACTCTGTTAGTATTCAACATGATTAATCCAAATCGTATACAATACCAATGATATATCATAAATGATTATTCTTACAAAAATAAATTCTGATTATTCAACACTTTTTATTTCTTTAAATTTATTTCATTTAATTAAAACTGGATCATAATTTCAGATATTTTCAATATCGATAAAAATTTTCAAAATTAATAACTCAATTCACTTTCAAAAGCAGGCCTTTAATGAATTAAATTCTGCATTATAAGAGTACATTCCACACGTATACTCACATACTAATATTAAAAAATTATATTTATTAACAAAGAAATCAGTTTAATTTAACGTTTATTTTAACTGTAAATATTTAGCATATTAACTCTTTATCGTTTATTGCATTATTTATAATTCTCCAAACTCCTTGCTATTTTTTTAAATATTTTGAAAATGATTTTTTTTTCATGTACCATAATATATTTAAAAAAAATGTTAACATGATACATGTAAAACATAGTTTCAAAACAAATTTAAATAAATAAATTTAAAATTCTTTTTTTCATAACTGATGTGGATTTTTTTTTTCATGTGTCATAGCATCGGCCGGGAAGCGAACCCGCTAACCCGGGACAATTGCTTGTAAGGCGGCTGTGCTGACCTGTCGACCACCAATGCTTGATACTGATGTGTATTTTAACTTTTATTAATTAAATACTAATACTATAAACTTCTATAAAATACTTTCTAATTCTTCTCTCTGTGTTAGTATATCTTAAGAATTTTGGAATGTATTTTAACAATAATAAAAGAAAGTCTAACAATAAAAATATTATTGTATATAAAAAAACATAAGGTTATATAAAAAGAAAATCCTTTTTTAATATAAACTAAGAATGAGGGAAAAGAAATTAGTCTCTATTATATTGTTAAATCTTTAAATGTGTAATTCTTTTTTTTAATATTTTATAAAAAGTTTTGGAAACTTTTCCAAACAATTTTTGACCATTCACTTAAATCATCTAAGAAATTCCATAGTTTTTAAACTATTGCTGACAATTTGATATTTCTTGTACAAGGTACAATGCTCATTAAATGTTGCAGTCTTGTAAATTATTGATATTTACTAATTCTTGTGATTAGTTTGAGGATGATTAACAATAGGATAGCATAGATGATAATGTTCATTTTATCACTGTGACTGAAGCAGACATTCCAAGGAAGAATGATCCTAGGTTTTTTTTATTTATTCATTTATAGCTTTTTTTCTATTTAGAGATATTTTAACTAGCATTGAAGTTTTTCTGGTGCTCTACAGTGATTCCTTCCAAGCTAACTCTGTTGTAGACAGAAATTTCAAGACAAAAACACAGTCAGACTATCTTTTATAGCAAGAAGCAGTTGAATGAATAGCACAAGTCCTTTTTAGCTTCTATATAACTTCATACAAATATAATTAACGAATTACATTGTTTTATTAGAAAATATATTTACCAAAATTAATTGGAATCTTTGATAAAAAATCTTAAATTAAATCTATTTATCAAAAAATAGATATAATAATAATAATAATAATAATAATAATAATAATAATAATAATAATAATAATAATAATAATAATAATAATAATAATAATAATAATCTATTTAGAATATATTTAAAATTTAGAATTGAATTTAAACTTTTTTAAAACACACACACGTACATACAAATAATAGAATGTGTCTTTTTATGCAGATGTGTGCATAGATCTTTAAATCATTACTATGAAGTTTGTTTAAATCTTTCTTTTTGACCAAAAAATCATGCTATCGATTTCCCCTTTCTAATTACTTTATTCTGTTTTCTAGTCTTTCCTCTGCCCGATTTTTGGAAACTGATAATAAAAAGTATAATGATTAATTATGCTAAAAATGTTTAACTCAGTAATTCCGAGTTCTGTTACACAGATGAATAATTGTTATGGTCCTGCTGTTCTTTAACTTTAAATCACTCTTTTATGAATATATTTAGTGCTCTGTTACCTATTTTATGTTTATTTGATAGAAAAAACTGGGAACTAAATTAAATATTGATTTATTAGTTTAAAAAAATCTGAAGATTTCAGTAGTCCACTGAAAACTACTGCAAATGAGCTAATAAAAACCTAGAATGTTGGTGATTGTTGGATTTTTTATTTGGATATGTACATAAATTTGTAAATGCCTCTTTGATTGTTATTAGCATTAAGCAAAAACATTGTATATTTTTCCAAAGTTTATATATATATATATATTTTTACAAATATTTATGCAATGATTATTAAACAAATTTTTTTTAATATTTCATTTAGGTTTATTGAAATATGTTTTATTTTTAAATGCTTTTATTTAAGTTAGAAACTCTATTTGTTTGTTTGTTTAGAGTAAATTTTGTAATCAAGATTTAACAGACTTTTATAAAACAAATTTTGTTAAAATTTTGTATGCGTTAAAAATTAATGACAATGCAAAATGACAAGGAAGTGTTTCAGATTAGTTCTCTGGATTGGTTTTTGTAGAGACATTACTGAACTGAATTTCAAATGTATTAATATCAGTTTAATAAATTTTTAGTGATATGCATGAGAAGGTGATATATTTTTAAACACTTTTATTTCTTTAAAACATTAAACTAAAACATATTTGCAATAAATTAAAATAGAGATTAAAAACAAACCTTACTTTCATTTGTAAAAGTTAATTCTTTTAAAATATATGAAATTTGTTCTTTTTAGATCTTTTTTTAAAAATATTTCTTTTGTAAATAAAATAATATTAAATCAATTTTTAATGAATTGTAATTTTTTTAAAGTGTTACAAATACTGCAATATTATTATTATTATTTTTTTTAATGTGTCAAAGTGTCGGTCAGGAAGTGAATCCTGGGACAACTGCTTGTAAGACAGCCATGCTACCCACTCAGTCCCATTTTAAATAGGAATATTTACAAAAAATATGCAAAAACTAAAAAATTAAAAATAATATATATATAATATTTTATAATAAACATTTTTATTTATTGTGCAATTAAAAATCAAAAAAAAAAATAATTTTTTTCTTTAATCATAGATTGGGCTTTTATATTTAACTTGAAATAAAAGTGTGGGGTGTCCAGAAATTAATTATTTAATCACTACTTCTTATAACAACAGATTGAATTTATTAATTTCTCATCACCCCATGCTTTTATTTCAAATTAAATATAAAAATTTCAATTGTGTTTGAAGAAAAAAATTTTTTTTTTGGTTTTTTTAGTTGCATGGTAAATGGAAACATTTATTATAAATTATTTTTTATATATATATTAATAGAAATATAACTTAAAAAAATTGAAATAACAATTAAAAGGAAACTATGATCATTATGTCCTGTCAATATAATTCAGAACTTTTATGATATTTTAATAATCATAAATACAATTTTAAATCTTAGAACATAATTAAATAGTTTTGTGATAACTTAATAATAATTCATTCACTTGTTAAAAAGAAAATTCAATCAATAAAGATTTTGTAAATTTATTTTTTTTATTAGCGTTTTTTTCTTTTATTGATGGAAAGTTCAAATATGATTTTTTAGGATTCTGCATTTATTTGCACTTTACATCTAAAATATTTTATAATATTAAAATTAAATTTAGTGAGAATCCAATGTTTGCATTACTGAATAGTTATCTAAATTCTATAGACTATTTTTCCTGTTTTTTTTAAAATTCATTATCATCATCATAATTTATCAATCCACTGCAGAATAATTTATTTTCTGATTTTAGTGTAGTTTTTTTAATTTATATTTTTATTTTTCACACATTTGAGGAAACATTTTAAAACTCATCCATTAATCATACATGCACCTTTTTCTTAGTCTTTTATGATATTTGAGGTGAAGTTGATTTCAATTGTATATCTATTGTCATATTTGTTTTTAGAACTCTTTTATTTCAATCATGTCAGTAATATCTATTCTTTCATTCACACTTTCCATTTTTTATTTTTTATTGTTAAACCCAACATACTTCTCTTTATATTTCAGATGTGGTCTACAGTCTCTATATTTTTCTAAGAAAACAAATTTGTTTAAAAAATTGTTTTTATTTCGAGCACTTAAGAATTTTTTTTGAAAATTATTTCTATCAAAAACAATCAGTCCAGGTTTAATTTTATTTTTAAACTTTATCCATTATATTTCCATCTGTTTTAACAATCTCATTTTTATATTTTTAGTTGTTAAGCATTTATAATTTATTCTTCTTATTTGGGTTCTCCTTTTTTGAAAAGTTTTATATATTACTTGAGACTTTTAAACATTTGTCTTTTTGTGATAGTTTTGTAAAATGACATAAAACACTATCTAAAAGTATTATTTCTGTCAAGCATTGTTAGCCGAGAGGTCATCACACCTGCCTTGCAAGCAAGTAGTTGGTTGCAGATGGGTGTGGGTTCACATCCCAGCTGATGCTATGACATATGAAAAAAAAAAGTATTATTTCTTGTCAAGCATTGGTGGTCGAGAGGTCAGTGACAGCTGCTTTACAAGCAGTTGTCCCAGGTTAGCGGGTTTGATGCCCGGCTGATGCTATGACACATGAGAAAAAAAAGTATTATTTCTGATCATAAATTTATCTAAAGAAAGGATAATTCAATAATATCTATTTATTTTTATTTTCACATTTATTAGTTATTTTTATAATCCTTTATGAATATATAATAATATTTTAAATTCACATTATTTGGTTGGCTCATGTCTAATGTTCTCAGTAGATACTTTGTAATCATTTTAGTAAAAATATTTATAAAACTGATAACACTGGGCAACAATTTTTTTTTAAATTTTCTGTTGCATGAGGTTTTAAAACTTTTTTTTATATATTTCTGCATCGCTGATTCCAAATCTGAAATCTGTTTTTTGGTGCATGCTCTAGTTTTTAAGCGATTTAATTTCTTTTTGTTACAGTTAATGGCATGCATTGGTTTTAAAATTGGAGTTAAAGGGCAACGACTCTTGGATTGAACATAGTCACAAGGTAATTAATGTTTTACAAACATCACTGTTACATAATTGTAGTTGTTTTTAAATGCAAAAAATTATTATCTGATAAAAACACCACTTATTTTGTTTTTAGATTGAATCATGGCTTCTTTGACTAGGCATAAATGAAAGAACAGTCCTGACATCTTTTGTTACATATGTGGCTGTTACACACATCAACATCAAAAGTGTAATATTTCATCATTTGTGACACGTGCATATATTGCCTATTTTCAAGTTCAAGACAAGAATTGGGCTTCTCATATTGTGTGTCATAATTGTAAGAAATGCTTCATGACTGGACAAAAAGAAAATGCAAAGGAATGCCTTTTGGTATTTTCATGGTTTGGTGTGAACCTAAGGACCATGGCAGTGATTGTTATTTCTGTCTGATCCATACAAAGGGCATCGGCAATAAAAAACAGCATATGACCGCATATCCTAATATTCCCTTCAGCAATATAACCTATCCCACACTCTGAGACATTCCCGGTTTCAGTTTTTAATGGTTTTATTTTTTCTAAGGACAAAGAAAGTGAACTGGTGATCAAGTGTATTTTAATAAGATGGATGAGAAAATGATTGTAGAATCTGAAGGGTCTTCTTCTGATGCCATGTAGTCCTTAATTCTTCAGCAGTTTAGCCAAACCAAATTGAATGACTTAGAAGAGATTTGGGCCTATCAAAAAAGCAGCAGAGTTATTAGCTTCCAGGCTTCAAGAATGTACTTCACTGGTCAGCTAAAGTATCCCATTTCAGGAAGTGTGAACAAATTTTGTGGCCTTTTTCTGAAAACAAACACTTTGTTTACTGCATGATATCAGTAGTCTTCTCAGCCAGCTAGGTGTTACCACTTACAGTCCAACAGAATGGCAGCTATTTTTTGACAGTTTTAATGGAGTCTTAAATGTGTTCTCCTACACAATGATAATAATTTATGCAGTGTTTCTAATTGATCATTCAACTCATCTATGAGAAGATTATAATGACATAAAAATTGTCTTCAGCCTACTGAATTATGAGGAGCATAACTAAATCATTTGTGTGGATCTTAAAATGGTAAATTTCCTGCTAGGACAACAGAGAGGTTTCATGAAGTATCCTTGCTTTTTGTATTTGTGGGACAGCCAAACTGGGAAAAAACACTGGACACAAAAGGAGTGGACAAAACATAAAGCTCTGGAAGCAGGGATGCAACATATTGTGAATGAACCTGTAGTTAATCAAGACAGGATCACCTCCCCACTTCACTGGCCACATCAAACTTGGCTTAATAAAGCAGTTTGTTCTGGCTTTGAATAGAGAAAGTGAATTTTTTCTATATATTATTTCTGCTTTTCCTGTCTTGTCTTTTGAGAAGATAAAAGCTGGTGTATTCAATGAGCTTAAATTAGAACCCTCATATGTGATGAAGAATTTGCCAGGAAAATGAATAAGGAGGACAAAGCAGCATGACAATCTTTTGTGGCAGTTACAAAGAACTTCCTTGGCAACAAAAAGCAGAAAACTATGAACTTCTGGTTCAAAGGATGCTGTTGGCTTTCTACGACATTGGATGTAACATGAGCATTAAGATTCTCTTCCTTGATAAGTTTTCTGAAAATCTTGGAGCTGTTAGTGATGAGCAGGAAGAATGCTTTCATCAAGATGTGAAGACAATTGAAGAGCATTATCAGGAGCACTGGGACAGAAATATGATGGCAGACTACTGCTGGAACATCAAACAACATTGACCTCAACAAGTATACAAACACAAAAGCTACAAACACAAATTTTTGCCGGAATAGAATTTAAATAAGTTTTGTGCAAATTTTAGGATTAAAATAAGTGTTTTAATGTGTTCTATTTCAAAATTCAAGACAAATTCTGATGCAATCATATCTTTTAGTGTATTTACTGCATTATTTAAATTATTATATTAAGATGATGCCCAAGAAGACATTCTATTTCATTATATTAAACTAAATGTTGAAAATTTTACAATAAGATGAAAACTTAAAATCTTGAATTGCAAAAAAACTGTAACTTACAGAGAAAAACTAATGTCAGATTTGAAATTAGCACACTCGAATTAAGTAAGAACAAGTGTTTTTGTGGATGCAACAAAAATTTTGTTCCCCAGTGTAATAGATTCATTAACCTAAGATTTTTGCAACATTTTATAGACTTTTTTAAATATTATTTATCTTTTGCATTCTTTCAATTATTTGTTATGGTATTAGCATTCAGATATTTTGTGTAAAGCGTTGCCAACAATTTAACCTGTTTTTTTTTTTTTAATATTTATAATGATTTTATTATTTCCTGGAACATTTTCGTTTTTTTATATATTTAATTGCTTGTTTTATTCTCTTTATTTAAAACATAACATATTCAAAAAATGTAAATTCACGAATCAATTCATATATATATATATATATTATATCATGAGCATGCCTATAGCTCTTAACAAGCTTTTCAGAATATCCCTATCCTCAGCCTGGTTTCTAGCTCAGGCTTTCATCAGTGAGGCACTAGAATATTCAAGCATTATATTTAAAATACCAGGCCAATTCCAGCACTTTATCTAATATTTCAGACATCCATATTTTCTACTTACTTGTTAAATATTAGGTAAAATACTGGGCTTGGCCTGGTATTTTAAATATAATGCTTGAATATTCTAGTGCCTCATTGATGAAAGCCAGAGCTAGAAACCAATATGAGGATAGGGATATTCTGAAAAGCTTGTTAAGAGCTATTGGCATGCTCATTATATAACATTTGTAATACAAGTTAATTAAATTGTCACGTGATATACGACTTGATTTCCTTACAACACACACACACACACATATATATATATACACACATTTAAAATTATAATACTGCTTCACACGATGAAAAATGTTCAATTATCAATTTATCTTTAACCCAGATCATACAAAAATATTAAATGAAGAAAAATATAAAAAGAGAAAAATTGAAAAGGCTATTTTTATAAATCAATTTAATGATTGTATAATAAAAATAGAAAAATCTGCTATTATAATATACACATTTCTTGGAAAATCATGTGATATCTTTTTTTTGTCTACATGACTTCAGTTGATAATGATTTCAACTTAATCTAAAACACTTTTGGTTATCTTATATATTATTAGTGTTATAATTTACCGTTATTATAATTTATAATTTACCTATAGTATATTTTTAATGATAATTAGTGATTTTACCCATTGCATAATATTATAGAACTTCTAAATTGATGGCTGCGACAAAAAAACTTGCAAAAATAAATTAAAATTGTTAAAATTAAAAATAGATAATTAGATTTATTTTTATATATAGATATAAACATCACATGGACCACGTATAGAGAGTTTTGTCTATTTTAATATATAGATATATTTTTAAAATTTTAATGTGAAAATTTATACATTATGCTATATAGTGTGACCTAATAATAACTGTTTGTTGGACAATTTATATAATCAGCACTCTCAACATGGGTGAATACACTTATTTCAACAACTTACTAATTTCATTTCTGTAACAAATTACATTCGTCATTAAAAAATTAATTCTGAGGTGAGTAAGTGATTAATAAAAACACAACGTATTTGTAGAGATCAGTTAGTCAAAAGACAATGAAGACAACAAGGAATCAAAATTATAAGCCGTAGCACATCATATTTACCAGCACTGGAAGAACTATTTACATAGTTTTCATCACCAAGTGACAAGAGGTAAATATGAACCTTCCTATTTGAAATATGGATTTATGCCTTTGTATAATGATCCACGCAAGCTTATCTGAATAATCTGCCAGAAACAGTTATCAAATCAGACATGAAAAACTTAAATCACTACTTAGGTGCTCTACATAATGAATTTAAAAGTAAGACATTTGACTTTTTTGAAAGAAAAGCTAAAGAATTTAAATGGCAAACTACGTTTTTTTCAAAGCACACTGAATCAAACAACAAATTAATAAAAACTTTTTTCAAAATTAATTGCTAAAACAACGAAAGAAACCTTATACAATTGGCAAATATTTCATTCTATCAATAGCAATAAAAATTTGAAAAATTATCAATTGTTTTGAAATAACAAACATTAAAAAAAATATATGTCCAATGACAAAATGAAAAGAAGAGTAGATAGCATTGCTGACAATATCATTCATTTATTATCACGGGAAACAAAGTGCTATATTTGCCACACAGTTTGATAAAGCAAATCGATAACGGAAAGCATGATAATGTAATGGTTTTTGTCAGATATCTGTATTATTTGTAAATTCATGAATATTTGCTGTTTTGTAAAAATCTTTCTAGCACAACTAAAAGTCCAGATATATATATATATATTTTTCCATGTGTCATAGCATCGGCCGGGACGCGAACCCACAACCGTCTGCAACCAACTACTTGCTTGCATGGCGACTGCGATACCTCTCGGCTAACAATGCAAGACAAGTCCAGATATATTTGAGAAAGTGAATAAACTTTTTTTTAATAGAAAGAACTTTAATAGTGAAAGTTCAGTGAAGATGTAGCCATGATTGGCAACATTTCAGAATTTATAGAAGAATTAAAAAAGTTTTGGATGAATGAAAGTCATATTCATTACATTATTAACAAAGAAAATCTCGTATTTTGACACATGGAGAAAGACTTAGTAAAGTATTATCAGAGTTTCTACAATAGTTAATTATAATAATATTAAATCGTGCTTTCACACTTCCAACTAAAGCTATAACAACAAATTGAAAACTATTTTTATTAAATGGCGGGGCGCTTTCAAGAAGATTCCAAAGAAAGATCATAACTGGCTATGAATATGAGAAATACATCTTCTTGACAGCTCTCAGCCATTTAATAAAAATAGTTTTCAATTTGTTGTTATAGCTTTACGTTGAAAGTGTGAAAGCACGATTTAATATTATTATATTGAAGCCAAACGTAAAGTATAAATATACAGGTTATTACTTAATAGTTAATTATGTAATAAGTAATGCTATTAATACATTTTTTTTAATATTTTATGTCAAGAGATGCACTTCAATTATGAATCTCTTATATCAGACAGAAGTAAGATGGTAATCCAGAAATCCTCTTGTAAATATCTTCATTAGCATTTCATTTCTTACCCTACTGATTTTTTTGAAAAAGCAAACACTTTTTCTGCAAGTAAATCCTAAACATAACATTGCAAGTTTTTCAAAATTAATTTTCTGCATGATTAAAAAAGTTTCAAGGATAGTAATGCAGAAATGTTTGCTTCTCTCCATCAATTTCTTGAAGAAAATAACATTCTATTACCAGAAGAGAGTAAAAAATATTGATTAACCACTGAAAAATATTTCCCTAAGTTGAATGTAAATAAGGAATGTGACTCGATAAGAATGTTATTTGCTTCATTCCTACAATTTAACAACATCCCATTGTCATCTCAAGAAAAAGTAACTGATTTAAGAGCAAATTACATTTTTGAATAGGAATTTTGAAATTTATCAGAATTTTGGATCTAGCGACAAAAAGAATATTTTTCATTGGTAAATACAGTTTTAAACATTCTGGTTCCGTTTGCATCCACATATGTTTGTAAAACATGTTTAGCAATTGGAAATATAGCAAAAAATCTAATTACTCCGTCACCTATTTCACCCAATATTGATTTTTTGTAGAGCAATATTTAAATACATCTGTCAAATTAAATTTTTTAAAATCTTTTTCATTGTACTGTATTATACAATTTTAGTTCTAATTATATTAATGAGTTTCGAAGTTCATATTTTTATGATCTTTGTATTATTTATAATTCTTTAAGTATTTTGTATTATAATGAAAATATGAATAAAAAAAATCGATATAAAGTAAATTCTAAATGCAATAAAATTGTACAATAACAATATATGACTCTATTAAGAATTTTTTCTTTTAGAAAAAAATGAAGGCGAATGTTTTTAGATATCAGAGGGAAGCTTTTATATCAATGAGTTTGAGAAGCATTGCTATATAGTTTTTTTTGTGTGTGTATATATCAAAATGTCATTCGTTTTTTTAATTAATAGACTGATTTATTCTTTTTATTATTAAAATAATTTTCTTTCCAATATCAAGAAACTGTTTTATATCTTTGAAATTTTTAATTTTTTCTATAGCTTTTTATTTTTACTGTTTCATTTTATATTTTATGCTATCATTAACTCTTTGCCAATATTATTAGAAATCATTTATATTTGTATACTTAATTAAATTAAAATGCTGTTTGTGATTTAAAGCAGATACATCTATATGCAAAACTACGTTTATGTTGTAAAAATTATCCTTAAGATAAACCATATAACAATGAACGTATCAAAGAATTAACATTTATAATTGATATTTGTTTGAAATAAAAAACTGATTCAGAAAAATAATAATTCAATATTGAAAAAGAGTAGAAGCATCATTTAAATTTATATTTATAATTATTTTCTTTTGCCAAACAGTAAATTTACCCTCGTTGCTATTAAAGACTTTTAATAAATTCGGAAGTAATTTTTATTAATGTCCTCTGGAAAGGGCATTTGAATACATTTTATACATGCTCATGAAATATGAGTTACTGTTAGACATATTACTTTTTGGCAAAAAAAAAAAAATGATTATAAAGTTTTATTAGATTTTTATAATAGCATGCAGTTTTTTTTAATGCCAATAATTTATTCTTTTTTTAAGTAATTTCAATCATCGCCATCCCCTCCCTTCACCCTTAATTATAGCTTTTTGTTTGTTTATAGACGTTTACAAGTATATAAAATAAGAAATTCTTTTTAAAGACAAAATGCAATGAAAATTTTTTAGAGTCTTAGATTTCCACTATCATGGGCTTTTAAAATATGTCCAGAAAACAAATTACTTAATGTAAGATAAATAGAGACATCAAGTTACTATGCTGCTTAAGTAAAAACAAATAACCCGTACAAGTTAGACTGTTTCATTAATTACAACAAATAGGTGAAATAAAAAAAAAAAATCCATATTCACTATTCATTTTTAAAAAAAATAATTTGCATAAATTTTTTACAGATATGTATTCTTTGCAAAATAGTATTTTTATACGAAGAACATAAATATGAGATGTTAAATTATACAATGTACTTATAAGATTAACAAAGTAAAATAATAATGCGAAATAATTTAAATTTAAATGAGTTGGAAAATATTTTTTTTACATTCATTTATTTATATATAAGGTGGTGGTGGTATTAGTACTACTACTAGTAGTAGCAGTAGCAGCAGAAGTAACAGCAGTAGTAACAGCAGTAGCAGCAATAGTAGCAGTTGCAGAAGTAGCAGCTATAGCAACAGTAGCAGCAGCAGTAGTAGTGGTAGCAGTAACCACAGCAAAACAGCAGTAGTAGTAGTAGTAGTAGTGGTAGTAGTACTAATAATAATAGTAGTAGCAATAAAAATGATTCATCAGAAAATTTTCAAGTGAGAAAAGACAAGTATAATTATCTTTCATTCATTTACTTATATATAAATATATGCCCATAGGGAGATTTGAACTCAGGATTTTTTAGTCTATTTATCCTCTGCTCTATTTCAAGTAACTGATACACACTGGTCCTGCATGAAATACTTAAATTGGCAATCATGTACTTTTTGCACATATTCATAGTCATGTATATCAGTTGCTTGAGATAGAGTGGAGGATGAATAGACTGAAAAATCCTGAGTTCAAATCTCTCTTCTTACATATATATAAGAAACATTCAATATAAGCAAATTACATACTGCCTTAGAATTATATATAAATGATAAAAAAGCCAGTAATTTATCAGAAAATTCTCAACTGATACAATATAGTGAATGTATGAAGAAAAAAAAATGAAAATAGTTAGAAATGATAATTTAAGAATTGAGTATCTCAAGTTCTGTGGTATGAAAAAAGCTTAATGATGTAAGAGAATCATGAACAAGAAAAACTATAGGAGGATGATAAAAATATCAAAAGTATAAAACAATATCTTGGTTTTAAAAAAATTGGGTCAGCAATAAAAAATATATAGAACTATTATTAAACTGAGAGACACATGGAAGAGTTTTATAAAGAATTATATAGCAATAAAAAACAAAAAAAATAATATATCATTACAATTACTATATTTTTGATTTGCCAATAATTTTAAATAAAGGGATAAGACACATAATTACATCAATGAAGAAGGAGAAAAAGATTAAGGAAATTATGGAATTATTATTAATATATTAAAGTAAGTAGATGGAAAAATAGAAAAATTGCTGTTAAAACTATAAACGAAATGTTTAAATTGTAAGAGTACACATGGGTCTCGTTTTATGCGAATTATTTTAATGCAATTTTGAAGATATGTGATTCATGTTTCTTCTTAATATTTTTCATATTTCACTATATTTATTAGATATCAAGAAATTTAAATTATTAATAACTTATTTTGACTTGAAATACTTTTTTTAAAAAAAAATATAACGTTATATTAGTTAACAAGGCTGTAAACCTTAGCAATGAGCGTCTGAAAAAATCGTCTTTTTCAGACGCTCATTGCTAAGGTTTACAGCCTTGTTAAAACTATTACTGAAATAATAGTGAGCGTTTAATAAATTTATAATCACAACTTTATATTAGCAGTTAACGTGCATATGGTCTGAAGCTATATTTAGAATAAATAACCTACTTATACTAATGAGTAAATAATAATAATAGATTTATACTTACATATAAAAATATCGCAATAAATATTCAAAAATTTTAAACTTTTAAAATGTATTTTGTTAGGTATAACAGAAATAAATAATGTAGAATTTTAAAATAAATAAAGAAAATTTTATTGATTTTATAAACCGAAAATAATATTTGTAATGGTAATGTATAATCTTTTTGTTTTGATTGCGATCCTCATTTTTTTAATATAGAAACAAAATGTGAACATTTAAAATTTATTTCAGTAGTAAAAATCAGTTGTCAACAGAAAACCATTAACACAGCACAAGACTGAAATTGACACTAGTTGTGTAAATGGGATGGAGCAGAATATGGTAAAAATTAAAGTGGGGAATGGAAAATAAAGTGGCTATCAAGTTTCTCTGGGCATAATTGCTGAGACATTCTTGACTTGGTTCAAGAAGAAGTTACATCACATCACATCGATGAATCTGATTTCTTACCATTTTACAAACTAACTGCACATTCGAAAATAGAGATAATGATTAAAATACATATGAAAAAATGTCAAATTAAATACTGTAGTTAATAAAAAAAAGTAAAAAAAATTTGTTTTGTACCAATTTTTTTCAAATATTTGATATTTTTTATTAGTCATACTTTATTTCCTTATTTTTTTAATGCAAATTTTAATGTATTTTTTCCTTGTTGCTTTGCTTTTATGCGAATTCTGAAAATTACAGACCCTATCCCCCATTTTTCAAGGTAAGTTAAGTCTATATTTGTGTGATTTTTTTTAATGCGGGTTTTCTGTGGAACCTATCTACCACATAAAATCAGACCCAGGTGTATACTGGTTGATTGAATAAATGCAGTAGTAATATTGATATTTGAACAAAGATAATTGTTAAAAAGATATTAAAAATTATAGATCTATCATTCTATTAGTTCTATACAAGATCTTCACGAAAATAATTACAACTTACCTGTAGCAAAATTTGGATTCAAACTTAAAAAACAAGCTTGATTTAAACATATTATTTTTCGCCTAATGCATGGTATGCAAGTATTACAAAAATATATAGAAAGCAGGAACATATTATGCTTTGGAGATATAGATTATAAAAAGACATTTGTTTCTAAAAGTAAATACACATTGATTAAAGTTTTAAACCACCAAGATATAAACAAAGTATACAACTATATTCTGAAGTATATTTATTAAAATTCAATAGTAATGATTAAATTATATAGCATCATTAAGAAGATTAACATGGAGAAGAATGATGTATAACAGGATAATTCCAAATCTTTTTTTTATGTGTCAAAGCATTGGCAGGGAAGTGAACCTGGGACAACTGCTTGTAAGGTGGCTGAGCTAACCACTCGGCCACCAATGCTTGACTAATAATTCCAAATCTTGAAACCTTTTACAACAGTTTTAACAAAAAGTATTTTATGAATTGAAGTAGAAAAAAAGAAAATAAAAAAAAAACATGAAAATTTTAGATATCTAGATTTTACAGATGCTGTGGGTTTTTTGTACAAATAAAGCTTCAGAGTTTAAAAAAATGTTAATAATCAGAAAAAAATAATAATTCTTTACAACAACTATATAATCAAATAATAATTTTATACATAAAAAGCTTTTTTCTGTACCTGCTTTGGTGCCCTTTTCAAATGTTACTAATCTATTCAATGTTAACGAATCACCTGACATAAAACCATCCAGTGTCCAATAATGGAATTAAAACAAGCAATAATAATATAAATAATTAAAACAAATCAAAACCCTCATATATAAATTCAATAATTACAAAACCATTGATTATATCATAACAATATTATAAACACAACTATATATATCAACCTATATAATTTTCCATTCATTTTTAATCAACCAATTAGTAATTAAATTTGCAAAAATCTTATATTCATACAATTAGTCAAATTATTTTTAACATAATATGTTTCATATATTTGCCTTCTTTTTTTGGATCTTTGGTAAAATTTAAATATTTAATACTTTTTGAAGCATCTATTCTATGGCCATATTTCAGGTGCTGAAAAAAGCTTTTTATGTATAAAATTATTTGATTATATAGCTGTTGTAAAGAATTATTATAATTTTTTGATTATTATTTTATGGAAGAGCAGCATAAGGATTTTTATTCCTTTCCAATTTTGATAAAGAAATGTTGCAAGCTTTAGATGACAAGAAGAAAGTAGAATTAAATATAAATATTAAAAAGACTACAGTAATGCTTAATACATTTTATCAAAAGAAAAAATAAAGTTTGGTAATCATGAATTAGAAGATAGTAAGAACTACAAATATGTGGCCAGGTTATTAATGCAGATGGAAATATAATGATTAAATTAATCATACAATTAAACTTATGCTCCGGGCTTTTAGTAAAAGTACCTTAATGTTAGAAGAAATTAAGCCTAAAATGTTTTAATAGTTGTATTTTACAAATTTTTAATTATGGATCATTAATGGAAGATCAATACAAAGGTTTCAGATCACTCACTGAAATATGGAATAATGCATGTTGAGCAGTAATAAGAAAGGATCAAAAATACAATATTTGTTAGCATTGGGAGTGTTAATATACTGAAATGGAGCTGGCATGAACTTATATCAAGAAGAAATGATAAAATGTAGATCACAGAAATCTTGAATTAGGGATTATAAAAAATCTAGAAAGAGATTACATGAGATAGATGAATTAAATAAGGAATGTAAGCTATCAATTTTAAAAACTGGATTAAACTTGGAATAATCTTTACCTTAGTGTGGATGATAATAGTTGAAAATAAGAAAAACGATGATAATGAGTACAA
Source organism: Epiperipatus broadwayi (assembly GCA_028023455.1). Lineage (NCBI taxonomy): Eukaryota > Metazoa > Onychophora > Udeonychophora > Euonychophora > Peripatidae > Epiperipatus > Epiperipatus broadwayi. The sequence goes on along the minus strand of JAQFVV010012572.1, from coordinate 153,717 downwards.
AATTACTTCTTTCATCACATCTTTAATCAGAAATTTATGTCTATCCATCACTGTTTATTTGGAGAAGGTTGCTGAATTTTATAATCCATCAAATAATATCTTGATTACTATTTACAAAAAGATGTTTGAGAATGGTGTAAATATATTCACACAATAATAATTACTACTAAAGTGGCAAGAGACAGAAAATGTCACGTGAAAAATAAAAAACTAATAAAAGATATATGAAAATAACATAAATTAGTTTTGGAGTATCTTTTTTTTTCCAAAATCAGCACGGAAACTATTAAATCGATATTATAAAATTTGAGTCAATATGAAGAATATCGAAACATCTCAGAATTAATTGTTTATAAATATCTGTGCTTAATCTGAAACTGAACTAGGATCTCACATGTTCAGTAAGCTAGAGACCAATTATTTGACACATCTACTTGGGCTTAGTTTTTATAAGTATTTTATAGTTTTTATAAACTTATTAAATTTTTTTAAAAATAATTGCAATAGGAATTTTAAATTCTTTTTTTAATTTTAAACATACATGATAAAATTTTTATAAGTTTATTATCTTTATTTTCAACCATTACCAATAGTATCAGATGTCTGACCCTATCCTAGTGCATCTCCAAGGAGTGCCAAAGCACGAAACCATGGTCAGAGGTTTGTGGGGGGGGGGTTCCTGACAGAGATATTTTAAATGCTTTCTCTGGCTAAGCATTTATCACAAAGCTTGTTGAGGAATTGGCAATCCTCATTGTTTATATCTTACAAGCTTAAGAGAATTGGGTCATGTGATCTATGATTTTTATTTTGGCTCTTTAAAGGTAAATCTTGTTTTCATGATTCATAGTTATCTTCTCCACATTATTCTGGCAAACTTTTTTTATTTCATCCATTCATCACACATGTGGGGTTTTCCCGGCTTTCTTATAATTATTTATACATTACGTAAATATATAAAATTATATAATAAATATCTGCTTTTCAAGTTGGAAAAATTTGAGAACATTTTGGATTTATATTATTTGCAAAAACAAAATTATAGAGCATTAAATGAAAAATTATATATATACAATGTAATTTTGCACCATATGCTTCATACTTTACGAAGCATAAACAAACTGTTTAATTTAGATAAATAAATATTTAATAAGTTTTAAAAAAATTAATTTAAAATAATTTTAAAATCAATATTATTGAAAAATTAGTTTAGAATTAATTAACGAAGAAAATAATCACTTTGAAATTTTAATATTAAAACGACTTTTTGCTATGAGATTTTATAAAGATTTTAATTTAAACAGCAGGTAATCCTTTTTAAATTTTTAAAATTATTAATCTTTATTTCTTTTTTAAAATAAAATTCCAATTTCACAGTTTATTAAACAAAATAATGTAATAATATAAAAATTCAATTATTTCCGAAAATTATATATATATTTAATAAATGAATATTAGATTTTGTTAATATTAATGCTTATCATTTATTAATTTATATTAATAGAAAAAATAAGTAATAAATATCATTTCCCCCCATATTCATATATTCAATGTTTAAAAAAACAGCTTTTTAAATATAAATTTCACTTTAACACATTTAAATTAAGGCGGAAAGCTGAGGCAATAAATTGTAATTCTCATAAAGATATTGCTTTTTTTTAGACAATAAAAAAAAAAGAATTTATCATATATTAGACTTAAAAGGAATAACCTATACAATAATAAAAAGTTAATTTTATCAGCTTAAAAAAGCTATCAAAATTTTGATGTATAACTTTATATTAAACAAAAAAAAAATTAGAATTTTAATTTATATAATAGTCTTAATTATAAATTTATTTAAACGCACATTCATTACGTAAATAATATTCATTAAGGCTGTAGCCTCAATCACATGCCTATAAAATGCGATAGTAGGGACCTCTACAGGTCTTAAACCACATGCTTACTCTTTTCTTCCAAGAGTAAGCATGTGGTTTAAGACCTGTAGAGGTCCCTACTATCGCATTATAATAGTCTTAAATAACTCATGTCAGAGCAAAATTCTCTCTAGTATCTCTCTATAGAAGACTAATAAAAAAAGATAGTACGAGCTAATAAAATGCTAGTTTGGGAGAATTTTGCAGTTTTTTCCTTTTTTACTTTTTCTCTAGTTGAAAATAGATAGATACATATTTATTATTATTATTGCTATTCGTAATTATTACTGCTAGATATTAAATCGATATTGACATCTAGCGATAATATCACTTTTGTTTGTCCAGAATGGTTTATTATTACCTGATTAGTTTTTCATATTCGTTTTTATGATGATGAAATCTATTTCACGCAATGATGATCATTCTCTTTTTTTTTGCTGCTAACTATCCCAAGTATTATTCACTTTTAAAAAATAAATAAACGGGTGATTTATTGGGGACTTCATAAGAAGTTCTAATACCGAAATTAACAGAGTCGAACCATGGTCATTACTCTTGAATTGAGAGTCTGCCATTCTAACAACTACACCAAAACATACAGAACACTTTTAAAAATGAATTAGCTTCATTTTGGATTGATTTACTTTTATTGCGTCTTTCCAATTATCAAAAGTCTTTGCTAGTTATTGCCAACTTTCATATTTATAAATAGTTACAGAACATTGACAACTTGAATAAATCTGATATTTATTTGAAAACTTATGTTTACATATTCAAAAATATTTTTTAGGATTTAATATTGTCATTCTGACTAGCACAATAAATGTATTGATTATTAAGTTCTTTATTATTTTAAAATATAATTTTTTTTTCATATGTCATAGCATCGGTCCGGGAGGCGAACCTGCAACAACCGTCTGCAGCCAATTTTTTGCTTGCAAGGCAGCTGCGCTGACCTCTCGGCTAACAACGCTTGACAAAAATATAATTTTCATTGTGAAAATAGTGTTAATAAATAATCTATGAAAGTCGAAACTATTACTAATTATATGCCTTCATTATAAATATTTAAGTCAGCTACTGAGGTTGTCATCAATATTTTCATATTTAGCTAACTATATTCTATTTTAAACAAAGGCAAAACTCTCCATACAGTAGTAATAATGTTGTATTAACATAAACCTCTAGATATGTAATCTGAAATATCAACTCTTCACTCTGAAATAAATATGAAAATGTTGAAAATTGCAGAAATTTAATAAATAAATACACTTTGAGTTTTATGAGTCGTTATCATCTCCCAATTTGTGAGATATAGATCGATAAAATAATTGGAAGCTGATTGTATCACATGTTAATTCAAAACTTTATTTAATTAATAAAAAGACTGGAATAAAAATGCTAATAAAAGATACTGATGTTATTGATTTATTAAGGATGCCATGTGAGTAATCAGTTTTTGCTCAAGGTACAGAAAAGCTAAATAATAGAAGCTTCTGTATTATAAGCTTACAATACATGAAATATGCTCAAGAGTTCCTAGATAAGAATTCAGAATTTTTTTTTAGTAAGCTTTCGGAGTTTGATTATAGGACTTGTTTTTTTTTTACTAATTACACATTGTTAAACTTTTTAAATTTAAATTTAAAACATTTTCCCTCTTATAAATATTAAATAATTAAATTTAAAAAAAAAACCCCTCATTTATTTGTAAGCCTGCAACAATTTAAAAAACTGTATAGTAGCCCCTAAGTAATCGTATCTTTTTACTTTGTTTTGAATATTGAACTTTTTAATATTTTAAAAAATTGACCACTTAAAGATTGTTGCTATTTTGCCATCATTCTTGAATTCAGATTTATTTTCAGCCAATATGGAGATTTTAATTCTCTAGTCACTACACATAAAATTAATGAAATGTTCTATTTTATCTATTTTTTAAAGAATTATCCAAAATTTAGCATGGTCAACTAAGTCAAAGAAATTTTTAAATTCAATAAAACACAATCATACTTTTGACTTTAACCAATTTGTTAGCAATAATGTTTCTAGATTTTGGATTTTTTCTGAAGCAATTTATATAAATGACAGTTTTCTCCCAATGTAAAAATCTAACTTGTTCTGCATAATTTCCAAATAAACTTATTTGCATTTGTATAAAAATTGATTTTTTCCAATCTTTAGGCAGATGAATAATTTTTCTGATTAATTAGCATAAATCAATCAGTACTTCTATTGGTTGTTTTCCAAATTTTGGATAACTCCTTTTGCAGTGATATTAATTCCTATAACCTTACCTTTTATCAAAATCTCAAGGATAATATATCATCTTTCACCTATAATTTTTTGATGTTTGACATTTATCAGAAATGTCTGAGCTGAAGCTTCATTTTCCACTTGGCTTCTGATGCTTCAATTATAATCTGTCCATTGATGTTTTTCAGTGAATATAATATGTATTTAAAATTATCTGAAAGACATTTAGTTTTTTTAAGAATGCTTCACTTCCTTGACTTTGCAAATATTAAATATTATTTTTAACACTACTCCTGGTCTTTTCTGGATTTTTTATTGTTTCTGTAAATAAACTTCACTCTTTTTAATTTTGCATTCTTTTTATTTTTTTGCAATTTTTACTTAACACCTTGCATTATTTTTTATGGTGGTAGGGAGATGGATTCTGGTGTTTAAGATTCATGTATTATTACTTATCTCTAACCCTTCTAGTGCTCCAACATCTTATGAATTACTGAGCAATAAACCATTCAATTATAATTTTTTTTTGTTTGGAAATCCATTTTTTCTGGTTTGTTTATCTTGTTCAATTTTTTTTCATATTCTTCTTTAATTATTTTTTCATTTATACTCTGAGATTATCTGATTCATCAATAATTATATTCAAAATCTCAAATTAAGTTTTGATGTTATTTTTAAAAGCAATAAATATGTTCTATAGACTTTGTCTATCACATTGAACAAGCTTGTAGCTATTCTTTTTAGCTTTACATTATATTTATACATGTGTAATTTCTGGACAAGATTTTGCTGCTAAAACTGAAGTATTTTATTATAAGCATTTCCTCTTTGATATCAGTATATTTTCAGTCAATTAGTTTTCTGCTAAAAAGTTAACATAATCAAACAAAATCTAAATGTAAATATTGTGTACTTATTAAAAAACAAATCTTTATGAATTTTACAAAAAAATATAAAATATATATTTTTTTGTTATTACAATATCAACAAAAACCCATTGAATAAGTGTGAAAGTGTATTTTCACTTCAGTAAAGATTTACTAAAATGTTTTTTTTACCTTACATTATCAATAACTGATGAATCTAGTGACTATAATTAGAAATAAGTATTAATTTATTAATTTTGTAACCATAAAAAACATTCAAAGTCTTTTTTAATTAAAATGTTTATATAAGGGTGATCACAATGAATTTCTGCCTTTAACAATATAAAGCCTTATTGCAATGTCAATAACATATTTATGTAAAAATCATACTTAATACTGTATGAATAAATTCTAATTAGTTGTCATTGATACAAAACTTATTTATAACTATTTCACAGTAAAGGCTTGTAAATCTAGAAATAATAGCAATTAAAAGTGATATGTGTAAATTAAATTATTTCTAATTTTGTAAAAATAAAGCAAAATTAAATTTTTTATTAATACTTTTATTTCAAATAAAAATTTATGTTTATTTTTATTCTAATATTCTATTCATATTGCAGTCAAGTAAGACATATATTTTGCTTCAATTTTGTTTTTTGTAAAGGATCACTCAAATTATTTCCTTGATAAATAACTTAGCATTGGTTTTACACATGACTGCAATTTATAACTAGTTCTGCATTTATAAAAAATAAATATAATTAAACATAATATTCATTTAAAATAATATTTTATTTTAATAAAACTATTTTTTTTTAAAATCTGTAATTTAATTTCTGAAGCAGTTAATAAAAAAAAATTGAAATATCATGCACATTTTATTCTGCAATGTGCTTCAATAACCCCAATTAATATTTAAATGTTGAATATTTTTAGCTAGGAATTTTTATCACAGACAACCATATGTCAATACTTCATTACCCATGTTAAAAATGGTGACATTGTGTTGATATATTTTCATAATTACTGTAATTTCAACTATTTTTATTACTTATTACTCTTTTCTAATAAAATATTATCAAATCATATTTCTTCTATGCCACTTTGCTATATTTACCATTCTCATAGTAAAATTCTTAATCTCCAGATAACTTATTCAGTTACTTTTCAATATTATACTTTCAAAAACATTTTTTTTTTCATTTCTAAATAAAACTCAATAACAGCCAAAACTTTTATCCCATTTCTGTCTTTTTTTACTTGGTGTGTAAGACTTTTTTACTTATCCTAAATAGTACTATTTTCTAATGTTATTATATATATTATTTTTATGTAACTATTTTTTTTATTATATTCATTTTTCTTTATTCTTTGCCTTTTCATTTATCTTCTTTTCCCACCTTTCAAAATTATGAACTTGGAACATAATCTTTATAAATGCTTGAAAATAAATTAAATACTAATTTGCTGGCTGAAAACCTTTTTAGTCCATCGCATTTTTTGCTGTCTTCACCTAATCTAATTAAACTTTGTTTTCACTAATCTATTTTCACTTGTTTATTACATTTTCAAAATTGAACTCTTTGTTCAAAGACATCCATAAAAAAATTCTAATTTCTTTCAGTTTACATATACAATATATTTTGTATATTCTAAAATCTGATACTTCTATCTCATTTTTTGAAAATCGTCTTGCTTTTGCTACCTATTTTATTTCTGATTTCTTCTTTATTTCTTACCCCCCCCCCATCCCCAATAAAAAACTCCAATCATTTTTTTTACTATAGTCTACCCTTTTATTATATATGTTGCACTTCATGATTTAGTCCAATTGTAGAGTGGCAGATTTTGGAGCTTGTGATTTATGAATCGCGCCCAGTCTGTACCTTTTGCGCTTGGACTTCTTATAAACTCCGGAGAAATAAAGCCATTCAATTTTTCAACTTTTTTTAAACATTATATATACATTACAAATTCACATTATTTCTTCTTTACCTTAGCTACAAAATGATACATTTTAATTTGCTACATTTTGAACATTTTCTGTCCCATGCTTACACAAATCACGTGAAAATTTTAATTCACCCGCTCATTTGTTAGAATATTCCTTTCCACCTATACTTTCATTCTCATCTTAAATTGTAATACATTTCTTTTATGATTTTTATAGATATCTTTAGCTGCAGTGATGATTTTAATTTTAATGCAATATTAATGTTTTTATCACATATTTTTAATTCTCAACCTCGCCGCCATTTTTATTTACAATTTTTTATTCTTCACACATCCCTAATACAGTGCGCTTAATATTCTATTGATATGTTCTTCCCTTATTTTCTTATAGCCTGCCTTTGGGTTAAATATGAATTAAATCATGTAATGAAATCAATATAAATGAAATTATGATAATTTTATAAAAGAGGAAACTGTAGACCAATTTCTGGAATTATTTTTGCAAGAAAAAGGAAATATTAAGATAATTATTATACTGATAAAAATATTTCATTTTTTTTTGTAAGAAAAATGCTATGTTTCTAACCTCGATTTATTTTCTTACATCTGCTTGTGAAAGCTGATATTTAATTTGATTTATAATTTACTTACATATTTTTTTTCCCCACTAAAAGTAATTACTATACAAACATCAATTTTTGTTCAACTTTAAATAAAAGTCTTGTCATATGATATCACCAATTAATTTTTTTACTATTAATTTTCTATAATTAAGAAGGTGATGTGTTATTCAATATATTTTTTAATAATAAGTTTTTCTTCAATATTTATCATTCAAACAAATTGCCTAGCATTAACAAGTATCAGATTTCTTTAATATATATATATGAATAGAAGATTAAAACTAGATGTATGTAAGCGCTATTAAAAAGAAAATCTTAATTGTGACTAATAATAGCTGCTATATTTTGCCTTCCGCTGAACTTATCTAAAGTATAAATTATACAAAGCTTTAAAAAAAGTTCACATGGTAAAAAATCATAATAAACTATCAGTTAATTTGCATATAACATCTGCATATTGATTATTCACATGTATTGCATTAGTCATGCTTTCTAAGATGATTCTGATAATTTACCAAAACCCCAAAATTTAATCGATCTTCATGTATCTTGTGATGATTATAAAATTGTAAAACTTTCATATGATCTTCATGTATTTTGCGGTGACTATGAGATTGTAAAACTTTTATATAGGCATAAGTATTTGAGAAGATACATATATTATTGCAGTCAAATAATTATCATCACCATTTAATTTACATATTTTGAATATTAGCCACAATATAGAATTAGCAAAACTAAAGATTTATATAGATACAGATTATAATAACTCATTGGAATCCTAAAACATCTGAGTACAATAACAATTGAAATGAAATAGCAAAGCTTCTATTCATATAAAAAATATAAATCATGATAATCAAAACCAAAAATTGTCAACCAGTCATCCACTATCATTCCTTTTTTATTTAGATTTCTAAACTGAATAAAAATAAGTAATAGTAACAACAATTATAGCAACTGCTATTAAACCATATTTGTTATCAAATTATGGTAAGCGAAATTATATCTAAACTTTGATCCTATTATAAAAATAATCAGCAATCACGTTCATAAACAAAAAAAATGTTTACACCCCTAATATATATATATATCGATTTTGCTCAAAGCTAGATTAACCACCTTTTATTTATAATACTGTTGATTTCAAATTAAATATTCATGGTGTTGATAAGTTTTGGCTGTGTCAGTTTTTTATGTCCATATAAACATATTAGATTATAGATAAAGATGGGTATCCACAATTATTACAATAAAAAAATTTGCCTTAACAACAAACAGATTGAGATCTTTAATATTGCTTAGCACTGTTTAAGTGTGGACCGCTTTCATGTATTTACACACACACACACACACATATGAATATATATATATATATATAAGAAATGTAAACCCAGCCTTTCAAGTTCCCTTTAGCTATCCAATCTATCTCATACAACTGATACACATGACAGTGCACATATGAAAAAGATAAATGATCTCCGGTATATGTATTTCATGCAGAACCAGAACTCATCAGTTGGCCAGATCATCATCTTCCACACACATATATAATCAACACTTGGTTTATATTAAGATAACAAATCTTCAAACTTTAATGGACAGGCTTCAATCTACTCCATCCTCCAACTTTTCAGCCATCCATATCATTGAAAATCGGATGATAGAATGCACAAATTCCTTGATGATGCCAATATATTGTCATGCTGATGTTGACCTTAAGTTACTCTGATTACTCATGTATTGGGCCTTGTCCATTTAAATACCCAGTATCAATTGTACAACATAGATTGGATAGTTGAAGGGAGTTTGAAAGTCTGAGTTCAAATCCCCTATAATTATATCTAAATTACAGGGATATGAAGTAATAGAATTACCTTTCAACTCTTTATACTGATAAATTTTATCAGATATTTTGAATGTTACTGACCAATTACTGCTGTAACATAAAATAAAAAGACCAATTCTAATTGGAGATATATATTTCATCACAATCAGACAATCAACATATGAGTTATGCTGAATATGAAAACATTTATCTACACTGATATAATAAAATAGTTTCTTTTATACAAATTTGCAACAATACATTTTATTTTTGAACTATGAAAGTTGTTATTTCACAGGATAACAATTTTCATTGTGGTTAAAAGAATTATTTTATATTAAAAACTTCAAGTAAGACATTGATAATTATAAGAATATATTTAAAATGTTATAATACTTATTATATATTATAAAAATTAAATTGTACACAATTAGTATAAATGTATAGATTGTTTATAATTAATAACAAAAGTATACTTATTGGTTACTATAATGCTAATCTATAGATGTATTGAACATATCCATAGTTAATGAAACTAGGATATTGATTTGTGCCCAAATATATATTATAAAAGTTGAGACTTTTTATTTTATACTTAGTATTTATCAATATCCAAAATACAGATTAAAAATAAAGCAGTCATTTAGTATATAACCTTCTACAGGTCAAAAGATAATTTTATCTTGCTTTTTTTAGGTATCAAATTAAAAAGCAAACAAACCTCAGCATAATATTTTCTGGAGTGAACAAATCCAAATTCTTTTTTGTGATTCAAGAAAATTGATATCTACTTTATTCTACAAATTCAAGACAGCATAAATTCTTATATAACAAAACTAAAGAAAATGCAGCATGTATGCCAATTTTCCAATGTGGGAAGAGATTTTATTCTATCTAGAAAATATTGAGATCATTTATTCTGAATACAATGCTTGAAAAACAAAAATGAAAGAGATACAATGCTAACCACAAAAATAATGTCAACAAAAGATCAAATAGCTTCTAACAAGTATTTATTGGAACTTTTAAAACTGAATATTACTGAGACATTGTCTGTAAATAACTACAATATTCTAATTAACCCTAGAATTAGCTAAAAGTCATGATTGTGGTGGAATACATAAAAAATGCATTTGGCTAAAATAATAGCATCTATATTTATGGACTAATTTATTCATCAAAGCATATATATATATATATATATATATATATATATATATATAGTAAACCAGACCATCATAAATCATATATATATATATATATATATATATATATATATATATTGTAACCAGACCACCATACAACCCTTTTATTACTTCAGTTGTAACAATTTCCTGATGAGCATGTTGCAGGAAGGAACTATCAATTGGCATTACCCAATGCAGATGTTAACCCCCCCCCCCTACAACAATATTTCCTGCTCATCAGAGGATGTAGCACCATAGAGGCTGGAAGCATCTAGACATTTATATGTTTGGTTTTCCAAACAGCGCCACTAGAGTTCCATCTCACTACAACCTGACTTACCTAGGTCTAGTTATGCCAGACGTAGCTCAGGAGGCATGAGATTCTCATGAACAAGTGCAATGACTGATGAGTGATGCAATAAAAACAAAATAGAATTGGACAACTGGATAACTAAATTTAATTTTTAGTAACAATAATTTTATTTAATAACAATTAATTTGCAAGTTCTAATAAAGTTCATTCCTATCCATGTGATGACTCATTTTCATTTCATTTATGAAAAGGTTAGAATTAGTTTGTTGATCAATAGTTCATTTGCAATTCATTTTAATAAAGTTCATCCTTCATTTCAAATGAAGGCTCATTTTGATATATCTTAGGTAAGGATTCAAAGGGTCTTTTATCTAGTAGACGTCTACCAATTCTGCATGAATATTTTTCCACTCTTTATTCCACATTTGTACATCTTTTTTTTAGGAAGGTAAATAGGTAAGATGAGCTATTCCAGATCTGTAAGGTTTCTATAATTCAGTCAAGTATCAATGTACATTGGTGCTCATAAGTTTCATTATTTTATTTGTGTACAATCAAAATTCATGTAAGCATTTGTAATTTTTATAGTACATTATTTTATTCTATTTATCAAACAGGTAACATGAACAAATCTTGGTTTGTTGACTATTCATAGTCCAGTCAGTGTAAACGTGCATCTATGTGCATAAGTTTTATTACTTTCTTCACATAATACCAATATGCAGGTAGGCATTTATAATCCATATAGTCTTTCATTATTTTATTTATATTTATCAAAACAGTAATGTGGTTTAAATTACTCCCACAAAATCAACATTCAGGTAAGCATTAAGCATTTGTAATTTTATATCAATATGCAGATAAGCATTTATAGTCCATATAGTATTTCATTACATTTAACTAATGTGGTTTAAATTACTCCCACAAAATCAACTTTCAGGTAAGCATTAAGCATTTGTAATTTTACATTAATATGCAGATAAGCATTTAGAGTCCATATAGTATTCCATTACATTTAACTAATGTGGTTTAAATTACTCCCACAAAATCAACATTCAGGTAAGCATTAAGCATTTGTAATTTTACATTAATATGCAGATAAGCATTTAGAGTCCATATAATATTTCATTAAATTTATCAAATCCAGTAATGTGGTTTAAATTACTCCCACAAAATCAATATTCAGGTAAGCATTAAGCATTTTCATTTATATTTTATCACGAATAAGTGATTTTCATAATTTTAGTTTCATTCATAATTTTCCAGTAACAAACATATTTTCATGCAGCTACATTTATTAATAATTCTTTTTTTATATTTATAATAAAGACGTTTTGTTTGTCTTTTAAAACATATATAATTTTAGTTTAAGAAATACATTTTGTTTATCTTTTAAAAACACATATAATTTTAGTTTAAGAAATACGTTTTGTCTTGTCTTTTAAAAAACATATATCGAATATTTTTATAAAATCATTACCTTCATTTATCCAGTTGTGGCTTCAAAAGGGGTCATCGCATTTCAGCTGAATGGCATTATTTCCTTTCTATTATGTCTATCCAGGCAAATCTAGAAAAATCATGGCTTAGAATGAATAGATGAAGCTGTTGGTTTATTTTTCCATCGTTATAATTTCCTTAATAAAGCTTTCTTTTTCCATCATTAACAGAGGTTCTTTAATATCCTTTTAAAATTGAAATCTTTTTTTTTTCAAAATTCTTCTTTGACAGCTACTTGAAAAATATCTCTTTGGAAAAAATATAACTATTTGATCTCCTTAAAATCTCCCTGAAAAAACTTTTGAAAACTCTTTCAAAGTCTCTTGTTTTAAAATCAAATCTAATCTGCTTCTGAACTTGCAACTTGACTATTTATATCTGATTGTTGGACTGATTAAACAGCCTTTTCCCACTGTACTAATTTGCATACTGCTCTCATTTAAGCCCGATTGCCTTTCTCTTCATAATGATTGGATAATCTACTTTTTTTTAGCAGGATAGATAAGAAATCATAAGAATTAAGCCATGTTTTTCAATTTACTAACTTTGCCTCAAGTGATTATTACACTTTATTCGAAAACATCCAAAAATTAACAATGTAATCAATTTAATACATGCCAGCTTTAAATAAATATGTGATATATGTAAATTATATCATAATCCAAATCTATAAAATCAATAATGATTTTCTTTATTATTTTCTTTTCTCAATTATAGAAAATAATAATTTTCTTGTAACGTCATAAACTAAACTTTTTTATACATCTGCTGTTTTTTAAGGTGGAAGGGTAACTAGCTCTTAGAATAAATATACATGTGAAACATCGTTCTTGTTTCAATATATATATATACATGTGAAACATATATTCTTGTTTCAATATATATATATATTGTGCCATTACAATTTAGTCATTAGCTAAATTGATAGTAATGTGCATGTAAGAAAATGTAAAAGCAAAATCATCATCACATTTTTATATAACAATAAATGAAGCTGTAGGGCATCCAAGTTTAAACCCTACAAGATCCATTTTTAAAAGCTTTAGACAGAAAGAGAGTGGGTCAACAATTATATTTTTTATTTGTTTGTGTGTTGATAGAAAGGTAATACACACATTTAAACTATTCAATATTTAATTTTTCTGTAAAAAAGCAAAGTTATAACACATATGTATAGGCAGTGTGTGTTATAAAAGCTATTTAGTTACCCACTTTTAAATTTCAGATATTAAACTTTCTTTAAAACTAACCTATGCTTGATCAATTCTAATATCTTATTCTATACTTCTATTTTGCTTTTCTATAATTGTAATTGGGATTTAAAAGCTAAGGATTTGATTTTAAATATTAGGGTTATAATTACTAAGCTAGCAATTATATTATTTAATGTCAGTTTATGAATGATTTGAAATGATAAAGTATGTGTGTACATTACATACAGAAATTTACATTTATTAAATATTGAAAGAAAAAGAAGGGTTAAATCTGTCAAATTATTTTTTTTACAATTTTGTGTTAAGGGAAAATCTGTTGAATCAGATATCTATTTTTGTAGCAATTTTGTTTTTATAAATTATTGTTTGTCATTTTGGGAGCTTAAGCTTGGTGGGAACTCTAATTTTGAAATTGTCTCATCTTAAGATTAAAGGAAAGAAACTCCAATTTTAGATATTACAGATATACATGAAAAAGGAAAAAGGATTAAGTCTATTTTTTTTTAAGACAAAAGTGTCTGAAAACCAGGTGTGTGATTTTTTGAGTTAGTCAAAAATAGCAATTCACACTATCACTCTAATTGGGTGAGTTGACTCAAAAATCGGATATAAAAGCAGTCTGGAAAATCAGTTGAGCTATTAGATTATTGTTATTATAATATATTGTGAGAGAGACTTTTTAAAAATTGTTGAAACTAAAGCAGACAAACATTTTTAGTTCTGCAAGATAGTTTTTTTAATCATTTTTTTATGAAGTTTTGAATGTAGAAAATATAAGAAATGATGGGGTAGAAAAATTAGATAGGTCTCACCTTTTACCTGACCATCGTGGAGCTGCAGATTATATAGGAAGGAAAAGATGTCTTGTCTGAAAAATAATATTCTATACCTTTCAACTGACCAGAGAAATAAGATGTTTTTAGCTGGAAAGAAGAAAACATTCACCTGCATTCGAAAGAGATCAGAAAGATGAATTAATCTACTGATAAATATTAATCATCAAGTCCAATTAATTGTTCCAGTAACTGAGTTTACACCCAGAAAATTTATAAATGTGAAAACAACTGCTGTACATCATCCACTAAAAGAATCATGCTTGACAGGAAGAGAAGAAAAATTAATATAAAGATTTCCAAATTGTCCACTAAAGCAAATAACCTCAATAGGAGCATCATCATCATCAACCATTATCAATCCACTGCAGGATGAAGGTCTCTCCAAGTTTAATCCATCTTCTCCAATCTTTAGCTTCTCTTCTCCACAACACCCCTGCACATTTTCTTATTTCATCCATCCATCTCACATGTGGTCTCTTTCTGGGTCTTTTACAATCTCTTGGAATCCAGTTTAAAATTTCAATTGTCCATCTATTATCATCTCTTCTAGCAATATGTCCAGCCCAACTCCATTTCAATCTTTTAATTTTTTCAATAAGGTCAGTAACACTTGTTTGTTGTCTTACCCATACATTGCATTTTTGATCTCTTCTTGTTACTCCCAACATACATCTCTCCATATTCCTTTGAGTGGTCTGAAGTCTCTGTATTGCTCTTCTATTAAGTGTCCAAGTCTCAGATCCATAAGTAAGAACTGGTAAAACACATTTGTTAAAAACCATCCTTTTCAAACACATAGGCATATTTCCTTTTAGTATCAAGTTATTTCTACCAAAAGTACTCCAACCAAGTTTAATTCTATGATTAATTTCCTCCATTATGTTTCCAACTGTATTAATAATCTGACCAATGTATTTGTAATTGTTAACTTCTTCTAATTCTTCATAATCAATCTTTATTTTCATATTTTGAGCAAATCGATTAAACATTACTTTAGTCTTTTTAACATTTATCTTTAGTCCTACTTTTCTACTTTCATCTGCTAACTCCTGCAACATTTCCTACAGCTCTGAAGCATTATTTGCAAAAACAACTACATCATCTGTGAAATCTAAATGACTTAAATACTCTCCATTTACTTTCACTCCTTTAGTTTCCTATTTTAACCCACAAAATACTTCTTGCAGCACTGCTGTAAAGAGTTTTGGAGATATGGAGTCACTTTGTCTTACACCTTTCTCAATGTTGATTTTTCCAGTATCATTATGTAATCTAATTGTTGCTGCTGCATTTTTATAAATATTCTTTAAAATATGACAATATCCTGGATCTATACCTTGATGATCCAATGCTTTAATCACTGAAGAAATGTGTATAGAATCGAATGCCTTTTCATAATCTACAAATCCAAAACATAATGACAACTCATATTCATTTGTCCTGTCTATGACTTCTCTCAATACCTGGATATGATCTATTTTACTAAAACCACTTTTAAATCCAGCTTGTTCTCTTGGTTGGTGGAAATCCAAAGTTCTCTGTAGAATAATTATACACTTTAAGAAAGAGATTGTTCCAAAGAAACATGGAAATTATTGCTGCCAAAGATAGACATTAAACAAGAGAAATTTGACTCATTAGAAGTCACTACAAAGAACTGGTAGTATAAAATTTTTTTTTGATATATTTTCTTTATGATAGCAGAGTCTTAATAAAATTTTTAGCAATAAAGTGGTATATTTTATTTAAAGAACTTTTAAAGACTATTCAGATCGATTAAAACCAAGAATGTCTTACTAATAATAACTTTGAGCTTCATAAATGATCTTGAATGTATCAAAATTATTTGTTTATTAATTTACAGTTATGAAATATTAATGTGTAAAATGATTTTTTGTATCATTATTTTGGTTTTAAATAATATTTTGCTATTATGGGATAAAACATGCACATACATAATAATATTTATATGTGTATAATTGTGAGTGAATGTGAAGTAATAAGTAGTATTAAAATATTAAATTAGTTTGTTTTAGGAAAATATAGCATTTCAGCGCTTAGAAAGGGGGAGAGAATAATTTAAACTTGTTTCTAAAACTTGCTCTTTCCAATTTTACTAACAATTATTTTTGTCATTCTACTTACATGTTAGATTTATAAAGTATGTGTGCCAATGAGTGAACATTTTTTATATGAAATACTTTTCTTGTGGATGGAACATTTTAACAAATCGGTTACCCAATTTAATACAATATACTTTTGAAATACATTTACGGGAAAGGGGGAAGAATTTAAAATTTAATGTTGATTTTAAAACAGTCGATTATGATTATTGTTGTTATTGTTAATATAAATTTTCATGTAAATATAGAAATTTTTATGTATATGTTAGAAATGCAGTAATAAATATTAGTTTATGTTATTAAATGAGGCATATATATATTTCATTAAGAGTAGTCTTTATCAAGTGTGATCATTCATCATCAATGGTTGAATATTAGTTGTTTAAGATATGATTAAATATGCTAAGATTAACAATAATTATGAATTTCGTTATAAAAATTTGATTTTATGTTTAGGCTTAGTTCTAAAGCTGTGGTTTAAACCATTGTCATTATTGTCATCATCATCATCATCAATGTTTTAATTAATGAGCTGTTTAAATGTTTAAAGGCCATAAATAAATATTGATTTCATAGTATTTAGTGATTTCTTAGTATTATTATAACCACCATCCCTTCATCTATTTCATGCAAGGATGAGTGAATTGCCATCCTAAATTAATAGTAATCTGAGCTAGTAAAACTTATAAAAAAATATTGAAACACATTTGTTATGCTAAGGTCTAAGAAATGATTTATGTCTAAGGAATTCCACTTCAGTTTAAAGATGTTTTATGTTACCTAGGTGTTTACTTAAATATTAGTGCATACAGTGCTATGGGTCTAAAATCAAAATCATACATTTTGTAAGAAATAAGGTACCAAAAGGGATTCAAACCTGGTACATGTGAAAGGTTATTAGATATAACTGTGTCTAGATTCAAATTATCTAGTGGCGCCCTGACAGACCCTATTCACTTGTTGTTCACTTAGACATGCACTTAAGATCAAACCAAAAAATGAAAGTGAATAAAATCTACTGTCTGTATACCTGAGCAGATATTTTATTGAGTTACTAGTGTACTCACCTCACGTGATTTCCATATACCTGACTTATAATAGTTGTTATTAATAATTTGTTTAAAATTATTGATATTGTGATCTCTTGAGGAATCTAATTATAGAAGTATGTTTCATTTAATCCAATGACTCTTAATGTGATTGATAACTCAGTCAGATCTTTTTGTTTGATAGCCACTACTCAGGTATTCTTCTCATAATTTAATTTAAGCTACAATGCTTTTCGTTTATTAAGCTAAATATTTATATTTGAAGCTTTCCTTAATTATTTAATACATTTGGATCGTTTGAGCATACTTTAATTATGTTACAATGATATACAATTGAATTTTTATTTAATATGTTACAATGGACCTTTTGAGCCACTTTAATTTTTGTTACAATATATATATATATATATATATATATATATATATATATATATATATATATATTATGTATATATATATATATATATATATATATATTTGTGTATATAATACTTGGCTGCAGAAAGGAGTTTGCTATTAATTGAAAGGAGACCCTTTGATTCCTCTTGGAGGTCTTAAAGGAATTGAGCAGGGCAAATTCCTAATGTTCACTCCATATGTTCTTGTCATTGCAGCTGTTATTACTATGTGATTATTCATATAGTATACATAACATGGATGGGCTGCTCATCAACACGCATTAGCCAGTGTGGTGAGTTTATTGGCTTTTTACCTCTGAGTTTAAGAATATTTTTTCAATATATACAATCATGACAAACAAAAAATAAATCATGGACCTTATTCCCAGGAGGCTGTAAAGTCACCAACCAAGGTGGCTGAAGGTGGAGGGTGCTAAGAATCCCCTGATTGCAGACTCAGGGTGCCATTTGATGACAACTTTTTATTTAGGTACTTACAACTGCAGATCACTTTCAAGTGAAGGAAGATTGTAAGAATTAGAAGAATTGTCTTATATTAAATGGAACATTATTGGACTTTGTGAAGTTAGAAGAAAAGATGAAGAAACAGTTGATTTAAAAAGTGGACATATACTCTACTATAAAGGCACAAATATTGGAAATACAAGTGGAGTAGGATTCATTATAAATAAAAAATGGAAGAATAACATTGTGGAGATTGATGGTGTATCAGACAGAGTGGCGAGATTAGTTTTACAATTTAATAGCAGATACCAGATGCAGATAATTCAGGTTTATGCCCCAACAAGTTCTCATAGTGATGAAGTTATAGAAGATTTTTATATGGATGTACAAAAGGCTTTTGATCAGAGTAAATTACATTTTAAAATTGTTATGGGAGACTTTAATGCTAGAATTGGTAAACAAATGAAAGATGAAAATGCTGTAGGTAATTTTGGTTATGGTAATAGAAATGAGAGAGGACATAGACTTGTGGAGATTGCAGTAAAAGAAAAACATTTTATTATGAATTCTTTTTTTGAAAAAAATGTTAAAAGGAAATGGACATGGAAACATCCAAATGAAGGTACAGCAGAATAGGATTATATTTTGACTAACTGAAAATACATATTTCAAGATTGTAACGTTCTTAATAAATTTAACACAGGAAGTGATCACCGATTAGTAATATGTAAGATACATGTTAATGCAAAACTAGAGAGACAAAAATTATTAAGAAAAACATTTACAGTTGATATTCCTAATCTTCAGAAACATTCTAATGAATTTAAATTAGAACTTACAAATCGGTTTCAAGTATTAGTAGATTTTGAACATGATTCAGATTTGAATGACATTAATAGGAAAATAAGTGATACACTTTTAAAAACTGCAACAAAGATAGCTGGTAGAAAAAAGCAGCAACTGACCAGTAAAATTTCTACTGACACTAGAGAATTTATGAAGAAAAGAAAGAATATGAGGATATACAACAATGATGCATTAAAAAAGATTGAATATCTCGAATTTTGTAAAATGATGCGGAAAAGAGTTAAAAATGATATAAGAAAGTATAATTGTGAACCAGCAGGAAAGCTATAGAAGAGAATAAAAGTCTAAAGAGTGTAAAACAACATTTTCGTATTGGTATGAAATTTATATCTGCAATAAGAAAAAAAGATGGCATTATTACTAAAAAGAGAGATGACATCATAAAATGTGTAGAAGACTTCTATCAAGAATTATATAGTAATAAAGAACAAGTGCCCCCTATACCTATTATATCTTCTGAATTGCCCAGAATTTTGAATGAGGAAGTGAGACATGCAATTAAATTTATGAAGAAAGGGAAAGCTCCAGGTAATGATGGAATTGTAATTGATATATTAAAAGAAGCAGGTGAATAATTAATTTTTTTTTAGCAAAGTTATATACCAAATGTCTAAATGATAAAGATGTACCAGATGATTGGAAGAATGCAGTATTAATATTAATATTTAAAAAAGGTGATAAAGAAGATATTAGAAATTACAGACCTATCAGTCTTTTATCAATTTTATACAAAATTTTTACCAAGATAATTACAACTTGTCTACAGAAAACACTGGATTTCCACCAACCAAGAGAACAAGCTGGATTTAAAAGTGGTTTTAGTACAGTAGTTCATATCCATGTATTGAAAGAAATTGTAGAAAGGACAAATGAATATGAGTTGCTATTATGCTTAGGATTTGTAGACTATGAAAGGCATTTGATTCTATAAACATTTCTTCAGCGATTAAAGCATTGGATCATCAAGGTGTAGATCCAGGATATTGTCATATTTTGAAGAATATTTATAAAAATGCAACAGCGAAAATTAGATTACATAATGATAGTAGGAAAATCAACATTGAAAAGGGTGTAAGACAGGGTGACTCCATATCTCCAAAACTTTTTACAGCAGTGCTGCAAGAAGTATTTTGTGGATTAAAATGGGAAGCTAAAGGAGTGAAAGTAAATGGAGATTATTTAAGTCATTTAGATTTTACAGATGATGTAGTTGTTTTTGCAAATAATGCTTTAGAGCTACAGGAAATGTTGCAGGAGTTATCAGATGGAAGTAGGAAAGTAGGACTAAAGATAAATGTTAAAAAAACTAAAGTAATGTTTAATAGATTTTCTCAAAATATGAAAATAAAGATTGTTTATGATGAGTTAAAAGAAGTTAACAGTTACAAATACCTTGGTCAGATTATTAATACAGATGGAAATATAATGGATGAAATTAATCATAGAATTAGACTTGGTTGGAGTGCTTTTGGTAGAAATAACTTGATACTAAAAGAAAATATGCCTATGTGTTTGAAAAGGAAGGTTTTTAATAAATGTGTTTTGTCAGTTCTTACTTATGGATCTGAGACTTGGACATTTAATAAAAGAGCAATACAGAGACTTCAGACTACTCAAAAGAGTATGGAGAGATGCATGTTGGGAGTAACAAGAAAGGATCGAAAATGCAATGTATGGATAGGAGAACAAACAGGTGTTACTGACCTCATTGAAAAAAATTAAAAGACTGAAGTGGAATTGGGCTGGACATATTGTTAGAAGAGATGATAACAGATGGACAATTGAAATTTTAAACTGGATCCCAAGAGATTGTAAAAGACCCAGAAAGAGACCACATGTGAGATGGATGGATGAAATAAGAAAGTGTGCAGGGGTGAGGTGGAGAAGAGAAGCGAAAGATAGGAAAAGATGGATTGAACTTGGAGAGACCTTCATCCTGCAGTGTATTGATAATGGTTGATGATGATGATGATATATAGTACTTATGAAATAATTTTACACACTATAAATATCTTTTATAATTCAGTCTTACTAGAATCTTTCTTGAATAAACTTGTAACTCTTTCATATTATTGTTATCCTATAATTTTATTAGCTAAAAATGAATACATTTTCACATTGTCTCTAATATAATATACAGAGTACATCAATCATTGATATTTCATAAACATTATTATATATTTTCAGTATTACATATTTAATAGCCATTATTTGTTTGTCAGGTCATTAAGATATATAAATAAAATTTAAATGGAAATAATATTCAGTCAGTTTTTATTGATTTTTATAATCATGCAAATAAATTCTATTAAATATATAGGCTTTTAGCTATTTAATATTTTTGAAATAATAATCATTATATATATATATATATTAAAATGATTGCCATTAAAGTAATGTTATTCCCTTCCAAAGTATCAAAGAATAATGGATTACTTATAGGAACCAAATAAAAATGAATTTATTTTTTTGTCTGTTTAATAGATTAAAACAAGACAACACTATTTTTAAGTTTATTAAAATTATTCTAGAATTCCAACTTGTTAAGGGGTTTTATAGTAAGCAATTTAATGTCCATAAAATAAAATAGCAATAATTGAAATTATATGGTATGTAATCAGAAGTTTTTTCTTTATTCCAGAATTTTTAAGAGCACATTTTGAGTCCTTTTATTACCCTGACAATGGCATGTAATATAAAGATGAAACTCAGTATTATGATTTCTACCATCCAGTAATTTAATACATAAATGATCTTCAAAACTAAATTATTTGTGTTTAAAGTATTGTCTTAAAAATACAACAACTCATTCTATTATTTTCAATGTCTTTTTACTAGTTTCCCCTAATAACAGAAGTTTTCTGTAGGGTTTATTTAAACAATAAAATTAAATCTTGGAGAAGACTTCCAGATAGTTAAAATCTTTGAAAGAAAACATCAAAAAAAAATCTTGAAAAACTTATAGTATAGAAAATAATGGGCAGTTCTAATTGCTCTAAAAAGCTTTATTGACAAATGCACAAAAGAAAACATTAAAAAATCTCTGTCTAGAAATTATTACCAATTCCCAGACCATGGTTTCATGCTTTGGCAATCCTCAGTGAGGCTGCTTTGGCAGTCCTCAGTGAGGCCCTAGCCTAGCCTCACTGAGAATTGTCAAAGCATGAAACCAATGGTCTTAGAATTGGGAATAATTTCTAGATAGAGATTTTTAAATACTTTTTTTTGCAGCATTTGTCAATAAAGCTTGTTAGAACAATTAGTACCACTCATTATTTTTATTTACAAGTTTATAAAATTGGGTCATGTGATGTATGACTTTATTTTATTTACTATTTATAATATAGTGAGAAGTTTAATTGGAGTAATTATCTCATCCACCTCAAGTAAATCTGGATAAAACTTTTTAAATATTTTTAAAAAAAATTGTGAGCTTCCTTTTAGGTAGACAGACCACAGTTTATTTGTTGGCTAACAAATGAATATCTTGCATTTCTAGATAGTGAATAAAACAAAGAAAAAGCAGTAGCCGATATTTGATTATCTGATGAATATTATTTTTTTCTCTCTTTATTATAATGTTGGAAATGCTCATACATTTATATGAATAAACATATCTTATGGCATGAAGTTAAAGTATTTTATTTTTCATTTCTCAAAGAGCTTATTTCCAAGCCAAAACTTTATGGAAATATAATCATCCCTTTAATGTTATAATAGTGTTTAATACCTTTGTTTTTCAAAAATTTGAATATATTCCTATATGTTGCTTGTAAAATGATGTGATTTTATTATGAGTAGATTTCTTAACAAAACAATCATATATTAGTCAAAAGTAGCATTGTAAATAATTAGGATTAGTTTATACATTGTGTGTAAGAGCAAAAGTTAATTGAATTATAATAATGTTAGGAAATATATAACAATCAAATTTTAAAGGTTACTGTTATAAAATGTTTTTAATAGATGGATTTATGCTGGGAATATTGAAAATTAGTATATAGAATGACTTTTATGACTTATCTTGTTTATTAATAAAGCTTAATGAATAAAAGTGGAATCTGCACCATCAAGCGCTGTTAGCCGAGAGGTCATCGTGGCTGCCTTGCAAGCAAGTAGTTGGTTGCAGATGGTTGTGGGTTCACATCCTGGCCGGTGCTATGACATATGATAAAAAAAGTGGAATCTGCACCATTTTTCAGTTCTCATATTTGGATAAGATACAGATATCTATTAATTGTGGCTAGAGAGTTTATGTAAAAATGGCTAGATGTCAGTATTTAAACTAGATTTGATATTATGTCACCTGTATAATTTGATGCAATGGTAGAATGGCAGATCCTGGAACTCAAAATAATCTAGGAATCATGTCACAACAATAGCACTTTTTGTATTCAAACTTATGACTCCTGAGCAATTAATTATATTGTTTTAAGAATACAATTTCACATTTTATTGTCTTCAAAGCCTATTTTAATAAAATTTCTCTAATGTGTACCAATATTTTTAAGGATTTTATTTAAATAAATAAAATTAAATCCTAAAGAAAATTATTAACCAGTCAAAACATTGATGAGAACAACAATTAAAAAAGCATCAAAATGCAGTTACAAATGAGTTGAATGTAAATTTTATCCAATTATTAATTATAGAAATTTCAAAGTATGAGCAATCTAACATTTTAAATAATTTATTAAATTCACAGATGCTAAACTCTCCATACAGTAGCACCACTCAGTGCAAGCCAGAGTAATCAATGTGTAAGCATAAAGAATGGTGATTATGTGATGTTTAGTGTTTTAATTTATTAAATAATAAGTTGTACAAGATACAATTATAAAGTTTATAAAATATATCTAAGAAGGTATATTGAACTTATTATATTTGAACGACATCAATTTATACTTCTATAATTAATGCATTACTTGAGATTATTTATTAAATTGAGATTATAATTAATTAATACATTTTTGTAACTAATGATACCAAATGATCATCCTAATTACAACCCCCCTAGTAGCTGGACATTTTATTCAATAACTAAAAAGTGCATTCTATCAATTCTAAAATAATTTACTGAAAGCATAATATCATAATCATCATTTTTAGGTATTATCATTTTACTAGAGATACATGTTTGAATTAAATTTTTTTTATCTATAGCTTCTTTTCTTTAAACTACATTATTTTTTGTTCTAGTTTTTTATAATTAGTTGTCAATACTTTGCCATTTTTTATAGCAATTTCTAGTTTCATGCCAGTTCAGATTTGTAGTTTTAAGTTAATAATATATGTTATACATGTTTTGTTTTTTCACTCATATTCTTAACTTTTGAATTCTTCTTCTTAGATCCAGCATGCACTTCTTGATACTTCATTTAATGGACTATGTCTTCCCTAATATAACATTATATTTAAAAACTTTCTTTTCAAACACATATTTTTTTAATACCATATTACTTCTTTTATTTATCTGTATTAGTAATGTTATTATTGTATTTGTAGGTGCTGATTTTTTCCCAATTGGTTATCATTATTATTTCCCTTTTTGTAAAAAGCTACTCAACATTATCGTAGTTATTTTATTATTTACTTTGTTTTCATGTCATAATTTTTATATTTCCCAAAATCTTGAAGCATTATTTGCCAAAAGTAATGCATATCATTGCAAAATGTAAATGCCATAAGTCTATTTATTTTTATTTCCTTTCCAAATTAATTTACTACTCTGCTGCTACATTAAACCACACAGAAGTAAAATCATTAAATATTCACAAGAAAAAATAATCAAATATTCAGAAGTGGCAGATTGTGCTTCAATCTAAGATCTTTTAGTTCTGGAATTCACCATTATGCCATTGCATCAAAATGCATAGGATAACGTTTATAATCAGTAAACTTAATTGTTTAAAGTTTAGAAGATCATTCTAAAGTGAGATAAATAGATTTCAGATGAAATTTTATTTTCTGAAGAAAAGTTGTGTAAGGATATGTAAAATAATAATAATAAATAATAATATTATAAATAAAGTATAGTATATATTTTTAAACTAGTAGTAGATTTTTAAAGCTCCCATGAGTTATTCACTCCATCTTATACAAGTGATATACATGACCTGTGAAAAAATAATTGATCTCCAATATATGTATTTCCTAATGAACCAGCACTCATCTATTGGTCCAGATCATCATCTTTCAAACACATATATAATCAATGCTCAGCTTATATTAAGATAGCAAATCTTCAAACTTTAATGGAGACTTCAATCTTCTCCACTATCTTTCTCTTCAACCTTCCACATCATCATCATCATCATCATCGTCACAATCATCACCATCATAATATTAATAATAACAACAATAACAACAACAGCAACAATAATAATAATAATAATTCACCCCCCCCTAACAATGTTTAAATATCTTTCCCTCCTAAGTTAAGTTCCTTTTTTGTACATCACAGATACCAACTTAAACTTGGTTTACTCACTAGCAATGTAAATATATGTATACGAAGTGTCTTATAGCAAATGTAACTCTATGGTTATCAATAAAGTTCTTTTCTTTGAAACATAATAATAATAATAATAATAATAATAATAATAATAATAATAATAATAATAATAATAATAATAATAATAATAATAATAATAATAATAATAATAATAATAATAATAATAATAATAATAATAATAATAATAATAATAATAATAATAATAATAATAATAATAATAATAATAATAATAATAATAATAATAATAATAATAATAATAATAATAATAAAAAAAAAACAACAACAACAACCATAATCTGCTTATCTGCTTTTTACACTTAAATTTTGCATTGTATAACATTTTATTAAGTGTGAAAAACAGAAATTTTACTTAATATTGAATAATAAAATACAATGTTAAAAAAAGCACTGGTTGAATGATAAGGATGATAATGACAATAGTAATAATAATAATACTTAACACATATAAATCAATTCTTTATTTTTAGCTAATGCAATTGTCATGGAAATCAGATAATTTTACTATAATATCATATTAGAAAAGACATACAATACGAGTTAATTTTCTTATAGTAAAATCTTTAACTTAGTAGTGGTTATGGTTTAATGTGCAATGTAATAATATGACAAAAGGTAGCTTAGCTTGTAGATACTATTCTTGGTGGATATTATTTTACGTTATAAATGTAAAGATCTATAATATAGCATAATATCCGATAATCTATATCATTACAATATATCATACCAATTTATTGCTAGATCATATATTGCAGTAGTCCTTAAAATAAAATGATAAACATATCAAAGCAAAGCACCATATGACTTCTCTAACTTATTTAATATTTACATAACCAGTAGTAATCCACTTTCTCTCATTCTAATTTAGAGTATCCAGTAACCATTAATTACCCAACTTTACATAGGTTAGTCTAAATTAGAGTGATTTAGAGTAAATTGCTACTCTTAATGAAAGTTAGGAAATGTATAATATACACGCAAAAATATTTTTTTACAAGTTTATTTTTATTACATTTTATATCTGTACATATATAAAATTATAAACGTTTTGAATTTATTTATAAATATACTATTTACACTTTTTTTTCAAAAAAATCTTATTTAAATATATAACGAAGATTCTTTTAGTTATATTATATACAAAATAAATATATATTTTATAAGAATTATTTTTATAAGAGATGGCAGTTTCTTGATATTTCTAAATTTTAGACATTAAAAATTATTTTAAATTCATATGTATGGATTCTATCCAGTACCGCATTGGCAAAAAAAAAAAATAGGCCTTTTTTAAAAATGCATGCATATAAAAAACATAAAATGGGTAGTGATAATATTTTACGTAGAACATTATTTAACTAATATTTTATCAATAAAAAAAGTTTTCAATTACATATTGTAAAGGGACAAATAATTTTAAACAAAATAACCGTCTCAAATGTCAAATTCTTCGATTAAGGATGTCAAAAATATTTAACACAAACCATACATATAAACATATATATTCTATTAATATTTACAAATGAGTGTTTGTATATATACATTTATATTACTACAATTTGATGTGTAAGTTCCAAGCTTTTTACACGTACACATTTGGAATTGTACATTTTATATAAATACGTAAATGATTGTCATTAAACATTTATTGTGCTAGAGATTATTATATCATGTAAATCCCATATTTAAATAAATTATGAACTTAATTAAAGAATAATATATCTTATTCTTATTAAATACAAATATATAGTATTCTTAATTCACGGTTTTAAAATTATATATATATTAAAATACAGTAATATCTTTAATATTTATAAAGTTACTGTTTTTTATATATTAGTAAAAACAAGCACTCATATATAATATCAGTTTTGATATAGATTTTGCAAATGTTTACTATCTTTCTATTCGCTTTCCATTCTGGGGCAACCACAGACATTAGAGATTATCGACTTCTGATACATACATTTTATATACTGGATAAGGCAAAGTTGCTTTATTGCAATACTATTTTTAATTTTTTAAAAAATCTAAGTACTTTAACCAATGTTAATGTTTTATTCAAATACAGCAGCTCTCATTGGTGTAAGGTTGTGAAGAATTCTCTAGCAATTATGATGTCCTACTCACTGGCCTTTAAAGTCATATGACATAAGTCTATGCGATTTCACAATTTGGGAATGGTCAAAGATAAACTTTACAAGATTAAGCAAAGAAGTCTCTAGGAACTGAAAGAAATAATTATAGCAAAATTTGAGAAAGTGAATGATGATCATGAATTGAGAAGAAGATAGTGCTTCTCTGAGTCTAAGAAATGCCATTTTCATTTAGGGGAAAAAAGGAATCATTTTTGAGTATTTGATTTAATATGATTATTTATTATATTAATTTTATAAATACCTATTGAAAAACACTTATAAGAATGATACAATTGTAAATAAATATTAGTTATCCATGTTGCTTGAGCAACCAGATGATCTGATGTGATCGCTGGTGTTGTTTAAGCCAGCTTAATCAGGCTCTATGTGCTGTCAAATCAAAATCTGAAGGAGATGATACTGTCCTTATGGCAAAATTCCTTCAGCTTAGAAATAAATATATCTTCAGGCTTGGGATGAGGAATGGTAAACTTGTTGCGACATCTGAACATCCAGATGGCATAAGTGATAAAGGTAGAAAGTCTTGAGGTACATAATCCCTAGACAGGAAGCAGCTCTTGATATCTAATATTTTGTTCAGGGAAATGTGGCAGTTGTGAGCAATGAATGTTATGCAAATATCTTGTTAATAAAATAATTAATGGAATAAAACTATTTTAATAAAATAATGTTGCAATAAATAAAACTTTGCCATCCTATATTACAAATTAGAATTCTTTATAAAATATGATGCTTAGTTTTTAAAATACACGAAAGATTTACATAAAAGTTTAATCCAATTTTTTTTTTTTAAAAAAAAAAACATATTTACTTTTAAAAGTTAGACAACGCCTTTTAAAAGAAAATTATCGTAACAATATATAAAAAATAAATATTATAAAATATATGAAATGTTTCCAAATCACAAGCATTTGTGATTCATAGCACCTAAAAATACTTTATAACTATATACATCAGTAATATTTTGACTCATATATTATACTACATTTGAATAAATAAAATTTCTCAGTGAAATACCAAAATACAAGTTTATATAGAAAACAAAGGAATGGGATAGGTGTAAAAGCTTAAATTCAAAGTTTAAGATAAATTTATAAAATACATTTTTCATGAAAGTTACTAAGAATATATAATATTAAGTTCATACTCTTTTCTTTCAGTCATTTTTTTTGCAGAATACAATGGTAACATTTATATTCATCCATAGCATTTTTTACGACAGTAGACAAGTAAAATGGCCATGTAATAAATAGGTTTCAACTACCACAACAATTAGATTTGAAATCTGTTAGATCTGTTTTTTCTATATAAAGAAAAGTTACAGATATCAATAGTAATTGATTATATTACATCTACTGTTTTCTACTGAATTCTTATTAAAAGTTGTGAATGAAGACAGATGTTATCATTATAGGTAAACTACTATTAATCTGGAAACCTTGATTCAAATCCCATTTTAGATACAGTAAATTTTCAGAAATACAGAAAGTCACTCAAACACAAATCTGTAATTAAATAGGCAAAACTGAAAATATTTAAAAATTAAACAGCAATTTTTATGTAACTTGTTAGCAAATATTCCTTAAAAAATTAATTTAAAATAAGTATGTTTAATTTAATAATATTTACATGATTACAAGAAATTTTGCCAAAAGTTTGAATACAGTACTATACCATAATAAAAAGTTCTGCCATTTTTTGTATATTATAAAAGGATTAAAAAACTTGAAACATTGCCTATATTGTTTTAAAAAATCAATTAAACTAAAAAACAACAACATCTGAATCCAATACTTATTTATCTTTATTTGAATTTTTGCATTATTAAGCATTAAAAATTCATAACAAACATTGAATATTTTTTGTATGTGTCATATCTCACCTTGCCTTCAGAAGTGGACTAGTCCAGACTTTTTCCTTATTTGATCAGATTGAGCATTCATTGCCACTAACCAATGGGTAAACATATATATAAAACTCAGCCAAGGGTTAGTATGGGCCAATAGGCAGTGATGCTCTCTGAATCCAATTGTTTCCAGTAAGGTTGGGGATCTGGCAATAAATAGCCTTTTTAGAGGTGAGGGAGAACATCTGTTTAACCTAAGCAATGGTAAATGTTCTCCATTGAAACCACTGCTATTAGTGCATATTTCCATTATAGCTATTATGCTGTAAGTGTATGCAGTAAGGCAAGTCCATGATAGGACCAGAAGCTACTAGGATTGGAACCAACTTGAGGCAAGTTGTTCGATACAGCCAGAAGAATCATTGGACAAACTCATGAGGCAGACTGTTATATACAGCTGGAAGTGAGTTGAATTTTTTGGACACCACTGGTCCTGCATTAATTGAGATTATATATATGGCAGTATATTCATTGATATTGTATAATATGTAAATATGCTTGTATTTTTTGTTACTGTTGGTTTGAGTCTACAATCCAGACAAAACACAATAGAATTAGCGCAGTTGACAGATATGATTTATCAAAAACTTGTGTAATATAAAAATGATCATTTCATGATTTTTTTTCTGCTTATGTTTTTAAGACATTTAGCATTTAAATTGTGTTTTTTTTTAGCTTTATACTTTGTGTAGAGGTGAAATAAGTAGTAAATAAACAGTCTTGACTTTTTAACAATTCAACTTTTTTATACAAAAAGATTGTATTTTGAAGATATATTTCTATATCAAAATAAAGCTATGTAACTTTGCACTGAAGTTGAATCAACCATAATTATTTAATTTAATTTTTTTCTTTTTGCAAATAATGTTTTGATTTTTACTATCATACAGAATTGCAAATAAGTAACTACATATTTATCCATTACATTTTTTCATTAGTAATGGCTAAAAAATTTATAGTAAATTTTGAAGATTCTTCTTAAGCTTTATCAAAAACATGTGTAATATTAAAATGACTGTTTTCTGATTTCTTTTCTATTTGCATTTTAAAAATAAACATTTAATGTTAGAATTACAAACATTTTCATTTATATTTTATTCAGAGTTGTGAAAAAGTAATAAATTGTCATAACATTTAGACAATTAAATGTTTTTCATTAAGAAAATAGAAATCATTAAGTAATTTTATGTTGACATCATAATATCATTTTTTTTATTACACGTTTTTTTTTTTTGGAATTTAAGTTTTTAGCTTAGGATCAAGATATTTTAATTTTGGCTGTCATACAAACTTGTGAATAACTATATATTCATGAAGCTTACAGATAAATTAAACTTTTTCATAATAGAATATTATGAAAATGATATTGATTTACAAAGTTATATTAAATGACTTAATCATGTCAATATCAATTACAACTAAGACCAATTTTTTTTTTCAAATTTTATTTTTTAAAAATAGATTTTTATCATAGAATCAGCACATGTTTTGATTCTGGTTGTCATGAAAAATGAGTATAACTATATATTCATATAGCTTATAACATTATACATTAAACTTGTTTATATGGATGAAAATGATTTACCATTGATTGACACAATCCTACTCAAACATGATCACATTATTTTTTCCAAGTTTTCTTTTCCTAAATAAACATTTAGCATGGGATTAGGTAAGTTTTGATTTCCACTATCTTGTACAAATTGTGATTAATTATATGTTCATACAACTTGCTATTTTTTTCAATAACTACTATATCATATAAACCACACTGATTTAACATGTTGTTATATCAAATAAGTAATGCAATTATGCTTGGATATTAAAATGGCTGTCATTTTTTTTTAAAATGAATTTTGAATCACAGATGTTTTGATTTTGGCTGCCACATAGAATTATAAATAATTCATGTTTATACAAACTTATGAATGAATTAAATTGTGTAGAAATATGTTATGGATGCTGCACTCTTTAATTATGTATTATTAAAAAACATCCTGACATTAATAGTAGGCATTATATTTCTGATGTATTTTGTTCTAAAAATAACACACAATATTAAATCTTTTGGCGTTATATGTTTTACATCATTAAAAATTTACATAATTAGAAATTAATGGGTATTATAGATAAATATATTTTAACCCTAGTTTTTCATCTATTTCCTTTTTCATAGATATGTGCCTACAATAATTGAAATATTTGTAAATATTTTGCAATACCATGTTGGCTGACGTAAAAGTATTCAGAAAATTGAGGAGTTTGAATACATGATATTCATATTAATGGTAGTCTATCTGTATAGACACTTACTTGTTAGATGAGTTGATTTTTAAAAATCTAAGTATTATATCCTTAGATATTTAGCCTTGTCTGTCTACATGACTTTAATAATACTTATAATGTATTTACTAGCCACAAATAAGTAATATATATATATATATGTAAAATAGCAATTTTTAATAATGTATTTACTAGCCACAAATAAGTAATATATATATATATATGTAAAATAGCAATTTTTAACAGATGTCATTGCTTAAATATTTAAATAATATCTATTATATTTTTTATTAAAAAAAAATCACAATCAGGATACTCTTTTGAATACTGGAAGCATTTACAGTTTACTATTTTTATTGATTACTTTCTATTAACATCTAATAGTGATTTTTTTAATATGAAAATATAATAAATATTTCTACATATTTAAATATGTATATAAATTAATTTGTATTTGGGAATTCAATCACATAAATGAAGTTAAATCTATGGTGAAAGTATATTGTTGTGTAGCAATCAATAAGACTGGTTCTACTGATTGGAAATAAACAATAGCAAACATGTGGTTTCTGCAGATCAATACAGCTCAACCACACATTCAACTTTATTTATATAAGCATCACCATTTACCAATTAACTTGCAGTTATATTAACCTGTTAAAAATATTAAATTTATACAATTAAAAGCTAAAATTTATAACTTGTTGGCAGCATAGAAATTTTCTTTGATAAGTTTGGCCTTGATAGTTGCTTTCTCATATTTGGTATTGATATCTGCTTCCTCATATTTGGCAACATCATTGAACTGCACTTTTTTACCACTCTAATATGAGCAACCTAAAAAGCAAACAAAAAAAATCAATAAAATACCCATTGACAAAAAAAAAGAAGTAATAATTAGTTTGCTACTATCTGTTAGCTTTTCCAGTATACTATTTTGTTTTTCCTTTTTATGTTTAGCCATTTCACACAAATATCTATTTTGTCTACCTATCTCTTCACATTTTTAGTTTATTAAAAGCATATATTCCAACTATTACTCTGCCCTGGAGCAATCTGTCTGCTATAATGTAAATGTAATTATAGGGGATTTAAACCCAGACTCTCATGTTCCCTTTTTGTGATTCATAACAAACCCACATGACCACATATATGCAAAAAAAAATAAATGTCTCCAAAATACATATTTCATGCTGAACTGACACTCATTAGTTGTTCCAGATCATCATCTCCCACACATGTATATAAACAGATTTTTGATGATATGGACTGCTAAAGAGGTGGAGAGTAGAGTAGTTGAAGCCTATGGATTAAAGTTTGAAAATTTGCTATCTTAATATAGACTGAGAACTGATTATATATATATATTGTAAATATCGATAAGTCTATCTATATATATATATATATATATATATATATATGGAAGATGATGATCTGGACTAGTTTAGACAAAATACATATACTGGAGATCATTTATCTCTACCACAATTATGTGGTTGTGTGACTAAGTTGTATAAGATGGAGTGGATGACAAAAAGAAGCTTGAAAGTCTGGGTTTAAAACCCCTATAATCATATCTAGGTCAAATATTTATATAATAAATGTATTGAAATATTATAATGTAGATGCTAAACGTAAGATCAGAGTGTGATGTTATAAATAATTTAGTTTATAATGTTTATCATGCTTTCATCCTTATAATGTAGCTTTTTTTACATGACATACTTATGGCATCCCATATACAATTATATATACACACTTATATATAAAATTATCAAACTTTACTAAATAGTAGTAACACTTTTACATAAATCCAAGTTTAAATTTTTTTTTTCATATATTAAAATACCATTACAATTTTATTGTAATAAATAGGTTTATAGATATTTTTAAATAAAGAGTCAAATAAAAAAAAAGACTATTGCTGTGTAATGGTAAATTTGAAGCCATGTTTTTTCTATAAGATTACTATCTATCTATCTATCTATCTATCTATCTATCTATCTATCTATCTATCTATCTATCTATCTATCTATCTATCTATCTATCTATCTATCTATCTATCTATCTATCTATCTATCTATCTATCTATCTATCTATCTATCTATCTATCTATCTATCTATCTATCTATCTATCTATCTATCTATCTATCTATCTATCTATCTATCTATCTATCTATCTATCTATCTATCTATCTATCTATCTATCTATCTATCTATCTATCTATCTATCTATCTATCTATCTATCTATCTATCTATCTATCTATCTATCTATCTATCTATCTATCTATCTATCTATCTATCTATCTATCTATCTATCTATCTATCTATCTATCTATCTATCTATCTATCTATCTATCTATCTATCTATCTATCTATCTATCTATCTATCTATCTATCTATCTATCTATCTATCTATCTATCTATCTATCTATCTATCTATCTATCTATCTATCTATCTATCTATCTATCTATCTATCTATCTATCTATCTATCTATCTATCTATCCATCCATCCATCCATCCATCCATCCATCCATCCATCCATCCATCCATCCATCCATCCATCCATCCATCCATCCATCCATCCATCCATCCATCCATCCATCCACCCACCTACCTACCTACCTACCTACCTACCTACCTACCTACCTACCTACCTACCTGTCTGTCTGTCTGTCTGTCTATCTACCTACCTACCTACCTACCTACCTACCTACCTATCTATCTATGACCTAGCAATGTCTCTCTCTCTCTAGATATCAACTGGTCTATCTATTCATCACTTTATTTATTTATCAACACATACTCTACTTGAAATAGAAATGATTTATTGTCTAAATAATAGTTAAGATTATTTAATGTTTTGCAGTTGAGCACATCATACTTCATTATGATCATTGATATATTATAGCTTAGTATGAATTTTTTTTAGTATACACCTGGGTCTCGTTTTACGCGATAGATAGGTTCCTCGGAAAACTCACGCAAACAAAATCGCACAAAAATAGACATAACTTACATTGAAAAAGGGGGGATGCTGTCTGTGATTTTTCAAAATTCGCATAAAAGCAAAGCACCAACGTAAAATTATTTTAAAATTTGCACAAAAAAAAAAAAAAAAAGGAAATAAAATATGATTAATAAAAAATTTCAAATTTGAAAAAAAATTGATACAAGACAAACTTTTCTTTAACTATAATATTTAATTTTATTCAAAATAACACGTTCGTTTGCAAACAACTAGTGCCAACTTCACATTCATGTTGTAACAGTGGTTTTCTGGTGACAACGTAATTAGTAATTAATCTTTGAGATGATGATTTTATTAATTGTTTATGAAACTGACAACTAAAAATTAAATTCTTATTTTGGTCTTTAATTTTCAATTCCGTTTAAAAATCAAATTTCACATTAATTTCAAAGCGCAGTAAGTAATTTTTAAATTGTTAATTACAATTAAAAATGAGATTTTAATTGTCAAATTTAATTGTGCCACTGCTATTGCTGACCTTTTAAAAATAAACTTGTGGACACTAAATGATTAATAATTGATTACATTTTTTTTTAAAAAGCAAAAACAGAATGTGATTTAAAATGCAAAATTAACATGTACAATGTTTGAACAAATTTACATTATAATCAGGTAAAATTTAATGGGTGTACACCTGGGTCTCATTTTACGTGATAGATAGGTTCCTCAAAAAACACGTGCAAACGAAATCGTGCAAAAATAGACGTAACTTACATTGAAAAAGGGGGGATGCGGTCTGTGATTTTTCAAAATTCGCATAAAAGCAAAGCACCAACGTAAAATTACTTTAAAATTCGCGCAAAAAAAATAAGGAAATAAAATATGACTAATAAAAAATTTCAAATTTGAAAAAAATTGATACAAGGCAAACTTTTTTTAAATATAATATTTAATTTTATTCAAAATAATATATTTTTATGCATAATTTACATTTTTTTTATACACGTTTTAATTATTAATGATATTTGCTGAAAACACAAGTTCGTTTGCAAACTGAGGAAATACAACTAGCGCTAACTTCACACTCATGTTGAGTCAATGGATTTCAGGTGACAACGTAATTAGTAATTAATCTTTGAGATGATGATTTTATTAATTGTTTATGAACTTAGACTTACGATAATAAAAAGACATTTATTCACCACTGCTGGGAAAAATTTAATTAAAACTAAGAACTAAAAATTAAATTCTTATTTTTGTCTTTAATTTTCAATTCCGTTTAAAAATCAAATTTCGTTTCACTGCTATTACTCACCTTTTAAAAATAAACTTGCAGACACTAAATGATTAATAATTGATTACGATCTTTTTTAAAAAGCAAAAACAGAATGTGATTTAAAATGCAAAATTAATACGCACAATGTTTGAACAAATTTACATTATAATCTTGTAAAATTTAATGTGTGTATACATAAAATGTGGAAATCATGATTTTAATTTTATTATTGCATAAAATCTTACTATTATAAAGCACTGAAAATATTGAAATTACTAAGATGAAAGTCGAATTCCAATAATGTGCTATTACTTTCAATATAACATAAGTGTGCAAAATTTATTATTTAAAGTAATAGCGCATTATCGGAGTTCGACTTCCGGTGAATTTCAAAATCGCGTAACTTCAAAATCGTGTTAAATAAGTCCGCATAAAAACAGACCCAGGTGTATATATAACATGTGGAAATTATGATTTTAATTTCATTATTGCATAAAATCTTACTATTATAAAGCACTGAAAATATTGAAATTACTAAGATGAAAGTCGAATTCCAATAATGTGCTATTACTTTCAATATAACATAAGTGCGTGAAATTTATTATTTAAAGTAATAGCGCATCATCGGAGTTCATACACCTGGGTCTCTTTTTACATGGACTTATTTAACACACTTCCGGTGAAACACGAATCGCGTAACTTCAAAATCGTGTTAAATAAGTCTGCGGAAAAAGAGACCCAGGTGTACTTAGCTTTTGCTTGATTCTCTGATTTGCTAATAAGTATCGATTCAGACTTTTTTTTTCTAAATGGTATCATTATGAACATGAAGTTCCCTCATGTAAATCAACATGTATTAACTTAATCTATTGGATATGCTAAATATCATCTGATCCCAGTGATAGTGGTTATGTCACTAAATCATTATTCAACCTGTTCTGTTTTTTTATATGGTTTTGCAAAAAACAAAACAAAACAGCAATACTAAAATGATTCACAAATTGCCTTCCGTTCAACTATTTAAAATTATATTGCGGTAGTTGCTATGACAGAAATTAACCATCATCAAGATATTTATTTTTAAAGCAAATTTTTATTCATAATATCAAGTGGAACACAAATATGTAATCATTATTATGAAGACAATAAAATCTTGATATGCAAGCTATCTAAAAAATGTAAATAGCCAGACTATTTTTTTTATCTCAAAGGTTTTACATTAAATTTAACATTCTTAAATATGTCACTCTTAGACTCATGTGACATTATTTATTAATTCATATTTTGTCTATGTTAAGTAAGTTGAAAGGATGTGGGAGGGGGATAATTTTTTTCTTTTAAAATTTTGATATATTTATTCAATAAAATATTTTCTGTATATAAATTAGAAGTTTTATAAAATTCAAAAGAATTTATAATGTATTACCTTCACCAATAAAATTAAAGTTATCTATTTAGTAATGAAAAAAAATTATTGTGTTCCAAAGTGAGCAGTATATTCAAAGAAATGAGTCATCTTTTAAAAAAATAATGAAAAAAGAAAAGCAAATTTGTTTCACTGTTACTAAATGATAACTTTTTATAAAAACTGAAAAGACATTTAAGTTATGAATAGAAGACATAAACCAATGAAATGATTTTGTAGTATATCAGAAAACTTAAAAAATAAATTTCCAAAAATCTGAAATTCTAAACGACTAGAAAAGAGTCTCTGCATTAACATAAATCCAAATTAGGTTTCACTACTTTCAAATATATATAACCTACCTTTGGAATTTCATCTTTTTCAGTATCTTTAGGATCAATTTTTACAGATCGTCTTTCTTTCACAAAATTCCAGAATTTTAGAAGTAAGTACTCAATAATTTCTCCAAATGTTAGAATACTCATGCCAAGAAACAAACCAAATTGTCCTCCAATGTCACCTAAAAATAAAGAATAAGAAATAAAATTTATAAAATTATACATATAGTATCATTCTTTCATATTGATAAAGAAGTATAAACAATTTTCTTTTTAAATACATAAACCTTTTCAAGAAAAATTACATTTTTTAATGATATCTAAGTCATAGTCCCTGATTCAAATAATTGTTGATTAGCAAATGAGTTTCTAGCAAAAAAAAAAAAAAAAACACTAAAAAATATCCATGAACAATGTACAATATGAAATATTATGCAAACCATGAAGATTTACTGTTGTTAAAAAAAACCAACAAAAACAAAAATTCTCACAGAAATGCATTTACCTCCTTCATTGTTTGAAATTCTAAGAACTTTTTCTGGAGACAAATTTAGATAAGAGTAACTCTGAGAATTTAAATTTTAGCATTATTTGGGCAGGGATACATAACATTTCATACCACATATTTTTTAATACTACATACCATGAAGATTTTAGGCATTCAAAGTTTCTGAAGTAAACATTTTATGGATTATGTTCTTACATGAGGGGTCAGATTGACTTTAGGTCAACATGGGTGTGATAAGAATCTCAGCCTCAGGGTGGTCTTTGGGTATTCCATCATCAGATTTTCAATTAGATGGATGGCTGAAGAGTTGGAGTGTGGAGTGGATTGAAGCCTGTCCATTAAAGTATGAAGATTGGCTATCTTAATATACATCTGAGCACTTATTGCATGTATGCCTAGAAATAATAATCCGGACCTACTGATGATTGCTGATTTAGCATGAAATACCTATATTGGTGATTATTTATATTTTGGACATATATGTGTTCAAGTGTATCAGTGTTATGAGGTAGAGTGGGGAGTGGTTGATTGTGTGAAAGTCTGTGCTGTATGCTCGTATACCCTATTTAAAATTAGTAGTAATTAAAATTAATAAAAGTTATCATTCACTTTCTATCTAAATCTATTTTTATTTTAAACAAAAGTATCGATATTCGAAGATTTATTTAACATACCTTCAGATAATTCAGTTTTTATTCATAGGCCATTATGATGAATTCATAAATTTAATTAGAATTAAAGTAAAATAATAGTGTGTAAAAGATTTTATTTATGTTTTCATAATTTAAATTTATTTCTATTGACAGAAACAAAATGCCAATGTTTTTAGTTTTAAATCAAGATAAAATTGTTTCCGTGTAAAATCAAGTAAAGGATTAAAGAATCAATCTTGAAAACAAGCTTTTGAAGAAACTTCTCCAACCGTTACTTTCTTTCAAGTTTGTGTCTCCAGGCATTGCTATTACTATAATAGATCTTTTGACAATATTTTTTCTTTACGATGATTAAAAATGGAAATAAAACTACAGTAGTTAATATCAAAAATATACAATAAAAGTCAAATAATATAAAATCAAATATTGTAGAGGCGCTTATGCTATATACATAATTGCTAATTTGATTATTATTTTTACATGTTCAGGTTGATTTTTTTCACGTAGGCTTTTTAAAGAAAGGAAATATAATTAAATAGTTAACACTGCGATTTTTTTTTAAAATGTTAGGTCTATAAAATAAAATAATCTAATGGTTCATTGCTAGGGAGTTCACTAAAAGTTCAGCAATCGGGACTTGACAGAACTGGTTTGGGAGTCATGGACTTTTGCTCTAGAGTCTGCCACTATATGGATACATATGAGGCATTGGGATTATACTTCTGCTTACTGTTACTTGAGTGGATTGTATTTTTATATCCTTTGGAATAATAGACCATTATTATGTCTGATATTATTCACCTCTCCAGATTTACTTAAACAATTCCAAAAAAATAGAGTGAATAACGTTAAAAATATACAAATATATATATATATAAAAGTAAATAGTCTTAACTTTGTTTGAATGAAGCTGTGTGAACATCTCTTGATAGAAATGTTTAATTTTTATTTGCTAAAAATAATTTGTCTTGCGTTGTTAGACGAGAGGTATCGCAGCCGCCATGCAAACAAGTAGTTGGTTGCAGACGGTTGTGGGCTCGCGTCCCGGCCGATGCTATGACATATGAAAAATAATTTCTGCTTTTTCACACCATGCCTCATGGTAAATATTCATATCCATAAAAAAATTAGGCTGAGTAAAATTTGATTTATACACACACACATACCAATTTAATTTAACATGTTCAATTCCCATTGTGCACCTTCAGTGCATTCTGATGATGTTGCTACCACTTTCAGTTTTTTTTAACAGTTTTGCTGCTATCTGTTAATTAAGCCAGTTTCGGTTCATTCAACAGTAGAAACTTGAATTAAAATTTATATTGATTTATTAGTAAAAAAAAGTCTGAAAATGTAGATAACAGAGAATACAGTAAATACAAAGAGATTGATAACACCACTGATTGTATCATATCCAGAAGATAATATAAAGGATTGACAATGCCATTGCTTGGTAAATTATTTTCTTTTGTTATTTTGAAAAGAAAAATTGTTTTTTTTTTTTGTAGTTTATTTACATATTTATGATTATATATAATATATTTATAAATATTTAGAGTTGAGAAGATTGAAGCTTGTCCATTAAAGTTTAAAAAATTGTTCTCTTAATGTAAACTGAGCACTGATTGCATATATGTGTATGAGATGGTGATCTGGACTAACTGATGAGAGCTGATTCAGCATGAAATATGGACATATGAGATCATGTATTTTTTGACACGTGGTCATGTGTATCAGTTGTATAGGATAAATTGGATAGATGTTGGGAGCTTGATGAGTTCAAATTCTTTATAATTACATTAAGTTTAGTATAGAAAATATACATATATATATATAGACTGTGCAAAGTAAACAAAGGCAAAACTCCCCATACAGTAGTGCCACCCTGTGCCAAACAGAGTAATCAATGGATGCCAGAAGGCTTGTGCATAAAATCCCTATCTAGTGCCTACTCATCCAATATCCCCAGACTAGTT
The DNA here is from genome assembly GCA_028023455.1 of Epiperipatus broadwayi. Taxonomy (NCBI): domain Eukaryota; kingdom Metazoa; phylum Onychophora; class Udeonychophora; order Euonychophora; family Peripatidae; genus Epiperipatus; species Epiperipatus broadwayi. The sequence continues at coordinate 112,307 of JAQFVV010012572.1, read as the reverse complement.
TCTGGTTTGTGGCCATCATCAGTGAGGAGCCTTGGAACTGAGAGCACTGCACCAGAGTTTTGCTTTTGTTTACAACAAATTATGTGCTAGTATAGAGATGGTGATCATGTGATGTTTGATGGTTTAACTGTGCAAAGTACTGATTATGATTCAAGACTAAACAAAAAAAAAACAACTTAAAAATAATTCAGAAAAATATGGACAATTAAATTAATTAACTTTAAATTAAAAAATTTATTAAGTAGAGTTGAGATAAAAAATAAAAACTTTAGTGTCTTATTTACTTAGTAGACTATTTATGGGGGATCTATGACTTAAAATAAAATAATTTAACTCAACCATTTGAATACTACTACATTAATAACAACAACATTAATAATAATAATTTGCTCAGGAGATCATGTCATAGCTTGAGCACATAGTTTCAATGATTTGGACAAATTAAGAGTTCTTTTTCATTTCCCTATTCCAATAATATGTAGGAAGAGATTTTGAGTTATATTTGATTATTGAAACATTTGTATTTTTTTAGAGTTAACACTCATACTGAAAATCTACTTATGAAGGGGAAAAAATTATCACTATGAAAAATAATAGTAGCTATTACCTACTTATGACCCAGAAGAAAATAAATTGTACTTCATTTATTCTCAAAGAGATTTAATTCATCTTATTTAATAAAAAAAAAAAAATCAAAAAATAATCTTTATAAAAAATTAACCCATAGAATTTTTTTTTTCTCATGTGTCATAGCATCAGCCAGGAAGCGAACCCGCTAACCCGGGACAACTGCTTGTAAAGCAGCTGTCGATAACCTCTCGACCATCAATGCTTGACAATTCGTAGAATTTAAAGAATATTCAGAACTTTTTTCTTATAACAATAATTTATATTAATTAAATAAAAGTGAATTTTTAAAATTATAAATGAATATAATTTATTATGATTTGTGTAATAATTTTGATAATTAATTATATAGAGATACACTGAACTTACCAAACGTTCATCACATTTACATAGGAATAAAAATAAATAATTTATTAGAACTGTGCTAATTCTTACTATGAATTTATGAATGCAAGACAAATTAATGTTATTCAGTCTGTATAAATAGAGGTATAATGAATTATTTTCCTTACGTATTTAAAAATTTATGTACTAACAAAACAATAGATTTTAATTTTCCCAGTAATTTGAAGAGAATTTTTATAATTTTAAAAAAAAAAAAAAAGAAACAGTAAAATTTATAACATATCTTTAATATGACGAACTACAGTAAACAATAAATGTGATATATAGGGTATATGAGCACAGACTTTCACACCACTCTATCTCATATCACGGTACTGTGATATTAGAGCTGCGACATGAAGAATTATAATCGTTTAATCATTAAATTAATTAGGTTATTAAATCAAAAACATATTTTAAAATCTACATTTTAAAAAAATAACAATTTAACAAAAAAAAAAAATACGAAAAGCATTAATGTAAAGAATATTAAAATGCGTGTTTAAATTTAATTGGGTATGTGTTTGCACATGCATATTCTGCATAAACTATTTTAATACACTCTACAGGCTTACACCTGCATTTATATATGTAATATATGCGGGATTCGAACTCAGACTTTCACACGACCTACAACTCTCAGTGCCTTCTTATATTGCTGACTCACCTGATCACACACATGTTGAAAAGATAAATAATCGCCAGTAGACGTATTTCGTGCTAAATCAGCACTCATTAAAGTATGAAGATTGGTTATCTTAATATAAAGCTGAGTCCTAATTGTATATATGTGTGGAGATGGTAATCTGAACCAACTGATGAATGCTGGTTTAGCACGAAATACATATATTGGTGATTATTTATCTTTTCAACATGTGTATGATCAGGTGAGTCAGCCATATAAGATGGCACTGAGAGTTATAGGTCGTGTAAAAGTCTGAGTTCGAATCCCGCATATATTACATGTATAAATGCAGGTGTAAACCTGTACAATGTATTAAAATAGATTATGCAGAATATGCACGTGCAAACACACACTCAATATGATTTAAACATGCATTTTAACTATTCTTCACATTAATATTTTTCGTATTTTTTTTGTTAAATTGTTTTTTTTTTAAAATGTAGATTTTAAAATGTTTTTGATTTAATAACCTAATTAATTTAATGATTAAACGATTATAATTCTTCATGTCGCCGCTCTAATACCATAGTACCCATATCACTGATACACTTGAACACATATATGTCGAAAAGATAAATAATCACCAATATACGTATTTCATGCCAAACCAGCAATCATCAGTTGGTCCAGATTATCATCTCCACACATATATGCAATAAGTGCTCAGATATATATTAAGATAGACAATCTTCATACTTCAATGGACAGGCTTCAAACCACTCCGCACTCCAACTCTTCAACTGTCCATCCAATTGAAAATCTGATCATGGAACGCTCAAAGGCTACCCTGAGGACAGTTGAAAAGTTGGAGTGTGGAGTGGATTGAAGCCTGTCCATTGAAGTATGAAGATTGTCTATCTTAATATATATCTGAGCACTTATTGCATATATGTGTGAGATGGTAATCTGGACTAACTGATGATTGCTGGTTTAGCATGAAATACGGATATTGGTGATTATTTATCTTTTCAACATATATGTGTTCAAGTGTATCAGTGATATAAGATAGAGTGATGAGCTGGGGGTGGTGTGAAAGTCTGTCCTCATATACCCTATATATTGATACAGGTATATAATAAGCCTGTATTTCAGTAAAACCTAACCTAATTCTTAAACTGGAAATTGCAAATCCTGAAAAGGGGGAAGGGATATGCAAAAAGTTTGTTTAATAGCAGAAGCTTAAAATTCACAACTGAGAATGAAGCAACTTCAAATAAAATTATAAAACTTATTAGTAAACTTCAAATAAAATTATAACACGGTATAAACAAATCATTTATTGAAATAATGTTAAAATTTGTTGCGGGTTTTTTTTTTAAAAATAAAATTTTATCTTTTTAAAGAGTATAAATTAATAAATCAATTTTATGCCCCCCCTCTCCCAACTTTCACATAATAATCTACGTTATTCAATTTTGATTTTTTTTTTCTCTTTTATATATTTAAATAATCTCATTCTTTTGAATTAAATGGTAGTTTTCATTTTTTAAAATTAATAGTATGTCTTTAATTTTTTTTCTAATGAAATTGATAGCACAAATATGATAAAAGTCCCTTCCCCCCTGCCCAACCTACATAATCATGTAATAAAATGAAAACACTTAAAGAAAAGGATGTTATTAGATTATATTATGTAAAAACTCATTAGTAAGAACAATAAAAGAATCATTAATATTTAAATAATGGAAACTTTCATTAAATTAAAAAAAGTTCTCCGTTATTAGTAGATTAACATTTAAAAATAACATTTATACAAGTTAATCTACAAAAATATTACAACTATTATAAAAATATAAATTATATTTAGAATAAGGGATGAAAGACAAACAATTTAAAATAGTTAAAATAAATCATTGGAAAAGTTTTTTCCCAATAATTTTCTCTCTCTTTATAATATAGAAATAATGAAAAAGAAGGCATTTCTCACCAGACTTTAAATTGTTCTCAGTTGATAGCGTATTTACAAACTGAAGAAGAATGAATAGATTGGAATTCAGCAAAATTACTGACATAGGATTGCAGCATAAAATAAAGAACATTTGCAAAAGAAATTATCAAAACTTAAAGGATGTACATTAGACTTGCATTTATTATAGCTGATTAAAATAGTTTTTCAATATAATAGTATAAATTTTGATAAGAGAAGAAGTAATTAGTGAATGCTTCATTATGGGCCCCCCTGTCCTCAAGGTTCCTTTTAAGATTTTATATATTTAAAAATTTACTTGTTTGGTATAGTTTTTGAACATAAACAAGTTAACATGATGAATTTTTGCATCAAGAACATATATCATTAACAAGTTATATATTATTTCATTTTTCCTTACATAATGTTAAGGGTAGTTATTTAAAACAGAAAATCCAGCTAGGAATATGTATAGATATGCATTTCATTTAACATATAGAATTGATCTGTGTATTTATATATGTGTGCAAGACGATTTTATAATGTAATTTTTAAAAATCTTTTTTAGTTTGTTATTTTTAATAGGTTATTAATATGTTACTTTAAATATTAATATTGGTAGTTATATCCATCTTTTATTTCAATTTCAAATGAGTTGCATGGCTTTTATTTTATAAGTGATTAGAGGTCATCTATATATATAAAAGAGAGTTTCAAAGTGAATTTCAAATTGTGCTAGACAGAAGATAACTTGCAAAAAGAATATGCATTTTAATAAATAATAAGATATCAGTCCTTCTACAACAAGTGGAATCAGAAAATTGAGAAATATTCATATTCTCAAAACAAATAAAACTGATTTGCATAAAACCAATGCATTTTTATGGCAAGTCTAGAGAAATAAGTAAGGATGATTATTGTTAAAGAAATATACACAATTCAACACTGATATTTTATTAAGTTCATACTTTAAACAACAGTAAGGACAGAATTACATTTGAGCATGCCTCCCAGATTATATATAAAATTTCATGCCCTGCTGTGGTTTGTAACATGGTGTGTTATGGAGAATCTCACACTAATAAATCAATGAGAGTTGCCCATTACTCATAAATACATGATAAAGTGAAGTCAAATCATGAATATAAATCAATCTTTTTTGATCATGAGAAGACTATGGGAAATATATTCCCCCCCCCTCTAATGTTAAAACATTATGCCCAGAGAGGGACAAAGAAAATATAAAGAAGTGTGTGGGCTATTTCTAGGGATCCTCATTCTATTAATAGAAAATATTCCACATTGTGCTTTATTTATATATGTATATATTTTTAACAATGCAGTTAATGATAGCACTATGATTCTGGTAGTAACTTGCTGAAAGTTAGCTCAGAGCTCTTGAGTCTTATTGTATTATATTTGTCTTTTTATATTAACTTGAACAGTACAAATTTTGTATTATTATTAATTATTTATTGATTGTAAAATCTTTTAGTCTTAGGGGTTATCTGCATCCACCCTCAAAGATCCCATTTCAATATAAAACGGCAGGTTTAAAACTTTTTTGTTTAGGAATTCAAAACTTTATAAATTTGAAGCTGAGAAAGAAAATAATTTAGAGTGTTATAAAACACATTTAATTAAATTTGGTTATTCTAGGGTCATGCTTGACAAACAGCTAAGAAAATTTAAAAATAGACATAAATTTGATAGAATATCCGATTCTAAACAATGCATTTCCATGCTTTATATCCCTAATATACATTCAAAAAACAATATAAATTATGCACAAGAATTTTAATATTGGTTTAATTTTATTATTGGTTTTAGATGCTCCTTATTACTAAATAAACTTATCAATAATTCCAAAGATAAGATTAATGATGATAATAAAGCTCAATTGGTATAACTCTGGATTGTTAATTCTGCTATGTCAGATACTATGGAGACATGTGCAAACTTAAAAATGAGAATCACTAAGCAAGTTCATTAATATAACAGAGCTAAATGCAACAGCACTTATAGTTCAATATTTGTAAACCATGAGAAAAAATCTGGTCATTCCTTTAAACCTACTAATGCTAAAATTACTTGTCTAAAAAATAATAATAGAAAATGAAAAATAAAAGAAGCATGGCACATAATTAACTCTAAGAACTCCATAAATATAAGAACCAGTAGCATTTCTCTTAGCAAACACTAGTCATTTAATCTAATGACATAGCTAACTGCTAGATCAATTTATACATGCAAATATGCAAATATATTATAATCAGTGAATAATATTCACTTTAGTAGTGCTTTGATAAAGATATGCCATATCAAAATCTTGGCTTAGCACAAGTAATAAAGATTATTTTATACCAAAATTTCTTGCTGTAATAGTTGATAATTATCTACATATTCTTGTAGAATTTATTCTATTATATATATATTGCAGTGTGATTTATTAATATTTTTTTAAAATATAGTATGTTTTTAGTGATTGATATATCTTTTTAGATTTATTTATATATTTCAATATGTTTTAATTTTTTACATATATATATTGTAACGATCCAGAGAAGGCAACTTAACGTAATCTGCACTACGGGGCGCCATCTTGACATTTGAACCTAGAAAAATTTATAAAGTAGACAGATACGTAAGTCAAAAAAAAAAATTTTTTTTAAAAAATATTTTGGTTCCGGTCGTTAGCCCATGTCACTAGCTCAGGGAGTAGCAGAGATTTAATAATATCATATCTTATCTAATTAGATTTCAACATTAAAAAATAAATAAAATAAGCCACTGCCAGTAATTAGCTTACAAACATTTATTTATGCACATATATATAAGATTTAAAATTATTTTAGTATTAGTTTTACATTTTAACATTATTTTTAACTTTGATTTTTGACTTTAATTTACATTTAATTACTATTATATTCTAATTTTACATTTTAATTAAGTTCGCACAGATAAATTTATGAAAGCTTGTTTATAATGTTGAATATAGATCGGTTACATAGATTTCACGGTCAAAAACATTTCAAAGTAAACATAAACGATCAAAATACAAAATTATTGATTACTGACAATTGCGGAGGGAAATTTATACGTAACCCAATAGTATTCACCATAAGATACTTGCATTGTCACCAATAACTTAAAAGACATCCGAATAAATACATTTTAGATACTCACCATAAGGTATCATTATTTATCGAATGTCTATATATTCTGATCAAATATGAAAACCCAAAACATACTTAACCGATAACCAATCCATGCAAGCATCTATAAACAACTTAAATTTAATGCATTTTTATTTAGGGTCAAGTATGAATAGACCACATAGATTTGCATTTGAAAATAAAATATTCTGTCCCTATTTAACCTTAGGCTAAAATTTGCAGTCAAACCAGCATCAATCCATCTGATACATCGATGTATTCAATGTAATACGGAATACGGCAGCACCAAAAAGGTTAAGAGAAGATATTGACTCTCATTAGACAGGAATATTACTTCTATCTAACGAGAAGAACAATAAAAAAAAAACTCTATAGAAAGGAACTGCGCTCTGCGTCTTATAATTCCTTCCATAAGCAAAACGGGAGAGTGTGGCGTATGAAGTGATTCTGCCAGTAGCGAATCTCCGACTACATCTACTAACTACATCAATATATCCAATCCATTGACCCAATCTAACAATGACATAAATAACCTAAGATTACCCTCCCCTAATATAACTTTACAAATCTATATAGCCATTCACGCCCGACTTAAGTTTAACATTTATATAATTAATTTAACGAAAAACAAAAAAAAAATCATGATAAAAACTTAAAGAATAAAAAATAAATAAATGGAAATGATTTTACATAAATAAGAAAAAAAATACATCAAATAACACTATTAATAAAGAATTTAGTTTGGTCAGATAGGATTCTATTGCATTATTTACCAAAAAGTTTTAAAATTTAGAGTTCTTATTGTTTCAAGTGAATATAAAGTTCTTACGATTTTTAAAACGTCCAACTTTATCCGTTGCTTGCCATGAATGTAAATTCCCACGCTGTCCTAAAGAGGTTAATATTCTGAAGGCCGATTTATTTATCCATCCGGAGATTTTTGCTTTAACTAGTCCTCAATGTAAGAAAACGATAGTTCATTTCTCCTTTCTTTAACAGCTGACAGAATTGACAGTGCGTCTGTCAATTCCATCACCTCCAACTCCGTACTACTACATATAGTCACATCATAATAATCAATAATCAATCACTTCCAAATTTTCCTTTTATACATATTCGAAGGATTGACTTGGCATTATGTCATCGATGCGATGATCCTTTCGCTGAGGTCCGATTTCCCGATGGATTTCTTTCATTGGCTATTTGTTTCTATTGTTTTCCTATCTGACTGATGTTTTTACATTTTAAATGCCCAAGACTGGTTTACATTTAACTAATTAATAATCATTTCCATTTCTGATTAATTAACCTGTTTTCCAAATCAAATATATATTTTTATCTCTAAATCTTTTTAAGTTTTTGTTTTTAAAATACCTTTTCTATTTTTAATACAGTTTTATTTTAATAATTTTTTTTTTATCTGTGCGATTTAATATATATGAGTTTAAGATGATATTTAGTTTCAATTTTTAATTCTTAAAGAAAATTTTTAAATGCGAACTTTTTAATTTACTTTCATGTTTAATAAATATATAAAAAAACAATGTAACGAACGTCTGTGCTCATTACATATCAGTAAAGTTGCTTAAAAAAATGATAAAAAAAAATATTTTACTTAGGGTTAGTAATTCCGGTACACGATTGACAAAGACATTTACAAAACATCCGGTTAATAATTTTACAAAAAGACTATATCCAAAAAGAAAAAGAAAATGTTGACTATCGCTTACCTAAGGACCATTTACGTTTACACCTTCTCCCCCCGAGAATTCTATTATTTTTTCTTATACATTTTATTTTTCCATACGGCATGACAAGCAAGTTATTTAAATTATTTATTTAAGAAGGTTGCATTGAACTAAATACATTTTGAAAGATAATGGATTTATACGTGTATATTTGCAGCACAATTATACATACCACCAACTTATTTATGACTGATTGAAATGCTTAAATAGGATTACACTGAAGTAAATTCCCAATGGTACTTATCGTAAGGTACCACATTTCGATCATAAACTTACGTGGCTGTGCGCGCCTATACACGTTAAAGCATAATATATATCAACAAAAAAAAAACATATTTATTGCAACCTTTTGACTTTTTTTTTTTTTACAAAAATTAGTTTTTAAAATTTTTTTTCACTTTCTTGTGTTTAATATATATGCGCAATTTCTTTTACTGGCAGAGCTTTTATAAGATTTAAAGTATACGACTTATGTAAACAGATAAAATATTTCATTTTGAAAAAAGAAATTTACTCAGGGTATATGTGGTTTTTATTAAAGATCGGCCCCACGTTGGGCGCCAGTTGTAACGATCCGGAGAAGGCGACTTAACGTAATCTGCACTACGGGGCGCCATCTTGACATTTGAACCTAGAAAAATTTATAAAGTAGACAGATACGTAAGTCAAAAAAAAAAATTTTTTTTAAAAAATATTTTGGTTCCGGTCGTTAGCCCATGTCACTAGCTCAGGGAGTAGCAGAGATTTAATAATATCATATCTTATCTAATTAGATTTCAACATTAAAAAATAAATAAAATAAGCCACTGCCAGTAATTAGCTTACAAACATTTATTTATGCACATATATATAAGATTTAAAATTATTTTAGTATTACTTTTACATTTTAACATTATTTTTAACTTTGATTTTTGACTTTAATTTACATTTAATTACTATTATATTCTAATTTTACATTTTAATTAAGTTCGCACAGATAAATTTATGAAAGCTTGTTTATAATGTTGAATATAGATCGGTTACATAGATTTCACGGTCAAAAACATTTCAAAGTAAACATAAACGATCAAAATACAAAATTATTGATTACTGACAATTGCGGAGGGAAATTTATACGTAACCCAATAGTATTCACCATAAGATACTTGCATTGTCACCAATAACTTAAAAGACATCCGAATAAATACATTTTAGATACTCACCGTAAGGTATCATTATTTATCGAATGTCTATATATTCTGATAAAATATGAAAACCCAAAACATACTTAACCGATAACCAATCCATGCAAGCGTCTATAAACAACTTAAATTTAATGCATTTTTATTTAGGGTCAAGTATGAATAGACCACATAGATTTGCATTTGAAAATAAAATATTCTGTCCCTATTTAACCTTAGGCTAAAATTCGCAGTCAAACCGGCATCAATCCATCTGATACTTCGATGTATTCAATGTAATACGGAATACGGCAGCACCAAAAAGGTTAAGAGAAGATATTGACTCTCATTAGACAGGAATATTACTTCTATCTAACGAGAAGAACAATAAAAAAAAAACTCTATAGAAAGGAACTGCACTCTGCATCTTATAATTCCTTCCATAAGCAAAACGGGAGAGTGCGGCGTATGAAGCGATTCTGCCAGTAGCGAATCTCCGACTACATCTACTAACTACATCAATATATCCAATCCATTGACCCAATCTAACAATGACATAAATAACCTAAGATTACCCTCCCCTAATATAACTTTACAAATCTATACAGCCATTCACGCCCGACTTAAGTTTAACATTTATATAATTAATTTAACGAAAAACAAAAAAAAATCATGATAAAAACTTAAAGAATAAAAAATAAATAAATGGAAATGATTTTACATAAATAAGAAAAAAAATACATCAAATAACACTATTAATAAAGAATTTAGTTTGGTCAGATAGGATTCTATTGCATTATTTACCAAAAAGTTTTAAAATTTAGAGTTCTTATTGTTTCAAGTGAATATAAAGTTCTTACGATTTTTAAAACGTCCAACTTTATCCGTTGCTTGCCATGAACGTAAATTCCCACGCCGTCCTAAAGAGGTTAATATTCTGAAGGCCGATTTATTTATCCATCCGGAGATTTTTGCTTTAACTAGTCCTCAATGTAAGAAAACGATAGTTCATTTCTCCTTTCTTTAACAGCTGACAGAATTGACAGTGCGTCTGTCAATTCCATCATCTCCAACTCCGTACTACTACATATAGTCACATCGTAATAATCAATAATCAATCACTTCCAAATTTTCCTTTTATACGTATTCGAAGGATTGACTTGGCATTATGTCATCGATGCGATGATCCTTTTGCTGAGGTCCGATTTCCCGATGGATTTCTTTCATTGGCTATTTGTTTCTATTGTTTTTCTATCTGACTGATGTTTTTATATTTTAAATGCCCAAGGCTGGCTTACATTTAACTAATTAATAATCATTTCCATTTCTGATTAATTAACCTGTTTTCCAAATCAAATATATATTTTTATCTCTAAATCTTTTTAAGTTTTTGTTTTTAAAATACCTTTTCTATTTTTAATACAGTTTTATTTTAATAATTTTTTTTTTTATCTGTGCGATTTAATATATATGAGTTTAAGATGATATTTAGTTTCAATTTTTAATTCTTAAAGAAAATTTTTAAATGCGAACTTTTTAATTTACTTTCATGTTTAATAAATATAAAAAAAAACAATGTAACGAACGTTACAATATATATAACTCAGATAATTTTCCTATGTTATTGTTTTCTATTGTAGCAATGCGTGTTCAGTCATATCTCAATCAATCAGATATGAGAGCAGCTCAATAATAGTTTGTATTGCTGAAAAAACTAATTAAGAAACAGCAAGACGTTCTCATATACCTATTTTGCCTACAAAATAACAGATAAAACACCAATAATAATAAATGCAGTGCTATAAAAATAAGCAACCATATACTTAATAAAATCTAAAAATTTTTAAGTTTAACATAGTAATTGATACACTAACAAACTCAAAAGCAAATAGTTCACAAGTTGATTTATACCTGAGAGAATAAATAAAATTGCAGCTTGGTAAATTAAGAGGAACTTCTATGCTCAGTGTACTATTTTAATGCTTAATCATAACATAACTATCTTGAACTATAAACTACATGATTATTTTATTATTTAGAATTTAGCACATCGAGAAAATGGTGGATTTTAGAGATAAAGGTTTTTGGAATGTTTCCTAGGAATAAAATCATAATATCTCAGTTTAGACAATTTGAAACAAAAACTGTTTTGTTTGATTTTTTTTATATAGATGCTTTAATGTCACTTGGTCTTTTAAGCAACTAATCATATGATTGTACTATGACCAAAGATTTTCATTCCAAGTATTTAAAATGGTTAGACAATTTTGTCCATATAAAATCACATAAATTTTTTAAGGTATATAAGCACAGACTTTCACTCAACCCACCACTCTACACTCTATCTCATAACACTGATACACTTGAACACATCAGTGTTATGAGATAGAGTGGAGAGTGGTGGGTTGAGTGAAAGTCTGTGCTCATATACCCTATACATTACATATATAGAAACAGATATATATATATAAGCCTGTGTGTTTCAGTTATAAATTTTTTAAATAAATGGCATCAATATAATATTATATATATGTATGTGTGTGTGTGTGAATATTTTATAAAAAATACTCAGACATTATCCAATTTTTATAGATAAATAGTGAAATATCAATTAAGAAATACGTATATTGTTTAACTTATTTTTTATATTAATGATAAACTATAGTTTTTATTAATTATTTTACATATATAATTGCCTGTAAAGTAAAAATATTTCCCATTGGGAAGTTTAATTATATTGTTACTAAATATATATTCGAATTTTTTATTGATAATAAAAAATATAGATAGAATTTAAAGACTGTTATAAAAGATGACATTTAAATGCTGTTTTACTTTACAAAAATGCTTACATTTCGAAAACTATAATAATATAGAATAAGTTTTGTCTATCTTAAAATACTTACTTATTAAAGAGGAAAGAACAATAGCAGCGGTCTGCTCTGATCTCTGATATGCCAGTTCTTCATAGAAAACATCCAAGAAAATAAAATTATTGCTAAAAGAAAATAAAAAAAAAACGAAAATTTCAGAGAGAATCGTTTTATTATCTGTGTTCTTTTAATCAAATAATTTCTCAAACATTTATTTTACCTTAAATATTGTAAATCCACATTGAATTGCTTTGCAAGATCTTCTCCAATCATATTTCGTGACAATTGAGCATAAGAAAGAGACGTGGGATAACTCTCTTCAAAGCAAGGAACTGTACAATTACTACACAATGTCTTAAATTTTGTTTGAAAGTAACCTTAAATAAGTAAATGACATATTTTAATAATTAATACATCTTAATTACATAACCAAATTCTATCAAAAAGTTAATTATATTTTGCAATTGAAAGTATTACTTAGAACTTCTACAATTTACTACAATTTGATGTGGAGTTGTCAAACTTTCCCTGTTCATATTATTGGCACACCAAACTTTAGATAAATATGAAAATGATTGTTATTAATCATTCATTAGATTAAAGATTAACAAATAATTTCAAGTCCAGATATAAACTTTAGATTAGAGATTAACAAATAATTTCAAATCCAGATATAAACTTTAAATTAATAAATGTATCTATTAAATAAATAATGAATAATGTGAATGACTTTATTTCTGGGATGTTTAAAGAAATTCAAGAGCTAGAAGTGCCAGATTTGGCATCAAATTGAGGGCTTTATGCTCCAGAATCTGATACTCTTGCTATTGGACTACACCATACAAAATATCCATGTAGAATTATTAATACAATTTGTACCTATTTTTCATGGGCATTATATACTTAAAAACCTCACTGCACCACACATTCGAATGGTTCAAGAATGGAAAGTTGAAGTATATTTAACAAATATATTAACAAATGTATTAAAATCAAGATGTTATAAAAATTTGCTAAAAGAAAAGTGAAAAATGACACAATTCTTCTTATGATAATCAATTATTATTGTTTAATAGAAGTAGTATGATTTATTGCAAGATAGTCACTAAGAATAGGCAATCAGTTCATATTTGTACACTATTAATTATAAATAAATAAACATATAAGCTAGCTAATAATATCTATAAATAAGAATGGAATTCATTGCTAATGAAGTGTAAGGCTCAGCTTTTATATTAATAAATTATCACTGTATATGTTACAGTGTTAGCAGCTTCAATAAAACTAATACTTCTCAAAGAAATCATATTTATCATCACATATAAAAAATTTACAGTACAACATGTGTAACAAAATTGATCTCATAGGACATAAAAACTTACCACTTTTCTATTTCATTTGAGTTATAATCTTTACATAGGAGGAATTATATTTAAGATAATTATTAGTACCAAGTTTTGAAATTAATTTAGCAACTTGGTGATTATAATTTTTTTTGTCAATAAATTAATTTTCTAATCCTCCTTTGGTAGTTCAGTAATTGTACCTAATTTACTTTTTATACTGTCAGAAAACTTTGAATCTTCAACAGGCTCTGTTTTAGCTATCTTATGAACCCTCCCCCCCAAATATATTTCTAAAATATTCACAATTATTACATTATTTATATTTTATCATATATAAAAGTAAAAAGAAATGTTTTGAGAGTATGATGCTCTAATAATAAACCTGGTTAATGCATGGAATGAATGGAATATGAAAAAGTAGGTGGCATTCTAATAAGTTATATGGTGAAAAGAAAATAGGGTGGAAAATCGATAAAAAATAAAAATTCTCAAAAAGAAAGAACAACCAAATCACTGGTTTTCAAGATATTCTAATTGAAATATAAATGTATGAAAAACAAAAAGGATAAGCAAAGCATATTGAAAGCATTTGCAATTTGTGTCGAATTTATAGTAAAACATCTGGTTTGCATACTTAATTTTGAAATCTATATAATTTATTAATGTCTGATGTTTAGATTGACTAGCATTTTCTTTTAGAGGCATTCTTTTTCTGAGATTTCAAACAATAGACATTTTATTATATATTGGATAATAAGACACAATGTTATCTAAAAGGAAATGTAGCCAATGAATAATACTATTTATATTGTAACACTGAGCGACAGAGTAATGTTTCAATTATTTTTAGTTTATTATCAATTATTTGCCTTGCAATGCTTAACATAATATTGGAAGTGCCGAATTAAGGGCTTATGCATGGAGGACTGTTGTTCTTGGTGCTTGGAGGACTATTGTTCTTGGTTTATAACTTTGATTTCAGATATTATTTGAACTCATAAACAATTGTCTATATAATTTATTTTTTATAGTTATTTAATTGTTCATTAATATTATTAATTTGCAAAATTTTTTATTTTATTGTCTACATGTTATTGTTTAATACAGTTACAACTTTATTTTAAAACTAATTTACTAGACACAAAGTAAATGCTGATAGAAATAATAACTATAAATCAGATTTATAACATCACAATGATTTAGTATATTGAGATGATTAGTTATTAAAATAGTTTGTGGATAAATTATAAATAAAAATCAACCAACTCCATCATAATAATAGTGATTGTTTATGTAAAACCATCTCTAGGTATCACTGAGTGGTTAGTAAAAGTACTGAAAATAAAAGAGCATAAATGTTTTACATATATTATTTACTCATATTAAAGTACATAGAAAGTTACCAAGTTTAAGAAACTCTTGCACAAAGCTTATGGAAAGTTGGAGATGCTTTCGATATTATATTAATATTAAAATTCTAAAATATCTTTCAATCCATGATACATAAAATTTAAAAACAAGTACAGTTTGATGGGAGACAATAAAATATAATGATTTGAGAGCTTTAAAATACTTCCACCTTGGAAATATCTATGATTGTTAAAGAATAAACTGAAAACACAGAAAATAATGTAAGAATATATATATATAATAAAATCCTGGAATTAATTCTGCATTTTTATACCAACAAAAAATAAGGACAGCTATAGCTGTCTTAAGGCATGGCTACCATCTACAGAAATTTTTACAGTTACAATTTAAAATCAATATCTTGTTAGATATCAGGTAATATTAACAATATGAAAGTTTAAAAAGTGCTGTAGTTATTATTTAAATATTGAATTATTGTTATTTGTTCATAAATTGTATAACGTTTGTATTATTTATTTTGTATATTATTATGTTATCTAATAAATTCTTTGAAGTTATATTAGATTTTAATATAAAGGTTTTATTATATTATACTGATGTTCATTTTGTTATTATGGTTATTTTATTTCCAATATAGAATACTAGATAGTATTCTATTTGCAATAATTGGTTAATAAGTGAAACACAGGCTTATTATATACCTGTGTCTATATATGTAATATATAGGGTATATGAGCACAGACTTTCACACGACCCACCACTCTCCACACTATCTCATAACACTGATACACTTGAACACATATATGTTGAAAAGATTAGTAATCACCAATATATGTATTTCATGCTAAACCAGCAATCATCAGTTGGTCCAGATTACGATCTCTACACATATATGCTATAAGTGCTCAGATACATATTAAGATAGCCAAACCTCATACTTTAATGGACAAGAATCTTGGCCTCAGAGTAGCCTTTGAGCATTTCATCATCAGATTTTCAATTGGATGGACGGTTGAAGAGTTGGAGTGTGGAATAGATTGATGTCTATCCATTAAAGTATGAGGTTTGGCTATCTTAATATATATCTGAGCACTTACAATGTATATGTGTAGAGATGGTAATCTGGACCAACTGATGATTTCTGGTTTAGCATGAAATACATATATTGGTGATTATTTATCTTTTCAACATATATGTGTTCAAGTGTATCAGTGTTATGAGATAGTGTGGAGAGTGGTGAGTCATGTGAAAGTCTGTGCTCATATACTCTATATATTAATAATTGATTAAATAATGAAGTTATGGAAGACCAAATATAAACAAAGTGATTATACAGAAAGTGGGTTATTGGTTTTTATGCTGGGTTTGGGAACAGATAAGGGGGATTTAGATATGAAGGCTATGGAGTTAAAAAAAGATTATGTTGTGGAAATGAGATGGAGCAGAATATGGAGAAACTTAGGGTGGGAAATGGAAAGGGAAGATAATGTGGCTAACAGGTTTCTCTGGACATAGTTGCTGAGAGATTCCCCAACTCCATATAAGAAGAAATCACAGTGCATCACATCACATCACATCACATAACCTTAAAATAGATGATTTAACATTTACAAAGGGTGCAAAACCATATGCTAAAAAAGGCTTTTAATGTGTAACTATTGTTAATATACACCCGTTTATATAGCTGTTGCATTCTATTTTTATTATTTATTATAATTTATTGATAAATACCTTAAAATAAGTAGAATTAACTTAGTCTTATATTTATTTATTTGTTGACTGTATTGACTGAAACATTGTTTACACTTGGTGTAAATTTAAATGTAACATGTATTAACATTATTTGGTCATTCTATAAGTTCTAAGCAAATATAAATAATCATTTTATACTTGATGGTTTTCTAAAAAATAAGAATCGTACACTAATATTGTCAGCATATTGAAAAGACAGTAATTTTTTTTAATGTCAATTAAATGTATTTACTGCATTTGGTTTTAAGCTTTCTATTAGATATCTGAAACCATGGATAGTCACAAATCCTATATATTATATATGTTTAGCGGATGCACACGCATCTTCAATGTAATATGAATTAAAAATGTACACATTAACATATCAACAAAAAAATAAATAATAAAAAATAGAATAATACAGTTATAAAAAAGATTTAGATTGAAAAGAAAGAAGAGTATATACTTGTTCCATAATAATGCTTATACCCATGGGCATGTAAACAAAATTTATGAATTTAATTTTACAAATTTTTAATATTAAAAATATTTTTTCAAATCATAGCTTGCTGAAATCATGGTTAGTGAGACATCATAAACAGTGAACAACTATGTACAATATAAAGAAAAAACCTAGTAAAGAATGTATTTAATTAAAAAAAAATTTAATACATATAAATATTAAACCTATATTTATAGTAATATTTTGTGATAATCAATTAATAATTGATTGACTAAAGTGAATAATTAATTTTTTTTTCTTAATCTGTAGGCAAATTTACTAACGTTTAGCCATTAACAATATAAATATACTTAAAGTATGTTTATGTATGGAAAATTGACATTTACATCTATATGTACACAAAATATGGAGTCAATTAATTGCTAATTCTCAAACATTGAAAATAAATTACAAAATAAAATAATAATCTCTATGACAATAATTAAAAAATATTAAATTTGTTAGTTCTTAAACCTTGTAATAAACTTTTTTTTTTTATATTAAATACAGCAAAAAATTAATCTTTGATTCTTGCATATATAATTAGTTGAAAAATGAAAAACTATGATTAGAAAGCTTTGGATTATTATATAAGGAAGTGGGACAATCAATTAAGCTTTTTCTTGATAAAAACCAACAAAAACTGTCATAAAAAATGTAAAATTCTGAAATAATATTTTATTTTAGCACTTTTATTCTTTAAATCTGCCGAAGTGTATCATTCTCTTAATTGTTCTATTGAAAAATTAACATGCTTTGCTAAATAAAGTAAACCCTTAAGAAACCAGTTCTCATTATAGAAAGAAAATCCATTACGTTTTTTCAAAAAAATTATCTTATGTGCTAAATAAGTATTCTAAAATCACTAAGAAAAATAGAATAAATAAACACACAGTTTGGATAAAGAAGTCTATTAATTTTATAAAGAAAAGAAATGACTTCAAAATCTATATAACCTATTGTACAATTCACCTAAAAAGAGACAAATATATCAATATCTCATATTGAAAATAAAATATGCTGCAGTGAAAAAGGAAACTATATTATATTTACTAGGAATAACTGGATAATAAAAGTATAAAGTAATTTTCCTATTTGAATATTTAAATTTTAAATTTAAATACAGGAATAAAGAAAGGAAAATTGATATATTGGAAAAAAGATTTAATGATAACTGCTTATTTTAGAATCCTTGGAATCCAATTAACATTTTGATAATACAGATGATTGCTTAAAAACAAATGTAAAGATGATAGCATGTTAACATTGATAAAAAGTTGTAGTATTCTTTATGTATCTACATCATTAAAAGTAATACTAATACTTCTTCATACATAGAAAAAATATTGTAAACATTAAATATAACGTTAATTTTTTTTATTGGCAAGTAAATGTTCGTGTTAAAGGCAACTGTTATATTGAAAATAAAAATTGAAATTGCATTAAATTTATCTTTAATGTTTTCAATATTTTCTCATTGCATTACTTTTAATTTAATATAGAATAATTCTGTAATTAGATTTGTAATTATGATTAATTATTTGCATAATAATAATGATGATGAAATATATAGGGAAGATTAATAATGATGATGAAATGTATAGGGAAGATTATTATAATTGATACTTATATTTTTATATTTTATAAAGAGAGAAGACTGTGTAAGCAAGAAATAAATATGTATATATCCGAGACTTGAATATTAATCAAAATAACATGTTTTTAAACCATTATCCTTTAACCCATAAAGGTTCACAATATACAATTTCTTTATTTGTTTTATTTATTTGTTCCAAGAAAAGAATAGAGTATTTACTCCCTATTATTGTCATTATTCTTGGCATAGATTTTATTTGTTATAGAAATAACATCATTATGTAAGCCATAAATATAAAGGGTGTTGTTAGAAGATTTTTTCATTTATTTTGGGTTCATTTTTCTTTTCAAAAGAACCCCTGCTTGAAAAGTGGTTTAAACCTAGTGTCTTATTGTAATGTATAATTGTATCATAAGAATACTCTCCAAAATTCCCATAGCTCAAATAGAAAATCAGTTTTTAATTCTAACTTTAAACTGTGCTTTACTGTATCATTAACTTATATTTGTTACTATTTAATTAATTTCAATGCTAGGTTGTAATAAAAGGTGCTTTGAAATTATCATCATTTTTATATATTTCTACTTGCTGCTCATGGATAAAAGTTAATAGGATGTTCTGTATTTATGTGTAATAATATTAAATATATTGTAAGTGGAAATTAATGCATCAGTATAATTAAGGTATATGTTTAAACATTCATACCATTAAGTGTATTTGATTTTACTTATTAAGAAATGAAGACCATTAATAAATAGTCAAAATAAAAGTCATAGATCAATTCATAGATCACATGACCCTATCTCTTAAGCTTGTAAGTTATAAACAGTGAGGATTGCCAATTCCTCTACAAGCTTTATGATAAATGCTTAGCCAGAGCCAGCACTTAAAATATCTCTGTCAGGAACCCCTCCCCAAACCCCTGACCATGGTTTCGTGCTTTGGCACTCCTCAGAGAGGTGTCAGGGTAGGTTCAGACACTAGATCTAAAAATACCAACCCAAAGCTAAGCACTCAGCTAAAAGTTATCTATTGAGTGGAAAATCTGAAATTTTCAGACATGTACATGTCTTCAAACCCAGCTATCCAACTCAAATAGCTATATGGGGCTGATAGATCTTCAGCCATGCCATATAGTAGTAGTCATAGCAATATAAAATTGCATAAGACTTTTTGGCAGAGACTATAAAAAGTCAAAATAAAAGTCATAGATCAATTCATAGATCACATGACCCTATCCCTATTTCTTAAGCTTGTAAGTTATAAACAGTGAGGATTGCCAATTCCTCTACAAGCTTTATGATAAATGCTTAGCCAGAGCCAGCACTTAAAATATCTCTGTCAGGAACCCCTCCCCAAACCCCTGACCATGGTTTCGTGCTTTGGCACTCCTCAGAGAGGTGTCAGGGTAGGTTCAGACACTAGATCTAAAAATACCAACCCAAAGCTAAGCACTCAGCTAAAAGTTATCTATTGAGTGGAAAATCTGAAATTTTCAGACATGACATGTCTTCAAACCCAGCTATCCAACTCAAATAGCTATATGGGGCTGATAGATCTTCAGCCATGCCATATAGTAGTAGTCATAGCAATATAAAATTGCATAAGACTTTTTGGCAGAGACTATAAATAGTCAAAATAAAAGTCATAGATCAATTCATAGATCACATGACCCTATCTCTTAAGCTTGTAAGTTATAAACAGTGAGGATTGCCAATTCCTCTACAAGCTTTATGATAAATGCTTAGCCAGAGCCAGCACTTAAAATATCTCTGTCAGGAACCCCTCCCCAAACCCCTGACCATGGTTTCGTGCTTTGGCACTCCTCAGAGAGGTGTCAGGGTAGGTTCAGACACTAGATCTAAAAATACCAACCCAAAGCTAAGCACTCAGCTAAAAGTTATCTATTGAGTGGAAAATCTGAAATTTTCAGACATGTACATGTCTTCAAACCCAGCTATCCAACTCAAATAGCTATATGGGGCTGATAGATCTTCAGCCATGCCATATAGTAGTAGTCATAGCAATATAAAATTGCATAAGACTTTTTGGCAGAGACTATAAAAAGTCAAAATAAAAGTCATAGATCAATTCATAGATCACATGACCCTATCCCTATCTCTTAAGCTTGTAAGTTATAAACAGTGAGGATTGCCAATTCCTCTACAAGCTTTATGATAAATGCTTAGCCAGAGCCAGCACTTAAAATATCTCTGTCAGGAACCCCTCCCCAAACCCCTGACCATGGTTTCGTGCTTTGGCACTCCTCAGAGAGGTGTCAGGGTAGGTTCAGACACTAGATCTAAAAATACCAACCCAAAGCTAAGCACTCAGCTAAAAGTTATCTATTGAGTGGAAAATCTGAAATTTTCAGACATGACATGTCTTCAAACCCAGCTATCCAACTCAAATAGCTATATGGGGCTGATAGATCTTCAGCCATGCCATATAGTAGTAGTCATAGCAATATAAAATTGCATAAGACTTTTTGGCAGAGACTATAAATAGTCAAAATAAAAGTCATAGATCAATTCATAGATCACATGACCCTATCTCTTAAGCTTGTAAGTTATAAACAGTGAGGATTGCCAATTCCTCTACAAGCTTTATGATAAATGCTTAGCCAGAGCCAGCACTTAAAATATCTCTGTCAGGAACCCCTCCCCAAACCCCTGACCATGGTTTCGTGCTTTGGCACTCCTCAGAGAGGTGTCAGGGTAGGTTCAGACACTAGATCTAAAAATACCAACCCAAAGCTAAGCACTCAGCTAAAAGTTATCTATTGAGTGGAAAATCTGAAATTTTCAGACATGTACATGTCTTCAAACCCAGCTATCCAACTCAAATAGCTATATGGGGCTGATAGATCTTCAGCCATGCCATATAGTAGTAGTCATAGCAATATAAAATTGCATAAGACTTTTTGGCAGAGACTATAAATAGTCAAAATAAAAGTCATAGATCAATTCATAGATCACATGACCCTATCTCTTAAGCTTGTAAGTTATAAACAGTGAGGATTGCCAATTCCTCTACAAGCTTTAATATCTTGTAATTAAGTATGAACAATAATTACATGTTATTTAAAAAAAAATGTTATAGTTTTAACTTGTATTTCCAGTTTTTATTGATTGTTTAGTTATATTACTAAAATTTCACGTAGTTTATTATAAGAAAAAGACGATTACATTTTAATATACATCTATAAGTTCACAAAAACCCTTAAATTAATATATATAAATTTTTGCAGGGGAGATTTAATTGCTCATAAATTTCAAATAAGTTGTTATATTTCAGTTCTTTTATATATAGAATATTTATGTCTGACTTACAACTCTTATATCAGATAGAGTATTAAGTTAAAAGTGATTTTATTTTTGTCTTGATATAAATCATACAAATACTATTACTATTTCTAGATAATAAAGTTCCAGCATGCATTGTAATTTGAATTGGTTATTTGCCTAGTTACACCCTAGTTGAAATTTTATCTAGATTCTTGTAAAGAATTAAATTACATTTCATTATTTATTACTTTATACATGTTTACATCTATAAATCTGCTGAAAGCTTTAAATTAATTTATATATATGATATTAACAAAATTAACTATATATATATATCAATATAAATAAAAACTTAGTTCATAAAAAATAACATAAAAATTATGTATACACAAAATAAACTTTGTTAATACTTACGAGACTGATTGTAAAAGCAACCACTCATGTCAGTTATATTACACAGTGGTGTAACTCTATCATCTAAATAAAATATTAAAAAAGAATTGATCAAAAATAAATATATTCTCTGTCTTAATGCTGATAAACTAAAAATGTAATTATTGAACTGATAAAAATTATTGATTTATTAAAATCATCTTAAGCATTTATTTTATATAGCGTTATGTTTATAATTGTAATACATTTAAAGATCAGCCTTTCAAGCTATTGTGCTTACGAGTGTTAATAATAAATGAATACTTTCATTCCCAACACACGAGACATAGTATTTATGAAAGAATAAAATGAATCCACTTATTCTTTCCAACCCAAATGCTTATATATGGATAAATCTTAAGTACTGGAAATGAAAGCATGAGGATAAACCACTGATTTTAAATTACTGTTTATGATATCTGAATGAATGACGTAGATGAAATTATCTGGGATTTACTAAACATCACTCTCAAATGAAACTTAAACATATGGGTTGTAAAGAATAAGTGGATTCATTTTATTCTTTCATAAATACTATATCTTGTGTTGGGAATGAAAGTATTTATTTATTATTAACACTCATAAAAAGCAAATGCATAATAGCTTGAAAGGCTAATCTTTAAAGGTATTACAATTATAAACATAGTGCTATATAAAATAAATGCTTATTTACATATGTAAATAAGCTTGAGTGTATCAGTGTTATTAGATAGAATGGAGAGTGGTGGGTCATGTGAAAGTCTGTGCTCATATACCCTATATTACATATATAGACACATGGTATATATTACGCCTGTGTTTCAGTTAAAATAATAATTATAATTTTATCTTGACTATGAATAGATAATCTGGTCATAAGGAGAGTGAAAGTATATGTATGCATGTGGAATAGACAGAAAAAAACATACACACAAACCCATACATTTATTTGTTTTGTTATATAAATATAAATATATGATAATGCTTAATCTCGGCGATAAATGCAAAAAGAAAATAAATCATCTGATTGGTTATTATTATTTTAAAAGAAAAATATTAATGTGCAAAATTTTGTCTTTTTTTATTTGTTATAATTAGTTTTATTTAAAGGATATGATGTAGAATGTGGGAATAGAAAAAATTTTGTTGAATTTAATAGTCTGATAGATTAAAGGCGGGAAAGAAATATATGGGGAGAAACAATCTAAGCTCTTGAACTGAATTATAGCAGAAAAGTTTATCTCCAGAATTTTTAATAATTCAAGTACCTACTTATTAATTTTTGAACTTATAAACCAAAATAAAATTTTAAACAAAAAGAAAAAGAAGAAATTTATTTTTCTCATTGACCACATTTTAAAAGAGCTGCATTAATGGAATAGTGGATTAGCTTAAATTTATGCATCTCTCTTTTATCTTATAGTTTATTTAATGATAATCAAATATAAAATATTCGAATATAAAAATCCAATTTATCAATATACTCAATCATCAAATAATGCTATTGGGAGCTTCATTGCCAGATTACAAAGTGGACCCTCAAATAAACAAACAGCATAAGTACTAAAATGGACTGGACAATTACTTTTTTTTAGTGTACTTTTAGCAAACTAAATTGATCGAAACGGTAGTATTGTTTTATTATTAATTTCTTTGTTTTACTTTAAAGTACTATTGATCGAAAAGTTAAAACATTATAGAATTAGCAATTCATATGCATAAATCACCGTTTTATAACATGCATATCTGTGCATGTCTCTACTTTATTTAATTACTGTTAATCTTATATAAAAGATCAATGATATGCATATATATTATACAAACTTTTCAAATCACTTGTTAACTATAAACAATAAGTCAGTCATTCTCAATTGTGAAGAACATCCCCCTTACAGCGGCATGAAATAATAAAGGGGGAAGTGAGAAGACATGAAAAATAGACATAAAATTTGAAAAAAAAAAAAATCCAACTAATTATTGAAATCAAAATAAAAAAAGATATAGTCCGCTAATACAAAAATAAAATGTAATCCTTAAAAATAGGTAAATATATATAAGTAGCAGCAGCAAAGCGTGTGTTCAAATTCCCTTTAATTACATCTAAGGTTCAGTTTATTTTAATATACGCGAATTTAAATATTATAAATTTAATAATTAAAAATAAAGTAAATTCTTTATAATAAAAAAGATTTATTTCAGAAGGTCCAGTTTTCATATATATATATATTAGTTTTAATATTATTTGTCTGCCATAAGCAATGTTTGATGTATTTATTAGGAATAAATAATGAGATAAGTTTTTTCATTTATTTATTGAAAAACTGCTCTCCATTATAAATCTAATGCGATTTTTTTATTTGCTTTATTCCACAAGGAATATTAAATTTTAACATATATTAATCTGTTATATTTCAATCACTCATGCTAAATCTGTTTGCTGAGGCAAAATAAACCTAAGCCTATCTATGTAAATCGTGGAGTTATGAATTACCTGGCTAGTATCTCACAATTTTTATATTTTCACAGACATGAATAATTTTCATTAATGCACACACATGTTTAAATATGATACACAGTCAAATATTATAGTTTTTGCAATACTACAGTCCTTAACTCTATTAGTGTGCAAAATTAACAAAAACAGACTTCAAAGTCACAGCTCCTTTTCTCTCATTAACTATCTTCATTTAATCAATACAGTCAATACATAGATAATTACTTTATTCCACCTCCAAATTGATGAACTAAATAGCTGCTAAAATGTACTATTGTCATTTGATCATATACTAAAAACTTTAGGCACACCCTAAATCTTTGATTATATTTAGTTTTCTCTTTATTAATTGTGATTTTACTACTCCAATTTCCAAGACGTTTTCTCATTTAACTAAACTGCCTGATTTTATTTTCTTTATACAATGTAGCGTATATAATGCTACTTTTATAATATATATATATGAATGTTAAATGATGTACTGGAAAGTAAATTAGTTTACAATATCTCCTATTTTTTTTTTTATATGTCAAAGCATTGACCGGGAAGCGCCCCCGAGCCGGCTGCTTGGAAGGCAGCTATGCTAACCGCTAGATCATCAACGCTTGACAATCTCCCCTATTTTTCATCTCACCTTAACTTATAATTGTCAATCTCTAAACATTATCATTCAAATACGTTACTTAGAATTATTTGTAAACAGATTTATAAGGAGTCATTTTTACAAAACATTCCAATGGGCATTGATAAATGAAAAATAAAATTGTATTTAAAATTTAGTGAAAATGGCTCTTTGCTTTCAAATAATTCTGGGTAACATATTTGAACAAGAATCCTCTGACATTAATTATATTCCCACATATTTAAGCAGTGATAAAAATTGTTTATATGCTGTTGAAAAATAATAAAACTTATAAATTGTTATCAAGCGTTGGTGCCTTGTGGTTAGCATAGCTGCCTTACATGCAACTAGCCCGGAATCGCTTCCCGGTCGACTCTTTGACATATGAAAAAAAAACAACAACTTATAAATTGTTTATGTAAAAAATAATTATATTTTAAACAAATAACTAATTTTAAATCTTACCTGGTAAATATAAAGTTCGACATTTGCAGACATTTCTAATGTATTTAAGTTTGCACTCCGTTATACAACCTGCCATGGTGTAATTTTTAAAGTACAGCAATTTACTATTTGGATCACATTTTCCATGAGGATGTTTCATATAAATATTCTAGGTAATACACAAAACATTTTAAGTACAAAAGAATGACTAAACAACAACTATAATAATAATAACTACAATAAAAATAAAACTAAGTTAAAAAATCTAATATATCAGAAGCAATCATATTTAAGTACAGAAGAATAAAACGAAATCAAACCAGCATTTAAAATTAAATCATAATACTAACTAATATATGTCATTTTATACATTATTAATTATAAACTAAAGTTTTACATTCAAAGATCAGCCTTTCAAGCTAATTGTGCATGCGTCTTTTGAGAGTGTTAAATAATAAATGAATACTTCCCTCCACAATACAAGATATAGTATATATAGATAACCTATTTATAGACCCAATCGATATTTTCTATTTTCCTTATGAACCAGAATATCAAAACACATGAAAACCGAAATATTTAAATATTCGAATGAATGGAATTGAAATGATTCCTTGGATCCTGAAACAAAACAAATGGAAGAAATAATGATATTTTTGAATTGTGGTTTTACGAATAAAAATAAATAAATAAGTGGAATTGTCTCAGATTAAACTCAGACTTTTGGCTGAATAATTAAATTTCCAAAGTACAATTATATTATTTGTTCACATTATGAGGTAAATTATTTTTTTTTTTTATAAAAGTGCATAATGCTCAAAAACAGCAATGGCAGGTCAGAAGTGATGAGAAAAATTCCCTCATCATAATAACAGATTCTAGATGATTCTGGAGAAATGTTATTTACAGAAATTCCAGAAGTCGAACTGACAAAATCTAATAATAATAAAAATAATACTGATTCAATATATTATACAATTCAGTTATATTATTTAAAAGCAACATCTAAAAATGGTCTTAAGTAGTAAGCTACTATAATTCAACATTAATATTTTACATTGTTGACAATTGGCAATCATTTTCAGAATCCACTTTAGACTGACAACTCTGTATGAATTGCTTTCCAAAGTAATATCTTTTAAGCTGCAAATATTTAAATTAAAAAGAAATAAAATAAGACAATGTAAATAATCTGTTTTTTCAAATAGTTAAAACAAAAATGCATTATTTTAATTTTATTAGCTATCTTGCTGAATGACTGAAAAATTAAATTTGGCAGTTAAATCGATCCTACAAGATATTATATATGAGAAAACATATCTTATAGTATAAAAAAATATAATTTAAGCAAAAGTTTAAAGTAGTTAATACCACATTTTAAGGTTTTTTTGTATACATTTTTTTCTGATGCAGAGTAATTAGACTTGATTTGTTCATACTGCAAAATACTATATTTGGAATGGGTTTTCCAGAGCTTTTTATATTGGCCTAAAAGACATATTTGCTAAAGATACCTTTTATTGAAAGTTATGCAAGTTAAAAATATAATTTTTTTTAATATTCTGGTCTTAATATTGATTATGTATATGCTAATTTCTCTGTTAAAAGGCAAATAATAATTAGGCAATAAAATACTCCTATCAATATTATCATTTGAATATCACCAGTAGTAATTTGTCTTTTTGTAGATATAGTTTGCTTTAATAGCTGAAATAGTACAGTGAATTTTAATTTCTACTGGATTCTTGATTCTGATAAGATCTTCTAAACGAGTTGAGCTTATTAATGGTGATTAAATGACTAGTTTCAATTAATAATACAAACAACGCTGTAACTTAAGTTCTATATTTTATTATTTGTACTTTCTCTTTAACAATTTTCAAGTAATGATTAATCTTTATTTAACAGCAATATTCAATACTTTTTCATTTTTTTTTTACATTAGAAGCATTGAGAAAAATTTAAAAAAGATAATTTTTTAAAATATTTATGATTACATATTTTTTTAAGCATATTCTTGTCTAATGTTTTAAAGAGAAAAAAGCTTTCAATACCACAAGAGTTTAGTTTTTGTTTGGATTAAGCAGACAACGATCTTTTAAAGATCATATACAAATGGTCCAAGTTAATAAATGTAATATAGTTTTTTGTTTTATAATAATAAAAATAATATATTGAAACAGATTAATAAAAACAGTAATAAGTTTTATATCCTTAATATAAAAAATCTATCCCATTTTCAGTCTAAGTTTTAGGCAGATAAATTTTTTTATAAGAATAATATTAAAGCTTAAATCATTGTTAGAATACAATTATAAAAAAAAGGAAATACTGAAGTCTATTAAAGTGAGAAGTTGGAAGAGAATGAAAGAAATAAGTTGGAAGATTAAGTTTAAAAATGCTGAGAAGTTAAAAAAGAGTAAATAAAAAAAACTATTTATTAAAAACATATTGAGAAAGAGAAATTGTTTTAAGCATGAATTTTGAAGTAAAAAGTATTACAAAAATACATGGATAAAGCTGAAGAATGATTTAAAAATAAATAAATTATTAGACAATTTTAAGAAGAGGAATTCTAATAAATATTCAAAAGTGGAAAAAGAGATAGAGAAGTTTGGTAAGAATAAATTTATCTAATGTGTAAAATGTGATTTTTAAAAAACAACTAACAATAAGTGATGCATATATATATATATATAATCTTATAATTGAATATTTATAAATACAATAACTAGATATATGTAAAGTATAATTATAAAATTTTTATCCACTTAGGAGCGCTTAGTCTTCGTCAACTAACACTTTGAAAGGCTAACCTTCCCACAACTCCGTGAACTTAACGTATGCTGCCTATCTGTTAATTACTGTATTCAATTATAATATTACTTATATTGATTTGAAAAAATACAAACATCGAATTATAATATCATTACATATATATATAATGTTTTCACCGTTGTATGATATAAAGAAAGTAGTTTTTGGGTTAAATCATATTTATTTTTGCTAACTACCCAACGTTTGACGAAGTAGCATCCACCATTGTCAAGGTTAATTTAATCTAGTCTGCTATTGTCAAGGTTAACATACAATGGCGGATGCTACATCGAAATGTTGGGTAGTAAGCAAAAATAACAGGTGGTTTAATTCAAAAATTACTTTGATTATATATAGCATCAAATCAAATTTTAAATAAATCACTGCTGTAAAAATCTATTTAAAATTTTATTTTTACTAAGTCTAAAAATTTAAATAAACTTTTATTATCACATTACTATCTCAAATTGTTTTTTATATATTAATCTTACCTAAAAGAATGTAACAAAAACACATATGAAATTAAAAAAATTCAAAATTAAAAAAAAAATCACAAATTAGAAATATAAAATTATCATCGTTAATCTTATATATTTTTTGTTTTTTATATTCTCTTTAATATCTTCAAATATGCACGATTTTAATTTTGATTTGCCATTTTATATATGAAACTTGCTATTGAATAAAAAATTAATTAAATTTTAATATACATGCACATTCACACATATACTTGAAAAACGAATTCGTAATTTTATAACTTCATAGCTAATTATATTTTTATATATGATAATGATAATATTTAGATCAGAACAAAATATTTTAATTATTTTTTTGAATAATAATACAAGAATTGAGATGACAGAGTTTAATAATAAAGGTAGCTTATTTATTTGTTTAAATTTGGACAAAAATATCAAGCTTAATGAATTTAAGAAAAGTGTTTAATATGTAAAAATGGTAAATATGATGTTTCTGATGAGCTACTTGGAAATTTGAAAATATCCTTGCGATGTGGGAATTTCAAAGCTGTTAGGATTTATTTAGAAACATATACACCCATAAAACTGTTCACGTGATTCTAAGAATTCTTCTATTCTTTCATTTTGCAGTAGAAGAACTTTTAAGAATTTTGTTAATGAATAAGCAAATGTTAAAACATTTGATAATTAAACAGGTTTGGGTTTGAAATAGGAAAGAATTTATTTGAAGTTAAGTACTTTAAAGAACTAACAAGGTTTATGTTGTCAGGTAAATGAAAAAAAAAATTTAAAACAAAATTGCTATTTATATTTTGGTTTTATTAAATTGGTCAAGGTTTATAACAATGTTTTCAGTTATTTGATTATTCTCTGAAGTTTATTTTTTGCTATAAAGCTTCTAGATAATGGAATAAAAAGTTTTTATCCACTAGAATAAATTAAAGCATGAGAATAAGAATTAATGTTAAACAAGAAATATGTTCTTATTCCAACAATAACAAAAAGAAAATATTAAAATGTAATTTACATTTGACAAAACATTTTGACTTGTAGATTTAGAATAAATGGAGGATTGTGATGCTAATTTACAGGTTAATATATAGAACATTCTTAATATTTTGAAAGCATCTTATAAAGATTTTAATTGATAAATTAATGATCAAACCTGAAATTAACTTTCAACAAATTTTAGCTTGAATAGTTTTTAACTTAAGAATATGAATTAACTCAAATATTTAATAGCTTTTTGCTAGAAAATGTGAACTTGAATGTTGAGGTGTTGTTTTTAATAAGTTAAATGATTTGGTATTTATGATTGTTCAAATATATATCTTTATATATGTTTTATATAGCTTTGACATGCTAGTATAAGATAGGATCATTTTATGCTGGTTACTGCCGAGAAATTACTAATAAGCAAATTAATTGTATTGGCTTGTTTTATCCATGTGAATGAGAAAATTCTTTACATATGTTGAATTAAATATTTTTATGGATTTTAATATGATATAAACAATGGAAATTAAAAAATTATATCCATGCAAAGAGTTAGAAATTACTTTTTATCTTTGAAGTTGCCAGAAAATTATCAATTATTAATTGACAGTACTGAGACTAAATCTCTTTCTTTTTTTTCTTAGTGATGAAAGCTTTAATTCATCAAAAAGACAAACATACAATAGTTAAAAAAGGTTTACAAAGAGATCATTACATGGTAAAATGAAATTCAAGTACAATATGGTGAATGGGAAAGGAATACATATGAAATGAAAAGGGGTTATGGAAAGAGTGTGTAGTTCAGGCAAAGAAGAGTCTTTGGTAAGGAGCAATGTTGATAGACTTGGTTACCCTGGTAGATTGATAGAAGGATCCATATGTGATATTAACTTTTGAGGAATTTCTACATGTTATCTTTAGAGGTTTCAGGGATGAATGAGATTTCTGAGTTGTGCTTAGATGCAACAGGTTGATTTTTGTCCTTTGTAGATGAGTAATTTTAGTTTTCCTCATTGTACTTAGAGTGACATTATGATTGGTCATGTTGTTCTTTTTAATTTGATTTTTACCTTTGATAGAGCAAACCACAGCCGGAAAGAGAGGAAAATCCAGAGGGCTAGGAGATGGAGATTTTGAAATAAATACTTTGGTGATGATGTTTCTAATTAAGTTTTGTTTGAAATATGATTTGTATAAAATTTGGGTAATTTTGAAGGTTTTAGTTAATGCAGTTTAGGACTCTGCACATTTTTCCCACTAGGGGCAGTAGCCATCTTTAAACTGTTTGCAAGAATGAAAAGTAATATGAAGAAAACAATTTTGAAATGGAAAAATTAAGTATATTGATGTAAAAGCAAAAAAAAAAACCAAAACACTGGAAAACTTGTTATTAATAATTTTAATTGAGTAATGTGAAAATTGAGTGGAATTTTAGAAGGTTAGTTACCCCAGACACACAAAAACTTTATAAACAAATTCTGAATGACAGGGAAATTGGAATAGGAGAAATATTTAAGAATCTAAGAAGGAATAACACCTTTTATGGTCCATGAAACAGTTGAACCACTTGCCAAACAGGGATAGAAATGAGGTAGTTAAATGCTGATAAAGCATAAGATAGACATAGGGGAATTGTGTTAAAAATACACTAAAACAGACTTAGGGAATTAAAAAATGCATTAGCAGCAAAATAAGGTCTTTAAAGGGCCAAATAAATATAAAAGGCACCTTTCACTGTTGCAAAACCAACTTTTCAGAGCCATTCTGTGAGAGCTGTGAGGAGGATGACTTTCCAGTAAGAGCTCCATCTTAAACTCAGGACAAAAGTGCTATTACAGTTTAATAAAAAAAATTTCTTTAGACTCAGAACTATCAATTAGTAATTGTTAGTTTTGTGGCAACATCAAAAAAAAATATTATTGGTTGTTTATATAGATAATCTTTGAATTTCATTATTTTATATATATAAACATAAAACAACCTTCAATTAGCCATATTAAAACAAAGTCCTCTTTGTAAGTTTGATCAAGATTTTATCCTTCTTTTACTTTTTAATAAAGAATAATAATATCTATTTACTGACCAAAATTGAATGATTATTGAATTGGAAATGAGTTTAAGGCCTGATTAGAACTGAAAACAGACCAGATTATACTGCATGATAATTAGATGTATTATTATTACTACCTAAAAATACATTATATATAAGTTACAGATAATTTATTAGAAAAAAAATAGTAAAATATATATGTGAATTAATTAATAGTGCTTTCGATTATATAATAATCAATATCAACTGCAAAGTAATATGAAAGTTTAATATCACATGATTTTCTATGAGCTGTGTATTTCAGTATTTGCTGCTTGTCTATTTATTATATTATCTTTGAATTTATTTACCAATTTTGCCTCCTTAATTTTTTTTTTACTATTTCTTTTTTCCATTAATATTTTTTTTTCATTTACATCAAAAGTAAATTTAAAATTGCAAGATTTTTCATGATTGAAGGATACTGAGGTCATATTTAATTGACTAGTTACAGTGTTTTTAACCCTATTATGTAATAATTGATGTTCTTTTATTCTTTTTTCCAGAGCATACCTTGATTCCCTGATATATGTTTTTTACAACTACATATAATCTGATATATTACTTATTTGCATTTTAAGTATAGAATATGATAGAAAACAAATTTTGCATACGTTAAATTGACTTAATAATAAAAAGAATAATCATAAAACAAATTAGATAATAAAAAAATGGACATCTATGCCATTTGTAGATAATATTCAATTTGAATTAAATAAAAATATTTTTAAAGATAAATACAATATTTCATTTTATGTTTCTCCAAATGTAAATAGACTAATTAATAATTCTAAGAGTGTTATACTTAAATACAAAGAAGTAATACATATTATTTATCAGATTATATGTGTTGTAGAAAATCATATATCAGGGAATCAAGATGTGCTCTGGAAAAAAGATTAAAAGAACATCAATTATTATATAATATGGTAAAAAATTACAAATAATCTATTAAATACCACTTCAGTATTCCTTGACTATGAAAAATATTGTAATTTAAAATTTACTTTTAATGTAAATGATACAGAAATATTAATGGAAACAAAGAAATCATAAAAAAAAATAATTAAAAAAGCAATGTTGATAAATAAATTCAAAAGTAATATAATAAATAGACAAGCAGAAAATACTGAGATACATAGCTCATGGAAAATCATGTGATATTACACTTCCTACTACTTTACAGTTGATAGTGGTTACTATGTAATCAAAAGTGTTACTAATTAATTAAAATATATATATTATTATTTTTACCACTAAATTATTTGGAATTTACATGTAGTATATTTATAATGGCCATTCATAGTTTTTACACATACACGCACACACACACACATATATATATATATATAATATTTTGATACTCTCCCATTATATATATATATATATATTCATTCAAATCAAAATATTTATTTCACAGAATTTTCATTATGTATGCATACAGGAGAGCATAAAAGAACAATGACAACATTTCAATATTCCTCAACACAAGAAGCAACCCAGTCATAGGTTCAAATCCTTCATCCCCAAAATTGTGTGCACTGAAACTAATGACTGAAAAATGAAGATAAAAGAAGCATATTTTATCAACAATGACAATAATGCAATTAATAGATATGACACATGCTTCACTATCTCCAGAAAATGGATAAGCTGATTAATTTATATATACATTTGCATATATTACCTTTTAATAATATCACAATAACTATTACTATTTTGGTTATGATTATGAGGGATAACACCTTGAAAGTTCTTAGCCTGGATTAAGTCATTTTGATTGTTTGTTATTAACATCTTCTTCAACCAGCATTTTAAAGTGCTTGTATAAACTATTAATGCTTAAAAAATATCTAATAATATATTTATATGGATAAATTTTAGGATAAATTAAAAGATATTAAGTTAATTAGTCAAACATTTTATTTTTAATATATTTTTAAAATGTAGCATATTCATCATCATCATCATCACTTAAACTGTTCATTCTTCAAGTTTAACTCACTTTCTTCAACTTATAGTTTTTTTCAGATCACATCAGCAAATTTTCTTATTTCATTCATCTATTTCACATGTGATCTGATCTAATTTAAAAATTCAACTGTTCATTTATTATCCATTTCTGGAATGGCTCCATATCTGTTTGTTTCTAATTCCTATATTTCATGTCTTATCTTTTCCTTAATACTCCTGATATATATATATTTATTTATACTTTATTGAGTCATTTGAAATCTTGGTATTGTTCTTTGGTTAAGTGTTTAAGTCTTATATCTATAATTAAGAATTGACAAAACATATGTATTAAAACCCCTTTCCCCCCAAAGATATGTGGTAAGTTATTTCTACCAAATGCATTTAATTAAAGCAGAGTTTGCCATATGTGGGGATTAAATCAGTGTCAAAATCTCCATACAGTAGACCATCAAGTTCAGGTCATAGTAATCAATAAATGCAAGAAGGTTTTTGCTAAATCCTTATCTAGTATTTACTCATCCAATATCCCCAGACTAGTTTCTAGCTTGTAGCTTTCATCAGTGAGGAGCTTTGGATATAAGAGCACTGCAGTTATCTTTTACCTTTTTCAGTAATTATAAACCTATGAGTCCAAAATGAAAATAAATAATGTTTTTAATTCAAGCTTCTTCATATGTATCATCATTATATGTGAACCTAATTTAGTATCTATACATTTTTGTGCTTTAAGCTTTTTAATAACCACAATCACCATCATTTTAATGATATTAAACCACTAAACATTATACAATCACAATTTACTATGTTTATACAATCTATTAAAGTATTGATTAACTCTTCATACATTAGTTCCACCAAATGCAAGCCATAGTAATCAATGGATGCTGAAAGATTTTTGCATAAAATCTCTATCTAGTGCCTACTAATCCAATATCTCCACACTAGCTTCTAACTTGTGGCTATTATTAGTGAGGACCTTTGGATATGAGAACACTCCACCTAGATTTTAAATGTAATGTAACCCTCCATCTGTTTCCATTTTGGATTCATAGCTTTAACTAATTACAAAGACAAAATGTGGTTGCTGGAGAGTTGCATTACATCCTAAGATCTAGGTGCAGTGCTCCCATATCCAGGACTTCTCACTGATGAAAGCCACAAAGTAGAAACTATTTGGGGGATATTGGCTGAGTAGGCACTAGATAAGGATTTTATGTAAAAACGTTTTTGGATCCATTGATTACCATGGCTTGCACTGGTTGGCATTACTATATGGAGAATTTGTCACTGTTTTAACAGGTCATGTAAGTATAGGGAATGGTGATCATGTAATCTTTAGTGGTTTAATACTACTTCTGCCCATAGGATAATAATGACTATAATGAATAAAAAAACCAAATGCATAAAAATGTATAGATACTGAAATGGATTCAGATCTATATGAAATACAAGTGAATAAGCTTTGATTGAAAACATTTTCTGTTCTCATTTCAGACTCATAGCTTTATAGTTAACTAAAAAGGTAAAAGGTGACTGGTGTAGGATTGCATTAGATTCTAAAATCTAGGTGCAGTCCTCTTGGATCCAAGATCCTTACTGATGAAAGTCACAAACTCGAAACTAGTCTGGGAATATTGAATGAGTAGGCACAGAGGATTTTATGGAAAATGTTTGGATCCACTGATTTCTACAGCTCCTATTATTAGATAGCACTACTGTATGGAAAGTTTATCACTGTTTTAACAGCTTGGGTAACCATATGAAATGGTGATCATGTGGCATGTTGGTATTAGAGGAACAAAAACATTTCATCAATGGAGATATCATTATTAGCATGGTAATTAATAAATTTATATGTAAATGAAAATCTGTATATATCTGAATCACTCTATTGTTAGGAGCATATTCTTATTGTAAATATTTTTTTAATGTAAGAAGATTACTTTTTTACTTAGTCTTCTGACATTTGCTCAAAATATATTGCATATAATCTCTATTATTTGGGTAAACTGAACAGACCAGCACTATCACTGCATGATGGTTAATAAAATGTATATGATTTTTCAATCACTTTTACTTATATATCCAATTTATGTAAAAAATGACATATTATTATTAATAATTTACTTAAAAATAAAATTATTTAAAAATATTGCCT
Source organism: Epiperipatus broadwayi (assembly GCA_028023455.1). Taxonomy (NCBI): domain Eukaryota; kingdom Metazoa; phylum Onychophora; class Udeonychophora; order Euonychophora; family Peripatidae; genus Epiperipatus; species Epiperipatus broadwayi. The sequence goes on along the minus strand of JAQFVV010012572.1, from coordinate 75,427 downwards.
CATAATGATTACATTAATATTGCAATATATTAAATAACAATTGTAAAGTAGATACTTATATTTATCAGTCACATTTTATAAATATAAGTATACTGTGTTTGGTATAGGATATTGGTAAATGTCATGTTCTAAAATATGAGTTTCTGGGTTAATTCTAGTATTGCAAAACTGATTTTATGTAATTGATATGTAATATTGCCCAAATATATGACAGTCCAAGGAAAACAGAATTAGTAAAAAAAACATAACTTTTAAAAAAAAATATTATTTCATACATTTCACTAAATGACATTATTTAATGTCATGGTGTCCATTATAATAATCATACACCATCATTTGAAATCTCTTCTAAATAAATTGTAATTCTATTGAGAAATAGTCTAAAAATTTGTTACCTATTCTAGTGGAACAAACCAATTGTTTGATTTTTTAAAAAAATATTAATATAACCTATCATTAAACAAAAATAAGTGCAAGATGTGGTAATGACTTCTAAAAAATTATCTAATATAAATAATGTAAGCATGAAAATTTCTTCAGTAATTAAATATAATATAAATCCTTAATCCCTAGGTAAAGACAGAATAGCATGAGTATAATAATGTATAGTTTGTAAAATAATAAGTTTATAAAAATAAAATCATGAAGCAGAGAAAATGGACTATTATTGAATGAATATTTGAAAACCTAATAGAAAATGTAAACAAGTTATGCACGAGGGATTCAGATTGAAAGTAAAAGTCACAAACCAAAAAAGTTAAAGCTAATCGTTATTTATCAAATTTCTAAAAGTTAGTTTGTCATCACCAAAATCAGGAGTTAAATAAAAAGATAAAAGTGGAAATAATTATAGCTTTTTTTAAAATTTTTTATAGCTTCTATGTCTTTTGTTAAACAGAATTGTATAGAATGTGCAAATTCTTTTCATAGAACTGGGACACTAGAACTTAATTTGCACTAAGGCACCCCTTATCCATGTACTGACTTTGCATTCAAGTTTAATACAAAAATATTTCCTTTTAATAGTAAGTTATTTCTATAAAAAGCATTTCATTCAAATTTAATTCTTTGGTTAATGTGATTTATTATGTTTCCAACTGTGTTAATAATCTGACAATAGTATTTATAGTAATTACCTTCTTCTGATTCATAATTATCAACGTGCATTTTTTTCTGAGAAAAGCCATAGTAAATTATGATCACCATGTTTTATTTAGTATTAATGCTGATTTTCCAATAACATTGTATTTCAGATAATGAATATCATAAAATCACTTTGAATAGACTCTCAACAAAAGATAGAATTAAAAGTGAAGTATTATATATATTTAAAAACAAACAAACTCCATTCACATATGAAGATCATATAAATACAAAAACTTTTAACGTTGAATACGGCAGGCATTATCTTCTTTTTTAAAATGATTATTTTTAAGTAAAAAAAAACAAAACATTTCTGCTGCTGCAGATTATAATGACGGCAAGCATATAGTTCCATTCAATTGATAAAAACGGAAGTTTTATTTTTTCTTAACCGGAAATCAATTCAAGAATTGATTTTGAATCTGCCACTCTATCTCCTAATAAATCCGCTATATCAATACTATGAAAGTAAATAAAATTTGAAAATTGTTTAATAATAATTTAAAGGACTGATCGAACTAACAATAAACAAATATCGAATTAAAAAAAAACCATTTATTTTATTTTTAAACATCGACAAATGATTTTTTGTGGATATAAAAACAATTTTATTTTGAATTTAATTTTGCAATGCTTCTGCTTATGGAATAGAATTTTTGCTGTTTATATAAACAATATATTAGTCTGTAGTGAAGTGTATTTTTTTGAAACATAACTTCTGGCAAAGTAAAAAATTGTTTATCTTATTAAAATGTTTAATATTTCTTTATAAAGTTTTTAACATTTCGAATCTAATAGTTTTTATAGTTAGTAGATTTTATTTTTACAAACAAAAGTAAATAATTCTTTTCACTCTTTTTAAAAATATTCTAACAAAAATACGAACCACTTCAAATTGGATTAAATCACAAAAAATTAACTATTTGTATATAAAAAAAATCAGCAATATTTCTAAACAGTAAACAGAGAATTGTATACACTATAAAATGATGAGTATATAAAACATTTACGAATGAAAATTAAGTAAACTAAATGCAAACTAAATAGTGCGAAAAAAAAAGTGAAATTATTGTGAAGGTGTGAATAGTTACGTTTTTTGCTTAATTTTAGATGAATGAGAGTTTAAATTATGCAGAATAAAGACAGTTAAATAAAGGCATTTAACATAAAGATGAAGCTGAATTACTGATGAGAAATTAATTAAGTTTCTTTCCTATGATCATTATTTATTACAATTCTGTTTAAGGCAGGCTCCACAAAAATGTTTGTCCAATTTTATGTATATCAGTTTTATTTACTTTTAATAACTATCCTTTCTTTAATCCATCTATCAATTTCTCCTCCTGCCCCCTCACTTTCAATATCCTTTTTTCGTGATGTTTTTATTGCATTAATTTTTTTTAACAAATTACCATTTTTTTTTTCCACCTACTTCTTTTAAACTCCAGCATTTGAAATTTTATATAGGCAATATTATTATTATTATTATTATTATTATTATTATTATTATTTTTTGTAATCCCAGTAGAAATAAATAAAAATGATAATTCTTCAAATAAAAATATTAATAAAAACAAAACAAAATTATTACTTATATATTATGTTAAAAATATTTGCTTACACATCATCATCATTTTCAAATACTGTTAATTCATTAAGAAGATGGTCTCTCCAAATTTAATCCTGTTTTCTTGATCCATAGTTTTGATTCTCTACATCATTCTGACAAACTTTTTTGTCATGGATACCATGTGCTTTTATACATCTTTTACAATGTTTTAGGATTTAATTTAAACTTGATTCATTTATTATTTATTGAAATTCTTCCCACAGAATGTTCTCAATTTCCTTTCAGTTTTATTTTTTCAACTATATCAAAATCTTCCCTTTGATTTCTAGTTACATGTCTCCACCCATGATTGCATGGTTTGACAATTTTGTTGTACTATTTTAGTAAAGGTTACTTACCCATAAGTACAGGCATAATATATTTATTAAAATTTTTTCTTTTCAAGAATATAGGCATACTTTCTTTTAAAGTCATTTTTATCTAAAGCATTTTATCTAATCTTAACTTATGATTAATTTCATTTATTATATTTAATAATCTGCCCAAGATATTTATTATTGTTAACCTTTTCTAATCAATGTATTTATTTATTTTCTTTATTAAACCATAAAACATAGCTTTCTTTAGCATCTGGTTTTTTTCTGGCAGCCTTGTAGCATTTTCTAAAGTTTTAAAATATTATCTTTTAATCCAGCCACATCGCCCGAAAATTATAGACAACTTAAATAATATGTATTCATTTATATTTCCTCAGTTTCTCATTTTAACCCATAAAATACTTAGAATAAAGCTAACTCAAATAGTTGAAGAGATGGAATAGACTACTATATGTTTTGAGTGAGGTTAACTTTCTCAGTGCTTTCATCTATTTTAATTTCTGACATTGCATTCGATAAATTTTATTTATAATTTGATAATATCTTGGATCTCCATCTTAATGTTCAAAAGTTTTAATCATGGTCAAAAATGATCATAAAATTAAATACTTTTTTGCAAATCTAAAAATCCATTGTAAAAATTTATATTCAGTTGTTTTTATATATTTTTTTACTACTTGAATATAACGTATTATGCTAAAACTACTTTTGAATTTTTTTGATTGATTTAAATTCAAAATTCTCTCTAGACCATTTGTTATATTCTTAATAAAGATTTTGAACCACTAAACATCACATGATCACCATTCTTTTTTACACAAGTTGTTTACACAGAGGCTAAACTCTCCATAGAGTAGCACCACCCAGTGCAAGCCAGAGTAATCAATAGATGCAAGAAGGTTTGTGCAAAAAATCTCTATCTAGTGCTTACTCATCCAATATCCACAGAGCATGTGGCTTTCATAAGTGAGATCTAGGTGCAGTGCTCTCAGATCCAAGGTTTCTTATTGATAAAAGCCACAAGCTAGAAAGTAGTCTGGGAATATTGGATGAGTGGACACTAGATAGGCACACAAGCCTTCTAGCATCCACTGATTAGTCTGGCTGTCACTGAGTGGCACTACTGTACGGAGAGTTTTGCCTGTTTTAATAACAGTTATGAGCAAGCATAAAGAATGATGACATGTGATATTTCTGGATGTATAAGTGAAAGCTCAAAGTTCCTCATCAATAAAAACTAATAATCAGAAACTATTCAAAAGATGTGAATGCAGCATTATCATCAAGTGTCCATTGATTATGCTAGTTTACAATAGATGAATCTGCAGAAGAATAAATAAAGTGTACTATTTTTGTTACTCAAAGCATTTGTGATTCAGGAATAGTAAATTTCTCTGCTATGTTTGTACTATGGAATTGAAATCCAGGCCAAGTAAAATTCTTTCTAAAACGTTTTTAAAAAGATTTCTAAAAAAAAAAAAAAAAAAAAAAATTCTAAAAATATTTTTTTAAAAATACCTGGCCTTTAACTTTTTGGTAGATAAATAACTAGCTCTCATTAAGATAAAACAAAAATGAAAAATGCTCAAATACTCACCCACAATTAGAAAGCCTAACTTTTTTCTTCATTATTTTTCTATATATCAGAGTAGCCTTTGCACTGTACAATGCTTTTTCAAAACATTTTCTTTCATTTTTAAAACTCTTTTTAAAGAATCTGTTGTATGTATGAGGAAAAAATATATAATCTTTATTGATGTTCTGCATGGTAGTTGAAAATTAAAAACTACAAAAATTATTCTATGATTGTAATTCCTAATACCCTTATACTAAAATCTTTTACTAAATAGATAATCTAATATATATATAATATAGAGAGCATACCAATAGCTCTAACAAGTTTTTATTGATGAGAAAATCTGAAATTTTCTGACATATAAACTTGTATTACAGATATGTGACATAGAGAGTGTACCAATAGCTTTAATAAGCTTTTATTAATAAGTGCCACAAGATAAAGCATTCAAAATCTCGGTCTAGAATAATCCCTATCCTCAGATTTGTTTAGTTTCAAGCTTTTGACTCACCTTAGTGAGACATCAGGACATTCATACACTAGATCTAAAATTTCCCAACTCAAAGCCAACACTTATCTAATACAACTATTAAATAGAAAGTCTGAAATTTTCAGATTGGTAAGCTTGCATTACAGATATGAAATATAGGGAGCATACCAATAGATTTAACGAGCTGTTGGCTCAACTCAGTGATGGGCTAGGGCATTCAGACACTAGATCTAAAATACCCAACTCAAAGCCAGCACTTATCTAACACATAACTATTAAGTAGAAAATCTGAAATTTTCAGACACATAAATATCTTTAAATCCAGTTTTATAACTTAAATAGCTATATAGGTCTGAAAACATCTCAGCCTACCCAAATATTAGTAATCTCAGCAAAATAGCATTGCTAAACTCTCAAGGGCAAAATTATAATAATCAATAAATATAATCAATAAAGGAAATAATATATAATGTGACATTGCTTTTATAAAGGAAGTCATATATAGCTTGACTTGTTTTAAGCTTGTATTACAGATACGTAATATAGGGAATGTACCAATAACTCCAACAAGCTTTTATTGGTGTGCTCTTTATATTACATATCTGTAATAAACAATTGAAATACAGGCATTCTTCAAATACTTGGAGCCCAATTGTAAATATAGGGGATTTGAAATTGACTCTCAAGCACCCTTCAATTATCCACCCTTCTTATATCACTGATACACATGACCACACATATGTAGGAAAGATAAATAATCACCAATATTATATTTTGTGTTGAACTAGTCCTCATCAGTTGATCCAGATTATCATCTCCTACACACATATATAATCAGTTCTCAGTTTATATTAAAATAGCAAATCCTCATATTTAATGGACAGGCTTCACTCTACTCCAACCTCCAACTCTTCAGCCATCCATACCATATAAATCTGATGATGGAAACCTCAAATTCCATGCTGATATCAATATTATTGCCATACCCATCTTGACCTCTAGTCACTCTGATCCCTCACATATAGGACCTTATCCATTTAAATACATAGAAGAGGGATAGGCAAGCTTAAAACAAGTTACGCGCGATATATGACTATTGATTATATATATATATTAAAAGCGGTAATACATTTTAAAAGCCTTTTTCTAAATTAATATGTAACAAATATTTTAAAAAAATGTAATTACAATCTAAAATTTTCTCACAATTTCACTTGCAATCCAATTATGCACCATGAGTAAATTTTGGAGATAACTAAAGAACAAAGATTTAAATCGTATAAAAAAGCTCTTAATAGTAATAATAAATTATTATCATCATTTACATTTTACTTCTAAATGAGAATGGCCATTTTAACTAGCAAAAATAAAGCAAAGATTAAAAGAAAGACAAAAAATAAACAGAAACAAAAGCATAAAAGTAGATTGAAGTCACTCTTTCTGTGTATGTTGTATAGAAAAAATAATAATGGCATTAAAGATTCACTATATTTGAGTTCTATAGTAAAAATAAGTTATTAAAGATAGTAAAGTAAAAATAAATGAATTAGGAAATAATAGAAAGAATAGTGTTAATTTTAATATATTAGTCGAATAAAAAAAAACTTAAAAATGAATTAATATATAGGGTATATGAGCACAGACTTTCACATGACCCACCACTCTCCACACTATCTCATAATATTGATACTCTTGAACATATATATATTTAAAAGACAAATAATCACCAATATATGTATTTCATGCTAAAACAGCAATCATCAGTTGGTCCAGATTACCATCTCTACACATATATGCTATAAGTGCTCAGATATATATTAAGATAGCCACTCCTCATACTTTAATGGACAGGCTTCAATCTACTCCACACTCCAACTCTTCAACCGTCCATTCAATTGAAAATCTGATGATGGAATGCTCAAAGGCCACCCTGAGGCTGAGTTGTCACACCCATGTTGACCTAAGGTCAATCTGACCAATGAAAGATTAATAGCACGACAAAAGTTTAAAATAAAAAAAAGATTAAATGAAGTAAAATATCTAATTCCTACTAAAATATAATTTCTACATATTCATCAATTCAAACCCCTAAAATGAAAAATAGTAGCAATATTGATTTTGCATAAAAATAATATTACAAAAATTAACAAATCTAATTTGACAAGCCCCCCCCCCCCCTACACACATATCATAACAAAAATGTTTTAAATATAAAAATCCATTTATTTTAAATCCAAAATATTTTCTTCAGTTTCTGGTTAAAATTAATTATAAGCTAAAAGTTGATACTCTACGCTTTCTAAAAAAAATATTACGTTCTTATTTTGGTTTAAATATAAAACATATTTAAAAATTAAATGTCTTATACAATAAAATGCAATAGAGAGAATGGCAGTTTCAAGATTTAAAATTTTCTAAAAAAAAATATTCAGCTAAGAAATTAGAAATGAATATATTATTCTCAGCCTATGACAATGGTGTTTGAGCATCATTTATAATTGAAAAAAGAAACTGTAAAATTATTTACTTATAAAAATAAATTACTGTATTTTTATAGATAATAATAAATAAAAATAACCAAGTTTTACAAACCATAATGTAATCTAGTTAAAAATAAGATCTGTTAATAATTAAAAAAAAAAAGATCTGTTATAGCTAGCATTTTAAAATAGATATCTGCTTGCCAACATTTATTAGTTATAAACATTTGATTCATTACAGAGTTTTCCATTGATGAATAAAAAATGTATAATGTAAAAGTCAAAACGAAATTTAAAAAAAAAAAAAAATAAATTTATTTTAATTTAATAAAAACAAGTGAAACAAATAATGGGGAAAAAAGAATTAATAAAGATAAAAATTTTATAAGTTACTAATTAAAATCTTATGATTTATATAAAAATGTTTATAAAAAGAAATTTAGATATAAATTTAGTAGAAAGAAATTACAGTTGAATTTACTATAAAATGATAAAATCCCAAAATATCACATAACTAAAGTAAATTTTATTTTCTAGTCCAATACTTAAAACTATTGTGAGTTTGAGTACCTAAAAGACAATAAATGGTAATACTTCTTAATTCCATATATAATGATATCCTATCCGCATTTCAAGATTAATGATTTTCATTACTGAAGATTAAAAAATACATTTCAGTATATCAAACATATTAAAAAAAAAGTGAAGTAAGAATAATCAAATAAATAAATCTTTAAAGAGAAAAATTAGAGCAATACAATTGGGTTCTAAAGCAAAATTCTTACTAAATTATATATTGAAAAAATATAGTCTGATTTTAAAGTGAATTTTAAATTTAAAAATAGAGTAATTTTATAAAAATATTTAATGTATCTTCAAACATAATTATTTATCAATTTTTAGCTCTTATTTTATTTATATAATAGTTATTAAATAACTTACCTGCTCGTATTTTATAGCTGCATACCCATGAAGTCCAGGACTGACTGCTACACCACTACTGGCTATTCTAGGAACTTCATAAGGTGCATGAACAAGAAATTTTATCCCTATTTCAATATTTCCAGTAGGAAGTCTTTCTGTGTATTCATGCTTTAAAAAACAAACAAAAAGAAATGAATACTTATTATGCATCTTATATATATATAATCTACTATTATAAAGCACTGAAAATCTTGAAATTGTTAGATCGGAAATCGAACTCTGATAAAGAGCTATTACTTTAAATATTATAAATCTCTGCACCCTCATACATCAGTAAGAGTTTTGAAAACTGAAGTGAATGACTTAAGTTTAGAGTGCATTTCTATAAATACATCAACTTTCATTGACCATGCTAAATCAGGGCTTGAATCTATTGTGTGCCTGATGTTATAAGGAAATTCTGAATTGTACAAATCTATTTAACCTACTGCAGGAGAAACGATCAGACATATAAAGTGCTGAAAATCATGAAATTGTTAGATCAGAAGTCGAACTCTGATAATGTTCTATTAAATTTCCGATATAACAATTTTAATACATATTTAATATAAATGTTATTTGCACACACATGTGTGTACTTATTAAATAATCTATTAAAATATTTTTTTGAAACATTAAAATTTTTAACCAGTATGGATTACTTATTGTTTTAATTAAAAGTCTGAAATTAAAAATAATTTAAAAACATTGAAACAAAGGAAGTACAATTAAAATAAAAGCTAGAGGAAAATATTAAAGAACATTATGGCAAACAATCATTTTGCATATCTAATAAATAGGACCTTATGATATATGATTTAGCATATGTATTTTTTATGACTTAAGAGTCAAATTCAAATAAAACATGATAATTTTTTTAAATAAATAAATTTCCAAGTAAATTTATAAGATTTTCAAGAGCTAGCCATAATCAATTCTTATAGTAATCTACTTTGTCTAACAAGAAGGCTTATAACATAATGTAACTTTTATTATTAATAAAAAGAGTATCTTAAGTTCATAGTTTTTAAATGTAATTACTTACTTATTTAAATTTTGACATATAGTAATATAATCTTATACATTAATTAAAGATTTTAAAATTATTATTTGTTTGCATTTTTTTTTTAAAAAAAAACTATTTTTTTAAAATTTTATATATATTAAGATGTAATAATAGAGATACATTTTTTATATTAAATGCTTTAATTGACTACATACTAAAAGAAATAAAATAATTGTTTCTTCAACCAACAATTAGTGTTTTTAGGTTTAACTTGAAATAAAAGCATTGGGGATTCAGAAATTAATTACAAGGGATTGACTTAATTACACTTCTGGACTATTCCATGCTTTTATTTCAAGTTAAATCTAAAAACTGCAATTGTAATTGAAGGAATAATAATTCTATTTCTTTTTAGTGCACTGTCAATAAAAGCATTTAATATAATTTTTTTTATCTTTATTATTTTTAAATTTTTAGTATTGACATAGTAAATGAAAATGTAAAACTACATTGTACTTTAAATTGACTAAACACTTGTAGTTGATATATATATATATATATATATATATATATATATATATATATATATATATATATATATATATATATATATATATATATATATATATATATATATATATATATATATATATATATTTTTTTTTTATTTTTTTGGTTGTAAAGCCAGCTTACGGTGTATTCTACCATCTCAATATTTATATATATATATATAAAGAGTCTGATAATAGCTCTAAACAAGCTTATTTATTTATTTTAGTTGATATATATATATAAATCCACTAGAATAAAACTACAAAATTTTAATTGAAGATTAATATCTTGTGCTAAAGCCAGCTTACGGTGTATTCTACCATCTCAATATATATATATATATATATATATATATATATAAAGAGTCTGCTAATAGCTCTAAACAAGCTTATTTATTTATTTTTGAATGATAAATGCTACAAGAGAAAGTACTTGAAGCTTTTATCTATGATGGTCACCATTCCCAGACCAGTTTTGAGCTATGGCTCTCTTCAATGAGGATATAGGACATTAGATTCAAAGTACTAACCTAATCCAAGCATTTATCTAATTCTTAAATATTAAGAAAAAGATCTAAATCTTCAGACACTTACATGTCTTCAAATTCAACTCTTTAACTAAAGAAACTATATATATATATATATATATTACTAGATATTTCTGTTATAAGTTAAAATATGTATCTATATATCATATGCGATATATATTGCACCGGGTTCGAATATGTGAGGTTCGAAACACCGGTCTCTTAGGCAGAGAAGAACATACTCGGAGAGTATGTATGTCCAAATGATAGCCATAAAAGTATATAACTAGTGTTACATTTCCAGGACATAACTTCTTCTCGACTGTTGAATTCAACACCATGTTCAAAGCCACTTTTTTGTTTTGTATAAACATGGGCACCAGTTATTTATCAAGAAAAATAAACAATGCACTTTGAACAATGGCCACTAATTCAACACCTATACCCATGACTAGCTCAATCTATTTTTAATTAATAACAAATTATTGTTTCATAATAGTGGTGAAAAGAATTGATAAAAAATTGGTAAAAAGAATTGACTGACAAAATAAAGCTTAAGTTTAAAGACAATTTATTTAATTAACACTTAATATACTACTTTTAAATACTCTTGTAAATTTTAATGACATAACTCTGGTATTTTATCTGATGATCATGCACATATTAATTGACACACTGACATATATAATAAAGCATTAAATAATATAAAACACATATATTCAGAACACACAAATTAATAGTTCATTTTTATGTGCTATAGAGTTCATATAATTTGACTCTTAAGGCTTGACAAATTTTTATGAATGCAATGGCTACTATATAAATGAGAATAAAAAAATGTTTTACCTAGGATTTTAGAACTTGGATGCATCTTGCTGTTTGCTGCTTCTAATGAGATATCTCTAACTGGTTAGTGTATTTCTTGAGGAGTTTGATTATTATCCATTGGCACTATACTTGGAGACAGTTAAACATTGGCAGAGATTCTTCAAGCTGTTATGCAGACATTATTTTTACAGGCAGGTTTTGCTGTTTTACTGGACCTTGGGATAGAGACAGCCATATGTTTCCCATGGTTTTAACACTGCATTCTTGATGGGTTTGATTTTCAACTGCACGATCTAAATTATACTCTTAACACTCTGAACTGAACTGACTGAACTAAAGTGACTGAACTGAACTGATTGTCCAATAAAAATTTACTATTTATACATAAGGCATGTTTTTGTTTTCATGTCCACCGGCAATATCTGTTGTCGAAATTCCTTTCTTAATCCTTTAACTATGTGTTATTGAGATCGTTTAATTAGTAGCTAATCCTTTGGAGATAAGCTTTTTAATCCTGTTGTTTTTTACATTTTAATTAATAGCCATCACTGAACTTGTTGTTTGTACTTTTAATTAGTAGCCACCGCTGAGTTTTTTAATGATAATCTTCTGTATTCATTTATTTCATTTTAACATTTATTTCACATACATTTATTCTATTTACAAACACACATATATATTTTAAGATCCATTTACTATTTCATTTTAAGATGACTCTTTTTTTTTTTTACTTAAATAAAAAGAGATTATATTTTTAAACTCTTAACTATTTAGTTTAATGAATACTAATAAGAAAAACTCTTTACATCTTTTATAAAACCTTTAAACTTGATGCTTCTAAAGAAAACCCCTTCCCCTCTTTTAATTAACTAACTGTAACTTTTATTTCAACACTCTTAAACTTTTACTTTTATTTCTAATAATTTTTTAAACAAATTATTATATACCAACCAATATTGGTACAATATATATATATATTGTAAATGAATTTTATTTAATATATATAATTTTCCTTCACATCAATATCACACATATAGGTATATTAGTCATTAGATATTTCTGCAGTAAGTTAATATATATATATATCTAGTATATATATTACATTTAATCATTACAAACCAGTCAACACTTACATTTAATATTGTATGTAATTATATATGTGTAATAAATCAGTAATTATGTTTTCTATTTAAAATTGTTTGATAGTTTTTATTTTTATTTTAAAAGGTTGATTTAAAAAAATATTAAAAAACAGTTGCTATCATTGTTTTAAATAATTATTGTGAGTTTTCTTTTTTTAACTTTTTATGACCATTTTAAATAATGCAAGTTTCTAGTTTAGCTTTTTTATTAAAACAATTGTTTTGAAATAAAAATAAAAACTATCAAACAATTTTAAATAGAAAAAAAAGTTACCGATTTACTATACATTAAAAGTTTACAATGGTTAAAAACATTATTAAATTGAAAGAAAAAATATTTATACTGTTCTCTCACAATTATTATTTAGAAGAAATGAAAGTTCTAAGAATAATTGTTAATTGCAATATGTAAAGTTATTGAATATTTTTAATATTTTCCCACCCTTTGTTTCATATTTATGCTGAAAAGATAAGTATTTCAAATGGATTAGGCTAGTATAACTTAGTTATATACCACCAATTTTCAAGCAATTCTAATGAATTCAAATATATTAAAGCTAGATTTTAAAATTTTATTCTAACTTGAAAATAATCAAAAGTTAACAAACAAACCAATTTTCCAACTTCAATAAAATTTATTTAAAAATAATAATAAAATAATAGAAATAGTTTTCTTTAATGCTTTTATTGACTGTGCACTAAAAATAAATAAATATTTTTTCAATCACAATTAGGGTTTTTAGATTTAACATGAAATAAAAGTATGAGAGGGGGTGAAAATTAATTAAGTAAATTCCTTGGTATAAAAATAGATTTACTTATTTAATTACTGCTCCTCTCAATACTTTTATTTCAAGTTAAATTAAAAACTTCAGTTGTGGTTGAAAAAACAATTATTTTATCTCTTTTTAGTGCACAGTCAATAAATTCATTTAATATAATTTTTTTATCTCTATTATTTTTAAGTTTTAATATTGACATGGTAAATGAAAATGTAAAATAATAATGTACTTTAAATTGACTGGACACTTATAGTTGATATATATATAATCATAGAATTAAATTTGGTTGGAGTGCTTTTGGTAGAAATAACTTAATATTAAAAGGAAATATGCCCAAGTGTTTAAAAAGGAAGATTTTTAATAAATATGTTTTTGTATTCTTACTTATGAATCTGAGACTTGGCTGCTTAATAGAAGAGCAATGCAGAGACTTCAGACCACTCAAAGAAGAATGGAGAGATGCATGTTAGGATTAATAATAAGAGATTAAAATGCAATACATGAATAAGAGAACAACAGGTGTTATTGACATTGTTGAAAAAACCAAAAGACTGAAGTGGAGTTGGACTGGAGATATTACTAGAAGAGATAATAATAGATGAACAATTGAAATCTCAAACTAGATTCCAAGAGATTATAAAAGATCCAGAAATAATCCACATATGAGATGGATGGATAAAATAAGAAAGTGTGCAGAAATGATATAAAGAAGAGATACTAGAGGTCAGAGAAGAACTCGGAGAGATCTTCATCCTGCTGTGAATTAATATCAGTTAATGATGATGATAATAATATACATTACTAGATATTTCTGGCTATAAGATAAAATTTATACCCCTTATGTATATCTCATATTTAGTATGTGTATATAATAATACATGTGTATATATTGTAAATGAACTTCACTTAATACATATAATTTTACTTTAAATCAATATCACACATGTAGTGTACATAAGTCATTAGATATTTCTTCGGTATGTTAATATATATATGTAATGTATATATATAATATTTTGTATGTGTGCATAATTATATATGTATAATAAATCAATAACTAAGTTTTCTAGTTAAAATTGTTTGATAGTTTTTATTTTTATTTTAAAACATTTTTTTTAAAAAGGAAAGCTAAAAAAAAAAAAATTGTGATCATTGTTTTAAATAATTATAGTGAGATTTCTTTTTTAATTTTTCATGATCATTTTAAATAATGTGAGTTATATACTTTAACTTTTTTTTAAAAAAAATTGTTTTAAAATAAAAATAAAAATTATCAAAAAATTTTAAATAGAAAACTTAGTTACTGATTTATTATACGTATATAATTATATACATATACTAAATATGATATGTACATTAAGAATTTAAAATGGTTAAAAAATGTGAATGAAAAAAATTATTTACACTGCCCTCTCATGATTATCATTAAAAACAAATCAAAGTTCTAAGAATAATTATTAGCTGCAGTATGTAAATTATTGAATATTTTAAATATTTTCCTGCCCTCTGTTTCATATCTAAAAAACTAGTTGACATATTAAAAAGATAAGTGTTACAAATGGATTAGGCTGCTATAACATAGTTATATATTATTTTTAAGCAATTCTATTGAATTTAAACCTCAATTTTAAAATTTCTTTCTAACCTGAAAAAGATCAAAAATTAACAAAAAAACAAAACAATTTTCAAACTTTTATAAAAGCATTTTAAAACAATGTTATAAGATACAAAAGTTGATATTTATGATTCTAAATTATATTTTGTAAAAAATACAACCTAAAATTGTAAAATTTATTCAAGTTTATAATATGGTTCTAAAATTGAGATTCTGAAATCAAGTATAATTGATTGAAGTTAGTACTTTATTGTTTAATTAATTAATCTACTTGTCTTTGTGCAAGAAGTTATGTATATTCATAAATAATTTTTAAAAAACTTATTGAAAAAAGAAGTAATTCTTCAATAAAAAGGTAATTAATAAATTGTTGAAAATTAATACATTTATTAAATAATAATAAAATGGAGTACTTGTTAGTGTGTAACATCACTTGGAATATATATAATAAATTGCAGGTGATCAGATTTGCTTTACTATAATCAATGATTTCATCATCATCTTATTATTTTGAAAGTCATTCCAAGTTTATTTTAGCATGTCTGATCTCTAATTTCTCTGATCTCTAATTTCTCTTTTCCACATCACACTAGCAAACTTTCTCATTTTATCCATCCATCTCATATGCAATCTTTTTTAGATCTTTTACAATCTCTTAGGAATCAGTTTAAGACTTCAGCTATCTATTTATTATAATCTCTTATAAGAATATGTCTATCTTATCTTCATTTCATTTTCTTAATTTTTTCAATAATATCAGTAATATCTGTTTATTCTCTCATCCACGTATTTTGTTTTTGATTTCTTCTTGTTATTTCTAACTCACATCTTTCCATAGTTCATTGAGTGATTGGAAATCTCTGAATTGCTTTTGTGTTAAGTGTTCAAGTTTATGTTCCATAAGTAAAAATTGATAAAAAGCATTTATTAAAAACTTTCCTTTTTAAACACACAGGCATATTTCATTTTAATATTAAATTATTTTTACCAAAAGCATTCCATCCGTGACAAGATGCTTCTAGTTGTTAACTTTTTGTAATTCATCATTATCAGACTTTATTTTCTTCAACTGTAATCTCTTTAAAAGTTTGTAAGCTTTTAATTTTTTTAAGTTACTTTTTTACATCAATATTAAATTTTATTATAAACAACTTATTATATTTTTTATTTTATTTTTTTTTTAAAAAATAAGTTTTTTGTATTAGAAATTTGATACAAACAGGTACTGAGTTGACAGTTACACTTTGTAAGATTAATTTCCAACAATTATCGATTTTTTTTGTTAGCTCATTTTTTCTTTTTTTTATGATTTTATGATTATTATTATGTTTTTTATTTTCTTTTATTTAGTTTTAAGAACTCTTATTTTTCTAATTTTTTTCTTTTTGTATAATTTTTATATTATCTACTTTTTTTTTTTTTTACTATTTTCTGACTTTTTTTTAAAAAAATATTTTATTTTATTTTTTATGATAAATGTAAAATTTGAATAAATATATTGTAACCTCTCTGTCATAGGTCACATGTATTATTTATGAAAATAAATAAAAAGGAGTTATTATGTGCTTAAAAACTTTTTAAAGGTTTATTAAAAAAAAAAAAAACATATGTGTTAACAAACCTAAATAAATAAATTTGTAAGAAATGAAGTTTGTTTCTTTATTTATTTTTAAAATTTGATTTGAAAATAAAATTAATTGTTTCAAAATAATAAATATTAAAAAAATATGAATGCAAGTTAATTTTTAGATAATGGAAGAATATTCTACTGTTGCTATGGGAACTTTAACTGTTGCCAGACAACTAGCAAAAAAGAGGGGTTACACCAGTAATAGCTGATTTTTTTTTTTACCAGTTTTGTATTCTCAGAACTTAGAAGCTGTAAGAATGATTTGTACTCACTTCTATTCAAATATATTTACCATAATGGGATAAAAATCCAGTTGGAGTGCTTATTCCATCTTTCTGAAAATGTAGTCTTTGTCAAAGTGTGATCTCCATGTTCTGACAATAAGTGCCCAATTATATCTACCATTGTTGGATTTATCTTCTGTTGTTGTATCAAAACCTGGTATTTATTTAATAAAATAAAAAAGTCAAAAAGAAATAAACAATGGATTGCAAAAGGAATGTTCCAAGGGAGAAGATCTTGTATACACATAGAACATTTATTTATTAAGCACAATTAAAGGAAATTGCATCAGAAGAATCTGCTAACTTTTGTTATGATTATGTAAAGCCATGGAAATATAAAAATAATGACCAAAGACCTTAAAAGTAAAACTAAAAAATATATAAAATGCAAAAGAAAAGAAGAAAGAAAACATCACATATATGTTGAGCTCAACAGACAAATAAAACCAAAGAAAAATTTGATAAGATTATTTTAAATGACTTTACGATGAATACATATTTGCAAAAGACTCATTTTATCTCTTGCATGAAAACTTAACATGTTGATGTATATTGTAATGGAAAAAAAAGTTGCCCTACAAGTTTTACACATTTTATTACTGACATAAAAAAATAATGAAGAAATAACATTATTATTGCCATTAAAGTTACAGCACCATTTGTAACAGGATAAAAATGATAGTATACTCTTTTTTTAATACACAACTGATTTGGGATCCATTTGTAACAAAATCAAATATGATAAAATCATCATAGAGTGATACTGTTTAATTATGCCATGCCAATTGGTAACATTTGTAATAGGATAAATTTATGTGTATGCTAACCTCTGTTACAGTCCCAATTATTTAGGTAGCATTTGTAACAGATTGAAAATATGCAATGAAATAATAACTCTAGTATAACCTGAATAAAATATAGCTCAGTTGTTGGTTGCCCTATGCAATAGAATAAAAATAATTCCCGAAGTTGAACATAATTTATAACTGAATAAAATGTAATTCAAATAAAAATAATATTAATTTTATAATACCCATAAATAATAATATTGCTCATAACAGAATAAATATAATATGCTAAACTAAATAAATACCAATCAATAACTAATTATTCAGTATTTAATATAATCCTTTACCTAATCACATATCTAATGGTTAATTATACTACAAGAAAATAGTGATGGAAGTCTCTATTAGAGCACTATGGATTCAAACATCACTTAAAATAAATAGAAAACAAATATTATCACTTCAATACCCTAAATATAAATCTTACTTAAAATAGATTAAAATAAAGCAATTAAATCAAGTATCATTGTCTTAAAAACAATGATATATAATTCACATGTAATCAAATGAAACCAACAATTAATCATTAAAAAACTAAATTTTAATATACCCAACTAATCAAACATTGCTTATAAAAATATAAATTTATGTTAAAATTTAAAGATTTTTATATCTCAATAAAATAATTCATAAATGATTAAGATAATAGCTTTAGTATGTCTTATAAGTTTACAATGTTCATAATATCTAAATAGACATTTGACTGAATAATTAATTTTAAATTTTAGTTTAATAAAATTATAAACAATAAATTATATGAATTAACTCATGCTATATATTTATGTTGACTTTACTCTTGTTAATTAATCTACTTGTAATAAAACAAAATACTTAGTAATGATATAATACCAATGAACCTATTATATAATCTTCAATCTGTAATATCCAATCATATCAGTTTATAAAAGAAACAGTAGATTTCTACTGGATATTTGCTTAAGTACAATTAATTAATCATATCAATTTGTTTTAAATTTCCTGTAACTCAGTTATTGAAACTGTGTTTTGTAACAACCAAAACACATAAAAGAATTATTACAATTTATTATAATCATGTATGAATATTAAAATTTAATAGTTAATTGGATTGGTGATTTACCTCAAGTAAATTTAAATATAATTAAAGCAAATCATTCAGACTTATGGCAGAACAAAATTTACTACTATCAGCTTTATACTTGAATAAGATTAAGATATTAATAACTAACCATAAACTTAATACAATAATTATCTGAACAATAATAATTTAGATAAAACATGCAAGTATTTAATTATAATTATTATAGAAAGTTAAAACAGGCAAAACTCACTATATATATTGCCACACAAAGCAATAGTGAGTTTTGCCTGTTTTAACAACAGTTATACACAAGCATAAGAGAAGATAGTCATGTGATGATTATTATAAAAAGCTTATATCTAGTCATATAATAACCATAGAACTCAATATAAAAAAATAATATAATATGCCCATGCTTATTAATACTGGAATTTGATTTCTGGATTATAGAATATAGTTATTTCAAGTAAATTTTTATGATATAGACAGTTTATCTGTTTTCACTCAAATGTTATTAAACAATAAATTCATTTGCACAACTGGACAATAACTAAACAAGTTTGTTTGATTTAAGTTAAATTCAAATTTAATAAAAAATAGATATCAATTATATGATTAAAATCATAAACAATTGATATATACACATACAATCTAATTGAATATACAATAATTTATTAATTGACAGTAATTTGATATTCATATATGAAACTGATTATCATTCTCCAATTATTTAATAATATATCCTAAACATATATGTATACATATCACAAATATTTTTCAAGACATTCCTACTTTCTAAAATGTAAGAATGTTTATGATATACATTCGTATATATTTTACATAATATATATATATAAAGATGAAACTAGTTTTTTGTTGGTAAAAATTTAAGAAAACAAAATAAAGTTAATACTCATTGTAATAAAATGTTTTTAAATTTTCAATATGAATGATATATTCAAAGTTAATTTTTTAAAATCAATAAATAAAGAAAAAGTGTACTTTGAAATATTGACTTAATAATTATTATATCACAAAATATGGGTTTAAATTTAAGAAAAACATAGCTGTGTCATATTTTAATATGTGAATAGATTACTAATTAACTTAAAACTATATATATATATAAAATTTGTTTATAAGTAAATTTATATTTTAAATAAAAATAAACAATATATATATATATATATATTATTATTATAATTATTATTATTATTATTAATAAAGGTAAATATAAATAAACAACCTGAATAAAAGTTTTTATATACTGTATTTCCATTATGGCATCACTGTTCCAATGTCTACATTTCAAACCACAAAACCAATAGTATGTCTTTAGACTGGAGAAGATATAATGAATGCATGAAAACTTTTAAATTTAAAGTAAAATTTATCGATTCCGATATTTTATATATGTATTCAAATTATCCTTTTAAACAATAATTATTTGGTTTATATGATGTTACACATATAATATTTATGATGTTATGAAGAATAATGCTTTCATAAGTAAGTATTATTTAAAAATAATATGAATAAAGAGATGATAGCTTTTTATATAGAACGATATGATGAGAATTAAACTGATTCATATCTTATAAAAATTTTATCAGTTAATCTAATAAAATAACACAATCAAGTATGACTCTTGTATACTTTCTGGTGTTTGTATTCCATCTATAAAATTTTTGCAACATCCATTTTTACCAAATAAAATATTCTGATGCTTTCTATACATAATAAAGCAATTTTGACGAATTTTCATTTTACAATAAATTTGACATTTTTTTTTTGTAAAATTCCATCAATAAAATGCCCCAGTCCATGGGCCAGATAAAATAGTTCTTTACCATTCCATTTTATTTTGTAAATTATATACTTTTAGGGTAAATAAAAAAAAATCATGTAAAGAAATTTATACATGCTTCTGTTCAAAGCAAAAACAAGAGAGAAAAGTTTTTGTTCAAACTTTTCAGTTCTATTTATAAGATTTCCTTATTGATATCAGAGCAAACACAGTAATTATCTATATTCACTTAATAAGCTATTTTCAGTAACATTTCATAAATAAAAAAATCCTATTAAATAGTAATGATAAAAAAAATCATTTCACATTTATTACATATAATAAAAATTTACATTTCAAAATACAAATATTATTTTTCATTTTAACAAAATATAAACATTACATTTACAATATATTATACTAGAAATATATTTTTAAACATATCTTTTAGTATATTATTATATAAATAAAAAAAACAAATATATTTGAAATATTAAATATTCATTTGTATTGTGTATAATTTACTATTGTTAATCCAGTAACAAAAATGTAACATATAACAAAAAAAATAATTTCATCTAATCATATACTTTATTGTTCACATATTTATTTTTCTTTTTAAAAATGAATAAAGTCAATTTATAATCTTATAAAACAATTAATAATAAATTATTGTTGTCATAGCAACATAGTTAATATTTTATAAGTTAACATATACATTATTCAAAAATCAAATAAAAAAGAAAGAAAATTATGATTGACATCTTTCCACATACTGAAATACATCTTTAATTTCAGTAGGCACACACACTATATATATATATATATATATTTGAATTGAGTTCAGGCCCATATAGTTATTTCAGTTGGAGAGCGGAATTTGAAGACATTAGATGTTTGAAAGTTTCAAATATTCTTCTTAATAGTTAAGTATTAGATAAATGCTTGGTTAGAGTTGATATTTTTGGATCTCTTCACTGAAGAGAGCCATAGCTCAAAATCAGTCTGGAATTGGGGAGAATCATAGATAAAGATTTGAATTATAAGCTATATAGGTCATGTGATTTATTACTTGGTTTTTTTACTATTATAATTTTCATTATTGAAGTTTTGAATATATTAAATTCCTAAGGCTATTAATATATGGAGTATCTGAATTTAGTTCAGGTCCATATAGCTATTTCGGTTGGAGAGCTGAATTTGAAGACATTAGATTTCTGAAAGTTTCTGATCTTCTTCTTAATAGTTAAGTATTAGATAAATGGTTGTTAGAGTTGATATTTTTGAATCTCCTCACTGAAAAGAGCCATAGCTCAAAACCAGTCTGGAAATGGGGAGAATTATAGATAAAGATTCGAATGCTTTCTTTTATAGCATTTATCATAAAAAATAATAAAATAAGCTTGTTTAGAAATATTTGCTCTTTATTACATATTGGTAATTACAAGCTATATAGGTCATGTGATTTATCACTTGATTTTATTATATATATATTATTGTAAGGGTTAAGTCATAAAATATAAAAGAATTTAAAACATTCATTTTAAATGTCAGAAAAATTTGTCATTATTATTATTAAACTTGGGATTGAAAATCAATCAAGTTTGGGAAAAAATTAAAGATATTTTTTCAGCTCAATTCTTAATATATTTTTTTCTCATATATATTTCATTTTTGATTATTAGAAAAAGAAAGACTTTAACCTTTTTCACATGTGCCTTATGTTTGTATAATAGCCAAATGATATAGTTTTTGACTATACAGGGACCTCTCAAAGCTCAGTGCAAGATAGAGACTTTATAAAGATAAGAGTGGCTGTCTTATCTTTAACCTAAATTCTTAATTATATAGGCCAATCTGAAGCATCTTGATTTGAAAGCATGAATATATTACTCTCTTCACATTTAAATCCACTATTTTCTTTCACAAATTAACTTACATGAAATCTTGTGATTTATGAATTAATATTAAGATCTTTTTAATGAAAATATAAAAACTAACATAATGTTCTGATTATTTATGAAGTGCACAGAAAGTCTACAATTAGAAAAAGAAAGGCTTTTAACCTTTTTCACATGCATCTTCTATGTTTTTTTGATTATGTAAATATGTAAACATAAAAGATGTTATATTGCTTATATTTTATTGTTATTGTTATCAATAAATTAATTTTTAATATTTAAAAGTAATCTGACAGACAAGTATTTTATTTAAATATTTAGACTATCACCTTAAGACTATGTGCCTAGATGCCACAGTAAGGATCTCTACAAATTTTAACACAAGATTAACGACTTTGAAAGACAAGAGCGGCCATCTGGACACACAGTATTAAGGTTATAGCCTTAATATATATTACTTCATAATAAGTATGAACTTTACAAATTATTAATTACAACTTTAAATATTTAGAATAAAATATATTTTGATTTAGCATTTCTGACAAAATTAGTTTAAACACCTAATTATTAAAATAATAATATATATCTGGGGTGAACGATGATCAGAAAATATGACAATATGCATGAAAATTTAAGTTGGATGTAAGCTTCAAACTGATCATTATTCATAGATATAATCAAATAGAATAAAATTTTAGATTATAGTCACTTCAGCTTGTACGTAGTTGTCCACTGGTCATTGAGAAACAAATATTCGTTCCTCTATAGTAATATTCATAATAATAATAATAGTGAGTGAGCAATTATTCACGATTCCATTACAATATTTTTAATTAAAAATTTTCAAGTATTGTTTTTATTATATTTATTTAATACATTAACATAAAGCAAGTTTATGTCACTAATTTTGTTTATATAAAAAAAATTATTGAAGTTATAATATAGCTCTTAGTAAGCTATAAAAGTTTATCAGCTAAATGATTGAATCATACATTTTGTCTTAAAAGACAAAAACTTAAATCTATATAGAACTTACATGTTTTTACTTTTTCTTGAATAAATAAATAAATTAAACTTGTGCATATTTCTAGAGGAATAGATTAATTTAGTTGATTAGAAAAAATCTTATTCATAAATAAAATAAATAGCTGAAAGTCTAAAGGCAAGTCTCCTCTATTTATTTTATTCATTAATATTCAGTAAATAATTTATACTGAGATCTTACTTGTTGAATGTCTAATACAAGCCGTAATCCATTTTCAGATCCGGGCATTTCTTGAACTCTAGTATTTTCTGATGATTGCAAGAGTTGATTGAACGTATAACAATTTCCATAAGCTGTTGATATTCGAACAAAATCCTAATAAAACAACATAAAAGTTCAAGTTTTAAATATCAAATGTTACTAAAACTTTTTATAAATTATATAATTTATTCAATTTAAACTGCATAAAATTTATAACCATAATCTTAACAAAAATCATTCTATATATGCTAAATCTATCGATCTGCTTATATATATGTAAAACATTACTAATAGTTGTCACTAAATTTTGAATTATATATATATTAAATAATACATACTAAACAAATTAAACATTACCATATTAATTTTTATGTGTGGATGTACATGATAAAACTTATTTTCATTATTTTACAGTAGAGTAAATAATAATAATAATAATAATAATAATAATAACAGTAGTAGTAATAGTAGTAGTAGTAGTAATAGTAGTAGTAGTAGTAATAATAATAATAATACTAATAATAACAACAACAGTAGTAGTAGTAGTAGTAGTAATAGTAATAATAATAATAATAATAATAATAATAATAATAATAATAATAATAATAATAATAATAATAATAATAATAATAATAATAATAATAATAATAATAATAATAATAATAATAATAATAATAATAATAATAATAATAATAATAATAATAATAATAATAATAATAATAATAATAATAATAATAATAATAATAATAATATGATGTAGAAAACAAAAAAAAACAGTGCATTAAGACATGAGCTTTGGAGATGGATTGTACATGGTTGAATAATTGTGAACATTTTCCATCGAGAGTGATATGGAACTTTCTACTCTGCACTAAGTTAATAATTAAGTATATAGCATGGCACATGAAATGGTAGTGTTAGCTAGCATATCAATCAAAATGCAAAAAAAGACAGTGTCAAATACAGACTCTATATCTAGATAAACTGCAGTTGGAGCATATTTTTTTTTAGTCTTGAACTGCTTTAAACATCAGAGCAGCCTGTATGGCAGAATAATCATTTTCTGCGAACTACAAATTGGAGATTAGAGGTAGAATGTATGGCTCTAGATAATCTTTGACAACTTTTTCCAATATCTTAATTTCCACTGGACCCATGAAAATTGGACAAAGGGTGGAAAGAGTAGTGCTTAAGCCTGGTTTTTTGGTAAATGGTACAATTGAGATTGGATATGTCATATATAATTTGGGAAAGATAATTTGCTAAATCACAGAGGTACAATATAGTAAAATGTCTAAGGTGGGTAAACATAAAAGTAAAGATTCTATTGGAACCTGAGTGTCCCTTCTTAAGATATATACAAAAAACGTTTTCAGGCATCTAAATTATACATACTCACTAACACATCCCATGCATAATGTATGTGGATAATGCCACTGTTTTCATGACACCTTGTAAGCATTTTATCATATGACAAACCATTCTCAATCATATACTTCCACTTATAACCTTAGAATTTAACATGAGCAAAACAGCAGCATTATTTATATATACTAACAAAGCCATGCAATCAAATATTCCAAGGAAAGGCAACCCCTTTCTTAAGCTTCCCATTTTACATGGGCTCATTTCCATGAAGAACACCTTACAAAACAAACATCAACACAATGTCACATGGATTATAAAGTTTTTCTCCAAAGCTTATCTTCCTCTTTATGATAAAATTCACTGCTTAAATATATACTCATAATGACTAAAATTACATATTATTTGCCTATTGTAAATTTTCAAAATTGGTTTATTTCTGTTATCTCTTCTCTCTGCAATAATGATACTATGGGGCAGAAAGATAGTTTTAATATTAGCTAAGAGACTTAGTAATATACCCTTTAATAATGGTCTAGGCCTTCACAGTATCCAAGTGTTGTATATTCAAAAAGACATAAATTCAATTACACCAATTGTTTAAAAGTTCCTAGTGCTCCAATCACTGTTACTAGTCATACCTGCTGATAGACCTTCTTCTCTCTCAGCTTCATTTCTCACCACACTTTATCAATTGATCACATCTGGATAAAACTGATCAATCTTCCCCATGACAAATAAGTACACATATTGGCAAACATATGTCACCATACTATATACAGAAGCCAACAAAGATTTATCTTCTCCAATGCTCAGTATCAGTAATTGAAAGCTACTCTGCTCCTTCAAAAGATGATCCCTGGGCCTAAAATTTTCAATTTTCTAGTTTGTCTGAAACCTACATGAATTACCAATATCTCAGTTTCTCCAATATCACTGTTTATAAAAATATAAATTCGATCTGTGCCTTATATCATGTGAGAGGGAACACAACGATACCTCTTTCAGCAGTATCAAGCCCTCAATAAAATCAAGACTATTACACTAAATATATATAGATGATGAGATTCATCTATACAACTGATTCAATTCTATCAGAAGTTACACCCTCTAACAGCATGAACAACAATAC
Organism: Epiperipatus broadwayi; assembly: GCA_028023455.1. NCBI lineage: Eukaryota > Metazoa > Onychophora > Udeonychophora > Euonychophora > Peripatidae > Epiperipatus > Epiperipatus broadwayi. Next base: position 49,125 of record JAQFVV010012572.1, on the reverse strand, counting down.
CAGAAGATATTCAGCTACATTTATCAATAAGCACCAACAAATGAATGCCCAAGACAACAATACTGCATCCCCAGATATTTTTCTGACCCCTGATCACTACTAAAACAAACATCTAATCAACAAAAAGTTGTTGTCCAACAATAACCACATTGAATGGCAGTCAGTGGTATCATCTATTACCCTCAACATAGCTCACCTAATATAACTGCATTCAAGACTGTCCACCATCACATTATAGAATACACCCTTCATTTATCATCTACCACCACATGCTCTCCATATGTAATTCTACTCTAAATTGGCTTTGTTCTTCATACAGCACTTATAACTTGATTTCATACCATGGATAATAAATTATCTCCCTATTGTACTGCCAGATTAATAAATACAAGAACAATAATCAAGATTATTTTAATGACTGTATATAACTTCCAATATGATGCCAGATTTTAAAATTTTAATTATCTATATAAGTATAAAATTATGTTTTACATTCAACTGTTTTTTAAAGATTTCAATGATTAACCTTGACATCCATCGCTGTTTCAAAAACTAGTAGCAACATATTTTGCAACCTGTTTAATGTAACTCTTAAAATAAACCCATATAAAAAACCTGCACAAAATGATTGTATCTATAACCTTTGCAATCAAAATTATGCAATTTTATGTAACCCAAAGGATTAATGAAGTTTGTTGTTGAAACATAAAAACCATAATAATAATAATACCAAAGCTAAAAGAGTATTATTTACTTGCTTTAAAAATTGTATACTTCAATAAAATTTGATTAGTTGTCATTGTTTCTAAATCTGCAAACGTGTAAAAATGATCAAGAAGTAAATGTCCCCCAAATTCAATCAATTTTTATAAATATTATTGGTAACATTAGTTTGCCTTCTTAGCAATATTAAATTATCTTTAATATATACTGGAATGTGTGTGTATATATATATAATACAAATAAATTATCCCAATTTTAATTAAGCCAGTAAATCTGAAAATTATGTCAAGAAATCAATGTGATCCAATTGAAATTAGATAGCTTAAGGTAGAAAAATTTTATTACTATCGAAAGTAAAAAAATGTAATCTTTACAAAAAGCTATTAATCAGATATAAATTAATGTATATCTCTGGAGATTTATGATGATGTCATTTTAGTAGTAATTATATGCTAACTATTTGCATCCTTTAATATTAAATATTGAAAATCTTTCCAAATACATTCATTTTTAAGTAGCAGCACACAGGTTAGTATATAATACATTTTTGAGTGCTATTATTATCCTCTCTACTTCAGGTGTTGCTGGCCTGGACAGGGTCAATACAAGCATAGGAAATGAATAGGGACCTTTATATTAGTGAATTTTAAACTTAAAACAATCCTTTAATCAATTGAACTATTGTGTGCAATAGTCAGCAGAAATTTTCCACTTTTTGTTAAAAGTAAAGTTAATTAATGGCTTTCACTTAATATGCATTATCACATTGATTGAGTTGCGAGATAATTTGCCATTGCCATCTGAACAGCTTTTTAAAATTTCTTTCATTGTTCTTTTTTCTCCCTATTCAATATTTTTATATTTATCAATCAATCATATGCCCATTGCTATATATATGGTTTGCTTCTTTAGATACATCTTTTTATCTTTTCTAATTATCAGTTTGTGCTCTTTCAATTGCTTTCCAATGAGATGACTGGCCTCACCAACATACATCTTCCAAATTATATTTCATAGATATAGTTTTTGTTTTTCAGCATTTTAAGCTTAGATTTTGTAGATGTTAGAATTTCTTGCAGAGTGGTTTTGGAAAGCTGTTTTTTGTTATATGGATTGTAGAATTTCATTAGTTTGTTTGTTATTTTTAGAATTTATAGATACACTATAGAACAAGCAATTGTATTTTCTTTTGATATTTCCCTTTGTTGTCTATTTAAGATTTTCTTATATGACATCTGATAGATAACCAATATTAAAGAAAAATTGTTCTATGCAGATTGTTTCTTTTTCCAAATGAGGTTTTAAACAAAGTTCATATTATGAGGAATTATAATGTTTAAAAACTTGAAGTGCTAAAAAACAAAAACAGTGTCTATGAAATACCATGTGAAAGTGGAAGGGTGTATATTAGTGACACCAGTCTCTCTATTGAAAAGTGATTAAACACAGCTGATAATTACAAAAATAATATCTATCTAAAGTTTCAGCCCATGTATGTATCAATAAATAGTGTATGTTTTATTGGTAAAATACAATAGAGTAAAATAAGTATATAAAATTTCTAAGAATTTGTTACATGACAATAAATCAATCTAATGTTAATATCTGGAAGTTACTAATTAACCTTTTTCAAAGGAGAGTAATTGGAGAACTGACATAGATAAGTATATAAAATATCTACTGACTTCTGCCATTCGTAGAATAGATCAGTTGGTCAGAGTGTTATCTAAATTCAATATTTACAATCTAAAGATCCAAGGTCAGTTCCTATGCCAGTAGTCTTACTGTTTAGTCCAGGAATACCTGAAGAAGATAAAAAGAATAATTCCACTCAAACAATTGTGTTCTGTACTAACGTGTGATATTACTAATACTTGAATGTATTTAAAACAATTAAATAAAGTTAGAATTTTTAATTAACAACAATATTTAATATTAGATGATGAAAATAGTCTAACATAAATTACTACTAAATTCATGTACATGATTTAAATTTGAACCATATCAATGTATTCTAAATACTGAAGTAAAAGTACAAGGAAAGGGTTAGATTTATTAGCAATTTTATAACATTTTGTAAACATATTAGATAAATTTATTTTTTCATTGCTGTATCTAAAAGGCCATTCTAAAATGTAGGATATAATGAAGATAATGTAAATATAATTGTATCTTTATTTATATATATGGTAACATAATATTATTTATTTGTAAATATAATGTTTGACTAAAAGATTATGATGTTCATGTAGAAAACAAACTATCTTTTATTCAAGTTTTTCTGATCTGACTAATGACAGTAAAGGAAAATGCTAAATTTAAAATAGAAATTGTATATTTTCATTGTTGAGTGACTTTTGATTTCTCCACTTTTTTCTTTAAGGTTAATAAATAGTTTTCAAGCATTAGATTTTTAAAATTTTTTTCTTTTTACTTTATCTTCTCTGTCCAGAGTTCAATTGTTTTTTTCCAATTGAACACTTACTGTTTTTTATTTTGCAATTATTCTTTGTATTCTTTTAATTATTTTAATAGATTTCATGCTACTTCAAAAAATTATTTTCCAGTTTGAAGACTGCTTTTTCATTATTACAGGAAAAATACTTGTCTAGTTGAATTTTTGGTTCAATTGAAGACAATTCTTGAGATTAGCAATTTGATATTAAGACAAATATGCAGTAAATTAATAATTTCTATTAGTCATTCATTAGACTAGAGATTATCCATTTAATGAATATTTCTATAGTGTAACTTTTGCTACAACACACTCATATAAGGTATGGAGAATGGTGTGGTGAAAGTTATACTACAGAAATATTATTTATTAAGTGAATAATCTTTAGTTTAATAATGATTAATAAAAATTATTAATATACTACTATTAAATGGTTTGTGCCAAAGTTGTAAGGGTAATATGTTTGATACTTATCAATTACACTATAGTAATTCCCTATCTATATAGACTGAACAATGATAAAGATATGTGTAAAAGAATGCATTCTGAGCCAACTGATGAGTGCTGGTTCAGCATGAAATGTGCATCTTGGGGAAACATGTATTTTATTCACATACCTTTGGTCATATGTTTATGATTATGTCCCTCCCCAAGGTGTTAAAAAGTGGATAGAAACCAGTCCCTACCTTGAGTGAGAGTGATGTAGTGAAAATTACACTACAGAAATCTTCAATTATACAGTGACTTTATATTTTCACAGTTGATATTATTTTTTATTGGATTTATTCTTCAAACTGTTTTGTAAAACTTGAAACAAAATAAAAAAAAAAAAATTCTCTTTACGATAAAAATAAATACACTGTATTTAAAAATTATACTGATTTTATTTATATCAATTAAAGAAATTAATGGATTAATTTTTCGAAGGTAAAAAGATTCCTAAACTAATTTCTGATGGATTTTAAAGAAATTAATGGATTAATTTTTCGAAGGTAAAAAGATTCCTAAACTAATTTCTGATGGATTGAAGGGGGAGGGATTGTAAATATGAAAAAGACATTGTAAGTCGCAATTTTGAGTTATCACATATGTATTATGTACAGGGAAAGAAAAAAAAACCCTTTCTAAGAAGTTAAACATCTACAAAATATTTTAGATATAAAATAAACTGTTCATTTTTATCAATAATTGGGAGAGTTGGAAAAAAAATTGTATTTTTTCTTTTTTTTTTTTTAAAAATATAAATTAAAAAGAGATAACGATGTAAAACGAAGACATTTATAAAATAAAATCATGATATAAACATTAAATTTCTTATAACTAATATGGATGTCATTATCTCTCTTTTAAGTAGGATGATAACTTTTTGATCATAACAAATGTTACGAATACATACTAAAAAATTAAATGAGTTAATTAAAAAAAAATCTTACGACAGACATATGTTTTTACATATTTAGGAATCTGGTTAAAATGATAAGGGAAAGTAATCGAAAATTATATGGAAATTGAATTGGAATTAAAAAAACAACCTATATCAAGCAAATGATAATAAAAATGAAAAAAGACTTTTGTAAAATTATGTTATTTAGAATAAGAATACTAAGGTATTATGATAAAACATCTGTGAAAAATGCTTATTGAAAAAATTAAAAAGTTGGAGGGGTGGGTAAACGAGGAATATTATTATAGAAAAGATGTTAGAGAAATGTTAAAAAATGAAAAGAAGAAAAATAACAATCAATATATATATATATAAGATTGATAGTTTAAATATTTTTAGAAAAAGAAGTTAGCATCTAGTTCCTCATATCCAATTGGAACATTCTTTATAAAGATAATGTTTAAAATTAAGAAGAAAAAAACCTTTCTGAGATATACATCTGTATGTTTGATGTCTAAGAATGTAATAATAAAAATAATTATAAAAATAAAAAGACTAATGAGGTTTGAAAAAGCACTTTAGAAACATTTGTGAAATTTTATCTTGAATGAGCAGCTGATTATAATGATTTATTTGACTGCAAAGATAATTTTCTGTTATCTGAAAGGAGACTAAATGATTCTACTTGGAGGCCTTAAAGAAATTGAGCAGGATACATTTCCTAATGTCCATTCTATACAACCATGTTACTGCAGCTGTTATTACTATGTGATTATTTATGCAGTATACAAACATGGATGAACTGCTTACTAATACCCATTAGTCAGTGTGACATTATTGGCTTTTTACCTCATAGTTCAAGATCAAGCATGGTATTTTTTCTCTGTTGCCTGATAGCTCTGAACTAAAATCTATTTAGTTTTCTTGAAGAGAAAAATTAATATGTGTGTAAATGAATTTTTTTCTAATAAATATTTACAATCATGACTGACAAAAGTAAATCAAGTGTCATATTGCAGAAGACTATAAAAACACTAGTCAAGGCAGCAATTGGTGTCTGAAAGTTAAGAGTCTAAAAATATACTGATTGCAGACCCTGGCTGCCATTTTATATTTTATTTAGGTACTTACAACTGCAGATCACTTTCAAGTAAAGAGAGATTTCAAAAATTGGAAGAAGGACTATCTCATATTAAATGGAACATTATTGAACTTTTTGAAGTTAGGAGAAAAAGTGAGGAGACAATTGATTAAAAAAAGTGGACATGTACTGTATTACAAAGACACATATGCTTGAAGTAAGTAGAGTAGGATTCATTATAAATAAATAGTAGAAGAACAATATTGTGACAATGATGATTTATCAGACAGAGTGGCAAGATTCAATTTAATAGCAGATATCAAATGCAGATAAATTCTCATTGTGATGAAGAGATAGAGAACTTTTATTTGAATGTACAAAAGACTTTGGATCAGACAAAATCATTTTAAAATTTTCATGGAAGATTTTAATACTAGAATTGGTGAACAATTTAAAGATGACATGCTGTAGGTAAATTTGGTTATGATGATAGAAATGGGAGAGGTCATAGACACATGCATCTTGCAAAAAAAAATACAAAAAACTTTTATATTACGAATTCTTTTAGTAAGAAAAGTGTTAAATGTAAATGGACATGAAAGCATCCAAATGAAGATACAACAGAATTGGATTATACTTTGACTATCAGATAATATATATTTCAAGATTGTAATGTTCTTAATAAACTCAACATGGAAAGTGATCAGAGTTTAGTAAAATGTAAGATACATGTTAATGCAAAACTAGAGAGATTAGGGAAAACAATATTCATAATTAATATTCCTAATCTTAAGAAAAATTCTAATAAATTTAAATTAGAACTTGCAAATTTATTTTAAATATTAACAGATTTTGAACAGATTTGAATAAAATCAATAAGAAAATAACTAATACAATTTTAAAAACAGCAACAGATAGCTGGTACAAAATGTAGTAATTTATCGGTAAAATTTTTTCTACTGAGACAAGACAATTTATAAAAAAAAATGAAGGAATGAAAATATATAAAAATTATGCACTAAAAAGGATTGAATATCTCTGATTTTATAAACTGGTGTGAAAAGAGTTGGTAATGATATTGTGAACTAACAAGGAAAGCTATAGAAGACAGTAAGTCTTAAGAATGTAAAAGAATATTTTGGTATTGGTAGGAAATTTATTTTTGCAATAAAAAAAGAGATGGAACTATTATTAAAAAAAAGATGACATCATGAAATGTGTAAAAGATTTGATCAAGAATTATATTGCAATAAAAAACAAGTAAAAGTATCCACTACAACTATTATATCTTCTGAATAACACAGAATTTTAAATGAAAAAGTGAGCCATGAAATTAAATTTATGAAGAAAGTAAAAGCTCCCAATAATAATGGAATTATAATTGATATCTTAAAAAAAGCAATGTTAAATAATAATTTTTTTTGGGTAAAAATTATATACTAAATGTTTAAGTATCAAAGATATACCAGATGATTGAAAGAATGAAGTATGAATATTAATATTTTAAAAAGATGATAAAGAGGTTTTGTAAATTACAGACCTATTAGTCTTTTATCAGTTCTACACACAAGTTTTACCAAAATAATTACATTTCGTCTATAATGAACATTGGATTTTAACCAACCAAAAGAACAAACTGGATTTAAAAGTGATTTTAGTACAGTGGGTCATATCAAAGTATTAAGAGAAGTAATAAAAAGGACCAATAAATATAAATTTCCATTATTCTATGGATTTGTAGATTATGAAAAAGCATTTGGCACAAATTTTTCAGTGATTAAAACATTGGATCATCAAAGGATAGAACAAGAATATTGTCATATTCTGAAGAATTTTATAAAATGCAATAGCAGCAATTGGATTAAATGATGATACTAAAATGATTGACATTAAGAAGGTTATACCACAGGATGACTCACTATCTCCAAAACTTTTTGTGAATTAAAATGGAAAGCTAAGTGAATAAAAGTAAATGGAGATTATTTAAGTCATTTAGATTTTGCAGCTGATGTAGTTGTTCTTGAAAATAATGCTTTAGAGCTTTAGGGAATGTTTCAAGACTTATCAGATGAAAATAATAAAGTAGGATTAAAGGTAAATATTAAAAAGACTAAAATAATGTTCAATGGATTTTTTCAAAATAAGAAAATAAAGGTTAATAATGGTGAGTTGAAAGAAGTTAACTACAAATATTTTGATCATATTATTATTACAGATGGAAACATAATGGATGAAATTAATTATAGAATTAAACTTGTTTGGAATGCTTTTGGTAAAAATAACTTAATATTAAAAGGAAATATACCTATGTGGTTGAAAAGAAAGATTTTTAATAAATGTGTTACCAGTTCTTACTTATGGATGTGAAACTTAGACACTTAACAGAGGAGCAATACAGAGTCTTCAAACCACTCAGTGAAGTACAGAGAGTTATAGGTTAGCAGTAACAAGAAGAGATTAAAAACAAAATATATGAGCAAGGGAACAAATATGTTTACTGATATCATTGAAGGAATTAAAAGGCTGACGTGGAGTTGGGTTGCATATAGTCCTAGAAAAGCTGATAATAGATAGATAGATGAAATCTTAAATTGAATTTCAAGAGATTATAAAAAAACCTAGAAAGAGATCACATGTTAGAAAGCTAGATGAAATAAGGAAGTGTGCTGATGTGATGTGGAGAAAAGAGGGTAGAAATTGGAGACGGATTAAACATGAAGAGACCTTCGTTCTGCAGTTGATTGATTATGGTTGAAATGATGAGGATTTAATGTTTTATTTATTACATAGTTGTTATTGAGTCTTTTAAAGTTAGTTTGTCTTTTTATGTGATATCTAAATTTCTTACATTTATTCTTGCAATTTTTTTTTAGTTCCTATCTTTTTTTCACTAATTTTTTTCTCGATTTTTCTGCTGTATCTGGTTATTATTTTTATTATTTATTAAGTCCATATATTTATATTTTTTAAAAAAGTACATTCGACTGTTAACAATAGATTGGATATTTTATTTTTTAGAAAATTAAATTTGCATGTTAAAACTACAGTAGATTCGCACTGTCTTTTGATGAATTCTTGAAAAGATCAAATACAGAAAAATAAAATAATAGAATAACATTTTCAAGCGAAAAAATTAAACTGATGGCGTAAAGTTATTTCAGTAAAATTAATTTACATGCTTACAGGTATCTAGATATCACAATGTGAGTATATTACATATAAACAAATACTTTTTATAATAGTAAGAATCAAAATGAGTGAATGAGTTTAATAAAAGAATTATTCAAAAAGAGTTTTGATAGAAATAAAATTAGAAATATATGTATTTCCGCAATCTTAATGGTTGTATTATAATTTATAAACAAACTTAGTGAGTTTTATTAGTTTTAACAGATGGTTTTATAAAATTTATAATTAAAATTTATTTTATACATATATAATAACAAGAAGGATCATAATAGTCCACTCACAGTAAGATTTAGTCTATAATAATCAAGAATAATATATTACCTTAAGAGATTTCTAAAAAGTTATACATAAAACTTTGAAACTTTTATTTATTGGACCTAAATTATATTAAAGAGTTGTGTGTGTGTGTATATATATATATATATATATATATATATATATATTGTGCCCTTTTGTATGGGTCACCATCTAATTTTTGTGCTAATCTGTTAAAAATTTTAAATTTAAGATATATTTGAATATGTGATGTTAATTTTGCTTATGGTAATATTTTAAAAGGTTTAATTAAAGCAATCTATGAGTATTTGATATGTGAAACTGTGCTGAAATTGAGAGAGACATTTTAAGTAAAGATGATAGTAGTATATGGTTGGGAAAACTGGCCATAGTTAATACTGCATTAATATATTTAATAAGTAGGTATTTAAAACTAAAAGTGTTTAAAAGACAAGTTAAAATTAAATGCATATATTTATTATTGATAAAATAATGTTATAAAAGAATATAAATATTTTTAATTATTATAAATACTTAAATAGAAGATTAATATTTGATTTTAATAATATCGAATTATTAATTTAAAATCTGTTATAATATCTTATTTATTTTAAAAATGTTTATTTTAAAAAATGCAATTGTTAGTTATTTTTAGATTATAACAAGCGTTTCTTGTGTTGTAGAAACAGATATTAGTTAAATATGCACACACATGCTTGGAAGTTATCTAATAAAGTTGTACAACTATTTTAAAAAATCATGTTATAAAATTTATAAGTAATACGTGAGCTATCACGAGATAAAATAAAGATAAATCAATGTAGAATATTAAATCTGATTTTTTAAAAGTATTGCTTTAAAAATATAACGTATAAAAAAGACTTAGTTTATTTTAAATAATCTTCTAAAAGTTAAAATTAAAATCAAGTAAGTAAGAATATTTTAAAAGAATGTTTAGTGGATTTAAATAAATGATAAAGATTATTTAAAAAAATTTAATAATGTAGTAAGTATTAAATATTAAATAAGTCATTATTTATTTTTGATTTTGTGTTGTTGGTAAATATGTAAATAAGCCAGCAAGTTGATTGTTTAAATGTACCAATCAGATGGGAAGTTTCTTCCGGTATAAAAGCTTAGTTCAATTGTTATGAGAGGACTCTGTGATTGATTTTTCAAGTTAATTGTGTTATTAAAAATAGCAAAGTAAATTTGATAGACGCTCTCAAAATCAATTTTAAAATTACAAGAGTGTCATTATAAATAATTTACAAAAGTTTTAAATGATAGACATGCAGTGTTAATTTAATTTTTCCCTATCAGTCGTCTCTATATTAAGCTCAATTTACAAGCAAATAGTCATGGGAACATCATATATAGTGAAAATATATCGGAAACTTTATTCTAGAAGTATGACAAACGCTGGATTAGTTCGGAAAATTACGAGATGGAGAAAAGTAGTATTTTGGACAGTATATAATTTTAAAAGCTAATTGCTATTGACTATTAGAAAATTAAATACTTTAAAGAATAAAATACTTCTTTATAAAGAAAGTATTTTGTAAGATATAAATTTAAATATATCTTAAGGAAAGATATTAGAAATAAAAGTAGTTTTATAAATACTTGCCTTGCTAAGTCTTTATGTTTAAAAGACTGAATGTTGACAATTTTGAAAGGCAAATAAATTGAAAATATAATTAGCTAAAAGTCTTAAGATAATAAAAATTATTATATTGAAATAATCTAAACGCTGGTTGTTTGGATGAAGAAACTTATTCTTACCTGGATATTTTGTTACGGAATGCGCAAGTAATACATGGACGTCCAAGTCAATTTAAAATAATTAAATATAAATTTTTATAAACTATAGACTAAATTAAAATAATAACTTTTGAATAATATTTTAAAAAACTAAATCAGGATTCAATAAACTATTTTGATTTTATTTTTGTTTTCCTTGTGGGACTTATTTTAAAAGAAAAACGTTTTCATTTTTCATAAACTTTTAAAAAAACGTGATGGACTGAAAAAGAAATGGTGTTTTAGTGAATGTGTACCTAGGATTTAAGAACTATTATGTTGAAAAGAAGACATCGTGGAGTTACGTAATATGAATTCTATTTTACTTATCTAATATACAATTTAAATATTATTAATCTATTAAAAATAAGATAGGTACATTTCTTAAATAATAACTAAAAATAATATAATGATTAATTGCATAAGTTTATTTTATAATTAATATAACACAGAATATTTTAAAGAGTGTTCGTGAGTGTAAATGTGAATTATTTTATGAAGATGTAATTCTGAAGAATATTGGAAGACGGACTGTACATTAAATCATTATGGATGGTAAAATTGTAATAATAATAATTTTGATGTATTTAATATGTTTTCTTTAGATCAACTAAATGTTATGTTGTTTTGGAATGAATGTATAAATATTTTAAAAATAACATCGGAAGATTATATTGGCAGTGACAGTTTTATTTAAATATGCATAATTTGAATTTATGATAAATACGATGCAACCTTACATAAGAAGCTTAGAAATAATTATATGATTCTTTCGTAAATAAATTTTGATATTTTATGTTATAGTATTAGAATTATATTTATTATTCATAGGTAATTATTTTTATTGCAAGTTAGGAAAAGATTTAAAAGTCTGTATTTTATTTTTGTTTATTGGATAAATTACGTTAAGTTTTATGTAGAAGTTTATATTTGGATTGAAGGTTTACCAAATATGATGATGAAGTATAAATAGTTTGGATAATTAGTATTTTATTTAAAGTTGAAGGTTGTTTGTTTTCCGGAAATTTTAAATAAGTTTTAGAGGATGTTTTGTAGATAGAAATTTATTAAGAAGGAGTAGAATAACACATAAAGTAAAGTAATAATTTTACATAGAAAAGAATCATAGAATTTATCTAATATAATACTTTATGAATTTGAAATTGATGAATAATTTAAATATTATTATTTTAACAATACATGTATGTAATGCATATTTGATAAAACATATAGCATAAATTGCATTAAGTGAAATATAAAGTTATAATCAATTATTTGTTATTACATTACGAAGATACATTAATTTCTCTATTATAATATTAAAGTAGTACTAATAGTAAAGTGAACACATACTATTACATTATGGAATGAATAACATTAATACTTAATTGATGTAGCAATTTAATTATTAAAGTTTTATTGTTTACATATGCTACATAAATAGTATTTACATAAATTTATTTGTAATAATTGAAGCTTACTGATATGTATTTAAAGTGTAAGTTCGAAAACATACTTCAATGTTATTAGTACAGATTTTAAAAGAATATAAATTATTTCTTAAGAGTATAAGTTGATAAAGTGTAAACATTTTGTATTATTATTTTCTTATATTTTTATTTTTTTTTTTGTTTTCTAATTTTGAACTGTAAATATTGTAAATAGATTCTTAATTAAAGTTAATGTAAATAAATTTGTTTAATTTGTTTTAAAAGTGTGTCGAGTTCATTATTTTGCACCACAGATTTGACAGAGATAATTTGAATAAACATAATATTTGCACAATGTGAATTTATTAATATTATTTTAGAAATAAATAAATATTTTCCTGATTATCATTTATGAGAATTGATTGACATTAACATATCATATTGAATGGTCATAGAGTAATTATAATGATAATATAAGAGTAAATATTATTTATTGCCACAGACTATTAAATTATAAGATTTTGATCTATTCTAAAATTAAGATACTATATGAAAATAAAAGATATACATATGATTATTTATTTATTTAATACTTAATAATATAACAGAAATAGATAAGATTAAGTTATACCCTAAGATTAGTATTGAGTATTATTATTATTAGAATAAGTTAGATGTATTTAGGTTTGATATAAAATCCTTATCATACTTATTTACATGAGTTATCATTACTTTAAGATAATTAGAAGAACCTGAGATTATTTAATTATATTTTAAATATTAAAAGTTAAGATTTATTTGTTTATTTTATTATTAAAGATAATTTATTTTATTTTAAAAGCCATAAGAATGCTGTAGATGTAGTAAGAGGATAGTAAGGAGGTAATAGTATTCTTATGCCATTGAGACAATGTCTTGGGAGATATTGACTCAATGTAAATCTACTTATTACTTTGTAACTTTACTTCACAGTCTCATGATTTTGATAAATACTTATTTAATTAGTACATACTACATAACTATATTGATTTTAATAATGGATAATAAATTTAATTAGAATATGATAGTATAAAAGTAAATTAAAGATAGATATGCAAATTTTAATTAAGCATTATAATTTAATTGAGCTAGTCGTATTTCAAACTATATTATACATCGAGAAGTAAGGGTACAATATATATATATATATATATAAAGGGAAATTGAAAAAGTCTGCCAAAATATGATAAAATAAGTGCTGTTCACTGAATAGTTTTCAGATTTGGGTAATCATGAATATAACAAAAATATTATGATTTATCAGGGCTAGCTGGTCTGCAAGTGCCTCACAAATTTCAGCAACCACATATAATAAATAAAATCATGAATCAAATGGTTTTCTCTACTTATGCACTAAACATTTGGGCAGTCTAAAATATACATAAATTTATTTAGGCGACAAAAATATATAACTAATAAGTAGACAAATAATATGTTGTTCCACAAACAGTTCTATGGCAGTTTAGATTTGTATTTACAAAGGAATCATGAATTTGTAAGGTGTCAATGATCTAGAGATAAATACCTTGCTTGGCAAAGAAAATAAATTCAATAAATGATGACTTACTTGATGATAAAGTATAGCATGGATATACAATGAATTATCTTAATTATAAACTAAATTGGGTGATAAAATAGTTTTATAATGATTTATGCAATAGACAAATCAAAATACTTAGGTTACTAATAACAATATAAGTTTATTGAAATAAGCATTAATTCATTAAGATGTCTAAAATAAAGATTATAATTCTTATTTACTAACTGCAATCTAGTGTCCTATAATATATTTTTATAACCCCCCTCACTAAATTGCAATTAATAGAAATGATTTTTGATTAACATTATTAATCCATACAGTCATAAAATGGTTAATGACAAACTTTTTCTCACACACAAAAAAATGTTAACAATTGATTTATGTCTTAATTACATGAATCTATTATTTAAGCTTATATTGAATGATAAGATCATTATAATAAAAATTATTAATGAAAAAAAAAGACTTTGATAAATATTTTGTCATTAAACTACTATTATACTCTTAACAATTATTAATAAATGGTATTTATGTCATATAGATAATTTAGAAAAAAATTTCTTCTAGTGTCTGATACCAAGTTTAGCTGATATATATTATTCTAGCTTAGATTCCATTATCCCACGACATTTTTCTTGGTATATCAATGATAACAAAATACAAATGTAGATTTTCATAAACATTTTATCCTTAAATGATATTCAACTATTCCTTTGTTAATATTACAATCCATGATAAATTTTGATAGGTTCATAGCTTCATGGCAGTTAGACATAGCATTTGTTGTTGTAATCATTCCATTTAGTCATAAAGATATTAAATGAAGAAGCTTTTGTTCCCCCTTTCCAAGTTTTTTTCTACTCACAATGCATCTTTCTTTACTATAAGTTCAGAATCTATTTATAAAAGTAAGGTAAATAAGCAAAAACTTTTAAGAAAAAGAAAGTATATATGTGCTTCTTGCTGAAATCATTTCTGAAACTATGGTAACACAAAATGCAATTTTTTATCATTTCCTTGTTTTTTAAATATTGGCTCTGAACATGTGGTCTTTTTTTAAATCTTAATAAGGCATTGTCATCATTTGATAATAACTGACACAAATTATTTCATTATTAAGTTTAATAAAGAAATGGTTCACTTATTTCAGATTCATTCAAAACAATAAAAAATATTTTATTAAACATATAACCTTTTTAATTGTTTTCTTTATTTGTTATTTATAAACTATAAGAAAAGTATAGATGGCAACATGTGTACATCACAATATATATTTGAAGATATTTGCATGATATTGTAGACTAATCTTTGCTTAGGAGTGCATGTCAAACTAGCTTTTTTTGAGTGGTTAAAGTAATGTATAATACAGTTATTGTGTATGCATGCTTAAAAACATCTGCTGTTAATACATTTTGAAGTTGATATATTATTTGATCATTTGGAATAAAACATGACAAATATTATTAAAGCAATTAGCAAGATTCTGCATTGGATATAGATTGTTTAGTGATGTTAATTCTTCAATTCTGTTTACTATTTGCTCAGATTTTACAGACATTAGCTATGTACTTCATGGTTTATGGGTTTACATCCAAACAAACAAAAAGTTCAATTATGAAGCATGTTAAGTACAGTACAAACAACTGAAATATATTGTAATAAAATGAAGTTTAAATTTTACAAGAAACTATATATCACACAACTATGTGAACTATGCTCTTATAGAGCTTAATTATCAATAAACATCATAAAGAGGTCTGAAGACATTCCAACTAGAAGATAGATTTTTGAATAGCTTTATTAAAATTTTCAATTCTGCCATAGCATTCATAGGTTTCATGTCATTAACTAGGTAATTATTTGCATTTGAGAAACTGTTAAATATTATTTATAAAAGTAGATCTATGGGTAGTCCTGAATGTTTTATTGAGACTCCAATAATGTCTAGAAACACTTAACCCATTTAATCCAGCTTGTTTTACTGTTGCATCTAGAAAAATAAATTTTTTTGACATGAAGGAAATCTTAATTGAGCATCTGGAAAGAGAATATTGGTTTGAAATGAATATTGATTGGTTAAACTATATTTTAAATATTTATTAAACAGGTTTTGTATATTTTCTGTGAAATTGAAATAAATATATGTAGAGAAAAAACTCATCCTAAAACAAGTTTGATCTGTTATATTTTCTTTCACTAAAATTAAAAACATTACCAGTTTATTACACAGCTATGCTATTATATATAAATATCATCATCATCATATTAAACATTATCACTCCACTTTAAAATAAAAGTTTCTGCAAGTTAAATGTAGTTTATATGATACATAAACTCTCTTCCCTACATTACTTCAGCAACATATTCATCTTATCCATCTATTTAATATGTGATGTCTTTTTAGACAATCTACAATCTATTGAAATAGAGTTTAAAGCTCAATTATTCATCTATTATAAACTCTTCTAAAAATATGTTCTAACCAGTTCTAATTCAGTTTTTTAATTTTTCAATAGTTTTAGTAATACTTGTGTATATGTTCAACCAAGTAATCCTTTAGATCTCTTCCAATACTTTCAGAATGTACTTTTCCATGCTCTATTGTGCAGTCTAATGTTTTAGTAATGCTCTTTTAATAAGTGACCAAGTCTTAATTTACAAGTAGTTATTTATACCAAAATATTTTATTCAAATTTAATTCTATGAATAATTTTATCAATTATTTTTTCATGGCATTAGTAATCTTACCAAGGTATTTGTAATTGTTAAATTCTAATTCATATTTATCAACTTTATTTTCATTTAGAAAAACCATTAAACATTGGTTTTATTTTCTTCATGTTATCTGATAATTCTTGTAACATTTTATGCAAATCTGAAGTTTGATTTTAAAAAAATAATGTTTTCTATAAAATCTAGATAACTAAAATAGTGCACATCATTTTGTTAATCTTTGTAGTGCATTTTAATAAACATTGTTCAGAGTATGATATAAATTCTCATGTCTATATTTTTATAATACAGTAAACATCTTTTCATAATCTTTAGATCCAAAGTATATTGGTAACTCATAGTCATTGGGTTTTTCTATAAACTTTATTAATCTTGGATATATTCTACTGTGCTAAAATGTTATTTAAATCTTCCCTGTTCTTTTGGTTGGTTTGCCTTCAAAGCTTGCTATAGATAAATAGTAATTATCTTGTTAAATATCTTATAATACTTAATATCTTGTTTTATCCCTTTCTCCACAATCTTACAATTATTTGAACACTTTCATCATTTACACATTTAGTATATACTTTTTCCAACAATTTCTTTCTTGATCTGCTTATTTTATGTTATCATTGATAATTCTATTATTCCTTAGAAATTTTCCTTCTTCATAGATTTAATTCCACATAGCACATCCTCATTGGAAATATTAGCAATTCAGAA
This sequence comes from Epiperipatus broadwayi, assembly GCA_028023455.1. Taxonomy (NCBI): domain Eukaryota; kingdom Metazoa; phylum Onychophora; class Udeonychophora; order Euonychophora; family Peripatidae; genus Epiperipatus; species Epiperipatus broadwayi. The sequence goes on along the minus strand of JAQFVV010012572.1, from coordinate 31,767 downwards.
GATATAGTAATTAGAGTGGATATTTTGCTTTCTTTTTTTAGTAAATAGCTCTCTTTTTTATTACATTTAATGTTGTCCATTTCACTTTTATAATAAAAGTTGGTTCTTTTTTTATTACTGAAATAATCTTTTCACAGTACTAAAATGTTGTTTTATACGTTTGAGACTTTATATTCTTTTAGTTTTCCTTGCCAATATACAATTGTGTATTTTTATATTCACGTTGACTTTTTTCTATAACATTATTAAATTCCAGATATTCAATTTTTTTAATGGCTCATTTTAAAAAAATTTAATTTTCATACATCATCTTGTCTCAATTAAAAATTTATTGGTAAATTGTTTATTTATTTTTTAATATCTGCTATCTTTGTTGCAGTTCTTAATAGAATATTATTTATTTCAGTCAATATAAACCAAACCATCTGTATATTAATATTTTAAAATTATTTCTGCCTTTATAACCAAATTTATTCATAGTAATCATTTTATTTCTATCATTAAAATCTATTATAATAATTTTAAAATATTGCTTAATGGGAACAAAAGCATTTTGTAAATCTTATAAAAAATCTCCACTTCTTCATCACATCTTTCCTTAAAATCAGTATCTGTTATCCCACAAATCTCCGTAATGTTATTCTTCCATTTTGTATTTATAATGAATCCCAATTCACATATACTCCCAGTATTTGTGCTTTTGTAGTAAAGTATATGTCAGTTTTAAAATCAACTGTCTTTTCATCTTTTTTTAAATTTTTTTTACAAAGACCAGCAATATTCTATTTAATATAAGACAGTTTTTTCCTAAGAATAATATTTCTTCACTTCAAAGTGTTCTGAAATTGCAGGTAATTCAATAAAAAGTCATTACCTAATGACAATCTGTGTCTACAATCTGAAAATCTTTTAACACTCCCTGCACTGGCCATCAAATGCTGCCTTGGTTGATATCTTTAAAGCATTCTGAAAATGAGGATTATAATTTAGTTCTGTCTTCATGACCGTAATTTTAAAAAAAAAATCTATTCATACATATATTTACACATTTAACCTGTTTTGAAAAAAACACTAATGCTTTATCATTTGAAATCTTTCAGGCAATTGAGAAGACAAGCCATGATATTCAGTCCCTTATCTTAAACAAGAATATAATAATACAATAAATTAACTTTGATGTCATATGAATATTAATGAGCATACCCATCCATATTCATTTATCATAAAAATAAACATATGAATTGGATAATAGAAATATGTTCTGCTAGATTTTTTTTAAGGTCTCAAAAAGTAATCAATATGTTTTTTAATTAATAGTAAAAAAGTCCTTTCTGCGAAAAATATTTTTTATATTTCTTTATTGTTTAAATGAATATTACATACAGTATTGTGTGCGTGCGAGTGTGTAAAGTAACATCAATGTTTAGACAATACAATAGTTAATTGGTAAGAAATAAAAAAAACAGAAGGAAAAATCAATCCATTCTTTATAATACTGTAGAGGTTAATTTTTGGCATTTTCTATTATCTTACAAAATTAGCATGTTTATAAATACAAACACGCTAATATATAAAATATTTTAAAATTAAAAAATAAATAAATCTGCTTTTGTATTTCTGAATAATAAGTAATTAAATGACTGAATAAATTAATTAGAAAAATTAAAATAACAATAATAGTCAATTAAAATTTTATGTACTAAAAATAAAACTAGAAAAATACAAAACAAAGATAAAAAAAATTGACAGCAATAAAAGTTTTTTTTTAATAAATATTCTGTTTAAATCAAATCATAAACCCATCAGCACATATAAACGGAAGTATTATAAATATTAATTTATAATTGCTGAATCGGTTTGTTTAATGTTGTTTAAACTGGAAAACATTTCATAGCTTGTAATATAACTAATTTTTTGAATGGTAATTATAAAACAATATATCCCCACCACCCCAAATAAATAAATAAATAGATAAATTATCTACTAGAAAATGAGTTCACGCTGACAATTCTTTATTTTTAAGCAAAATTATATGCATGTGTTACGTTAATAAAAAATAATTTTCCATTTTATGCATTTCTGTTTACATGTGTGTGATCAGGTGGGTCAGATATGAGATGGCATGGAGAGTTGAGGGTCATGCGAAATTCCGAGTTTGAATTCCGCATACATTTACATATATATGCAGGTTTAAGCTTGTCTAGTGTATTAATTTACATTCTAGATTAAGTTTACGATTAATTAGATTAATTATTATCCGTAAATTTGAAAATCATTCTGTTTATTTATTAGAATTTTTTTTTTTACAGTGGTTTTATATTAAGAACAGTTGCCAAAACTTATAAGTGTATCATTAAAATCTTATTAAAACATGAACAAAACTATAATTTTGGCAACAACTAAAGTGTCCACTTTATTATTTCTCTTAGAATTACGTTAAAGTATGCTCTCATAATTTTTTTTATTTTTAAAATTGCATTTAAAATTTAGCCAATAGGACTTTAAACCACATTCAATTAGATTTTGCACATAGAAAATAAGTGATGCCAACAAAAATATAAAATTGATAAACCAAGGTCTTTAAAAATAATAGATAATAGCAGTGATTATTATTTTTTTAAAAAAATTTGACAAAACATTTGACTAAAATAATTAAAAAAAAAAAAGTGATGTTAATTTATAGAAATGCATGTTTTAATTCCTTTAGAAATTATTCATGAATTTAAAGTTGCATTCAATAAATTAAGTATATTAACATTAAAAGGAAATATACATTTCTGTTTGAAAAAAAAAAAGGTTTTTAATAGATATGTTATACGAACTCTAATTTTTAGATGAGAGACTTGGATACTTAACAGAAGAGCAATAGAGGTTTTAGACCACTTATTGAAAAAGGCAAGATAAAGTGGGATAAAAGTAAAATGCTTGAGTGAGAGAATAAACAAGTAATATTGTCATCACTAAAAGAATTAAGAGACTGAAATAAAGACCAAGACATATTGCTGATAATTGAAGAACAGCTGAACATATTGTTGATAATTGCCAAGTTTTAAATTGGATCCCAAGAAACTATAAAGGATCTAGAAAGGGATCACACTTGAGATGAATTAAATATGGAATTTAGCTGATTTGATATGAAGAAGAGAGACTATGGATTAGAAAACTGAATTAAACGTGGAGAAACCGTTATCCTACAATGGGTCAAGAATGTTTGAAAATGATGATGATTATATATAAAACTGTGTGCACATATAGGGTATATGTGCATTGACAAACTAAAATTCAGTCATTTAGATATTATTTAATAATTAATAATATTGTGATTTATCCACATATAAAATACTATGGAAGTCAATTCTTCAATGTGTGCTATTAAATAGACTTGCTCTATCTGCCAAAATTTTTTTAAAAGCATAGTTCTCATAAGGCAATTAAAAATGAAAAACTTTATTCATTTTGTGATATATAATCTGAACTTGTGTGAGTAATATGTCAGATTTAAAAATCAGGTTAGCAATAAAATCAAACCTAAATTTAGGCAAAGTCAATAAATATAGGTTTATTTAAAAAATAAGCCCTAAGAATAGATAGATGACCTATGCTTCTAAAATAATTATTGAGAGGGGAGTGCATATCTATTTATAGATATTATTGTAGCCTTATACATTTTTTTTTTAATGTCATAGCATCGTTGGGGACACGAACCCGCAACCCGGGCAACTGCCTGCAAGTGCAAGGCAGTCACGCTGACCTCTCGACCACCAATGCAAGACTAGCCTTATACATTTTCAGTGCAATGTACCATACTTATGACTTTTAAATTTATATATATAGGAATTTTCTGCATTCACATTTTTTATATCACTTTTGATTAATACTAATAATTTATTGGTTTAACAATTATCATATCATTCATAGCATAGAAATAAACATTAAATTCAGTTAGATTAATATATATATATATATATATATATATATATGTGTGTGTGAAAGGAAATCAAGTAATACATCATGTGACTTAATTTAATAAACTTGTACTATAAATGTTATATAATGAGCATGCTAATAACTCTTAAAATATTTTTCCAAATATCCCTATTCTCAGACCAGTAGCTAGAGCTAGGAACCGGTCTAAAGATAGGGATATTGGGAAAAGATTGTTAAAAGTTATTAGCAACTCAGTATACAATATAATATACCCATATGCATATAAGTTAAATAATTTAGCAATGTATACAGTTGTACCCTTGTGAAAGAAAATCAGTGCACCATTAGATTGCTGTTAACTTTACTTATACTCATTCAATAAGTATTTTAAATGCATAAGTGTACCCAGTATGCCTGGAGCTTATTTTTATATAAACCAACCCTTATTGACCATGCTTAAATGAGGACTCAATCTTATTATGTGTCTGATATTTCAATTGACAATGTTTATATATCGCTGGGAATTGAAAAGAAATGCTTCAAATATTATGGCATCATAATCTACAAAAGAATTAAATGACAACATGAATGAACATCAAATTATAGCATGTAAAAGCATATATTTCATATTGTACCATTTACACATATATGGTGGAAGTGTGTTGACATTGGGTAAGATTTAAAAGCTAAAAGAAATAAAATTTAAAAAATTGTCAATCTATGCAATTTAGGTTTTTTTTTTAGTATAATTTTATTTTTAGATATGTACAATGAATGTTATTTGTGTTCGATATATATTTAATTAAAGTAAAGTTAGAATTGGAAGAAATGGAAACACATACAAATTGCTAACCCAGATAGACATAAGAAAGTGATTAAAATTAAAGTAATGTTGTTAACAATAATTAAAGATGGCTGAAATAATTTATATAAAAAGAGAACTTTGTATCTCAAAAGCAAAAATGAATGTAGAAGATTATCAACTTGTATTTTGGTAATAAAACAAAGTATAAGAAGATATGTACAGAGATTTCAAACTGATCATAGATATAATGCACAAATTTAGAGAAAAGTCTTTTCCTGTGTTTTTCTGGCTGTTTTCACGTTGCAGCTTTTTCAAAGCCATAATAAATGCTTCCACCCAGAACTACTATGCTGAAACTAGTTGCTATATGTGAGTATAAACCAGAGTGTTTGCTGACACCTTCTCTTGCAAAAGTCACCAAAAGCTTCAAGTCTAGCCCTATGTATGAATCAGAGATGTGAAAATGTTACCAGAATGAAGTCATAATTAATTACTAGGAATCCCTTTGTAAAAGTACCAGGCCTAGTATGATAATCAATAATCTACATAAATGCAAGGAACCTATCAGTAAGTTATTAGCCATATCCTAACTCATGTCTAAATCAAAATGTTTACAAACTAAACTTAAATGATAAACTCCTAATCTAAACCAAAGGAAGAAGGAGAGATATTTGCTGTTTTATTCCTCAAAGTGAACTGTTTGAATTAATTCACATACCATACGCATTAACACTACTAATTTGAGATTTGGCCCTTTTTTCTACATTTTCAAATTCATTTACTACTTTTTTTTGTCCAAAATCAATTAATAATTTTCAACAAAATATTAAAAAAATTTAACACCTGGATAAATATTATAGTAAATGTTTTCAGAACACGTATATAGACCATTGAATTATAAACATATATTAATTTGTATGCTTCATTATTAGAAATATATTTAACTTTTTATTTTATTTTTTAAACTACAGACTCATATATTTTGAGCAGATTTCTGCAAAAACTGGAAATGACAATGACTGTAATTAGAGTCAAAACATTAATTATTAAAATAGTTTATTTTTAAGCAGTTATTTAGAAAGTTTATGATAGATCATGTGATACTTATTCGTTTATAAAATAAATAAAATGATTGCCATAAACTCTAATAAATGATTTATAAAATTTGTTTTTAAAAACATCTTGAAGATAGTTTATAATCTGTTACGTGTCTTTTGTGTCTGTTAAAAAAAAATTCAATTATTACAGCTAATAAACATTATAAGATTATTTATTAGATGCTACTAGCGTAGTTATTAAATAAACGTTACAGTCCTTCTTAACCAATTTGTTTATTTTTTGACTGTTAAACTAAGGTAAAAAAAAAGCAGGATTTAATTAATGAATGTTTAAATAGTTCTCAGTATTTGCTTTATGGATTGAAGCGGAAGATTACATAATATATTGTTTTTATTAATTAATCCAGATTAATTTTTTTACTGTTGACAACAGTCTCCAGTTTAATCTTAAAGCAATCAAATTAGAATTATAGAGTTGGTTATAAAGGCGTATACAGTTTTACTTTAAAGGGCGAGGTTTCCTGGAACCTTTCCTTTAGGCAATTAAATTTTCAAAGAAAAAAAAGATATACATTTTTACCAGTAATTATAGTAATTTTAAAGTACTAAACATTAAGATAATTTTTTTAATTTGTATTATTTAACATTATCTCACTTTTAAAAAATATTATTACCAACGCCAAAATATATAATATACGCATTATATATATATATAGCTAAACATTATAGACTTTTTTATTATTATTTCAGAGCTCAAGGTGTCTGCATGATTTAATGAAGTGATAAAAGCGCAGACTCTGTAGTTTAAGTCAGGGCCGGAGAAAGGGTCATCAGTGTCCTTATACAAAACAATAATTGGTACCCCTCCTCCTAAAAAGTAAAACAAATTCTACATGATTTTATTAGTGATTATTTATCTTTTCAGCATATATGTGCTTGAATGTATCAGTGTTATTAGATAGAGTGGAGAGTGGTGGGTTGTGTGAAAGTCTGTGCTCATATACCCTATATATTACATATATATGCACAGGTGTATATATAATAAGCCTGTGTTCAGTTAATACATTGTAGAGATGTCTGCCCATCCTTGCATATGTATTTAATGGATTATATCCTGTACATGTGGGGTTCAGATTGACCTTAGGTCAACATGGGTGTGACAAGAATCTCGGCCTCAGGGTGGCCTTTGAGCATTCCATCATCAGATTTTCAATTGGATGGATGGTTGAAGAGTTGGAGTGTGTAGTAGATTGGAGCCTATCCATTAAAGTATGAAGATTGTCTATCTTAATATATATCTGAGCACTTATAGTATATAGGTGTGGAAGATGATAATCTGGACCAACTGATGATTGCTGGTTTAGCATGAAATATGTATATTAGTGCTTATTTATTTTTTCAGCATATATGTGCTTGAGTGTATCAGTGTTATTAGATACAGTGGAGAGTGGTCGGTTGTGTGAACGTCTGTGCTCATATACCCTATATATTACATATATTACATATATATCACATTTTATACGCATATTATCGAGTTTTAGCCTCAGTAAATATTACTTAGGTAATCAATGTGCATTTAATAAATTTATAATTACAACTTTATTTCATAATTATAAATTTATTTTCTGAGCTTTTACAGAACTAAATTTAGATATTGCATACATCATTCTCTAAGGCTATCCTTGACAAATTTACCAGCCAAATTTTTTATAATTTAATTTTGAAAATGATCTTTCTCTGCTAGCAACACTTTTAGGAAAAGTTAGTAATATTCTTAATGATATGTTCAAATTTGAGTACAAAATGGTCAAATCATTTTCATGAATATAAATTAGAACATTAAGTGCATTTTGTATTGAAGTAATTCATTTGAAAATAAATTTTTATTATATAAGATGCTTATGTAAGTAAGCTAACATTTGTCAATAAAAGACTAAGACACATGTTGATAGAAGCTTTTCTCTACTAAACAATAATATTATTTATACTCATCTTTTTGCCACAAAAGTAATTAATTATATTCATACAATCTTTAATTACCTATCTTAATAAACAAAAGGAATAATTCTTATAGAATATTTCAAACTATATAATTATTTACACTTACTCTTTAGACACCTTATGGCCTCTAAAGTAACAGCAGAGACAACTTTAGAGACCAATAAACATATAAAATATATTTAAATTGTGAATAAAATAATTAATATCAATTAACTATCTCTCATTAAAGCAAATTACAGACATATTAAGTCATGATATTGAAATTATAATTATATAAACAATTTAAGTTACATTACCCATAGAAACTCTCTTTTTTTACTTGAACAACTATATATAATAATAAGTAAAAACAAATATCCTTTATAACCTAAATTTCACTCAAAGTCTTTAAGAGTTTCAATTATTTTTATTTTGATGAAATCTTTTAGAATGTTTTTTTTTTGAAAAAGAAATGAATGAAAACCTTTGCCACTTTAATTATAAAATCATAGAGCATGGACAAGAATTAGATCTGGAAAAACAATCAATGCTGAAGAAATTTTATCTTTTGAATCAATCCATTTATGTGGTAAACTTTAAGAAAATAATAATATGATGTTTTCCTTCATTTTTATAGGTGTAGAGTGAATAATTAGTAATTCCTTAGGGATAAAATTTGCTAGCATTTCCAAGAAAATTGTTTACAAAGATTAATTCTATTAATTTTTACAATGCAGATGTGTACCAATTTTTTAAATATTTGCTATAAACTATAGCACTTGGCAAAATAACTTATAAATTACATTTCAAAAACATGTTTAAATTTTATTTTTGAAAATGCATTTTACCTGATAAATATTTTTCATATGGTTCGTTGATTTATTAGGACAGTTGAGATGTATGCATATAAAATCTTAAAACATTTAAATAAATATTATATTTTAATAAAATCAAATATACAAATCACAATGTTCCAAAAATATTTATATTACAGATTTTAAAATAAATGATTATTTTATTTATTGTTCTTACAATAATTGAGTTTTTATTTCAAATTTAAAATAACTTTACATGATAAATGCTGCAAAAGAAAGCATTTAAAAAGTCTCTATCTAGAAATTATCTCCACTCCTCAGACCACTAGTTTCATGCTTTGGCAATTCTCAGTGAGATGCTAGGGATAATTTCAGACATAGCATTTATCTAAAAGTTGACTACTAAGTAGAAAATCTGAAATTTTCAGACACCTATATGTCTTCAAACCTAACTATCTAACTAAAATAGCCATATGGGGCTGAAAAATCTTCAGACAAATCATATATCAATAACCTTAGCAATATAACATCATTTAAGACCTAAAACCAAAACTATAAATAGTAAATAAAATAAAGTCATATGTAACATGGTACAATTTTATAAGCTTGTAAATAAAAAATAATGAGTGGTGCTAATTGCTCTAACAAACTTTATTCATACTGCTGAAGAAGAAAGCATTTAAAAAATCTTTATCTAGAAATTACTCTAGCAGCTCATTGAGAATTGTTAAAGCATTAAAACAGTGGTCTGAGGAGTGGGGATAATTTCCAGATAGAGATTTTTTAAATGCTTTCTTTTGTGGAATTTATCAATAAAGCTTGTTAGAGTTAGCACTGTTCATTATGATTTTTGTTTACAAGCTTATAAACTTGGACCATGTGATGTATGACTTATAGTTTTGCTTTTAGATCTTAAGTGATGTTATATTGCTAAGGCTACTAATATATGGTTTTCCTGAAGATTTATCAGCCCCATATAGTTATTTAAGTTAGATAGGTGAGTTTGAAGACATATAAGTGTCTGAAAATTTCAGATTTTCTACTTAATAGTTAACTTTTAGATAAATGCTGGCTTTGAGTTGGTATTTTTAGATCTAGTGTCTGAAATTATCCTAGTGCCTCACTGAGGATTACCAAAGCATGAAACTAGTGGTCTGAGATTGAGAATAATTTCTAGAATTGTTAAATGCTTTTTTTTTCCAGCATTTATCAAGAAAGCTTGTTAGAACAATTAACACTACTCATTATTTTTTTATTTATAAGCTTATAAAATTGGGTCATATGATGAATGGCTTTATTTTATTTAACTTTACCTAAATATCTTAAAATAGTATTGCACCATATTTAAATATACATGTACATTCATACTTAATTATTAAAAAAAAATCAAGTCAGATGTCACATGATCTATCATTTATAATATTTAATTATTGCAGTAAAAGTTTATGTCACTATTGTAAATACTTTTACCATTATGTGTACACTTATATAAATATTGCTTTACAGATCCTTTTATTAGTGTATTGTTCCATTTTTATTTCTTTTTAAACTTACCTTTATGCTGTTTTTAAAACTGAATAGAAAACTGCAATTTTTCCAAAATTATTATAAGAATTTCAATCACTATAAAAATATGAATGAGACATCTTGGATTTTTTTAAAATTTTGCTTGAAGAAATAAATTTAAAATATTTCTATAATAAGCCAATAAAATTTTTGAAGTTTGTTTATTATTCTTATTTTATAGATATCAAATAATCACAAACAATATATATAATATATAAAGAGCCTGCTAATAGCTCTAAACAAGCTTATTTATTTTATTTTTATGATAAATGCTTTGTATATTGCATATTGGTGATGCAAGCTATATAGGTCATGTGACATGTGACTGATTTTTACTAATATATATATATAAAGAGATGGATAGTATTAGTAAAATGGACTGTTCCATTTTTGCATCACATAACAATGTGATGTGAAATACAGATCATATTAATCTAACATAAGAAGACATAACTGATAAATCACACTTAAAGAGTAATTATTTATTTTAATATGTTAATATTTTCTTATTTTGTAAAAATAATGAATTAAATCACATTAAATAATATTCATAATAACAAAATGTATTCTTAATTCTGCACTGTTTCCACGCCCCTCTTGTATCAGTGTCCTCATGCCTTGCTTGCACCTTCCTTTGGCCCTGATTAGACATATAATTACAGTTCCAACTTTATTACTTATAGTGATTGAACATTTTCTGAACTTCCAAGAAAATAACCATTTGATTACTTTTTTAAATTTTACTTGTGAAAGCTACATTATATCATGCAGTTATATCAGTTTTAAATTAATATATGATAACATTGTGTCCTAGTCCAAACAATGATTATGATATTGGATAATACTTCTGAAGTATAATTTTCGCTACTTCAGTCTCTTACAAGGTAGGCACTAGTTTCTAACCTCTTTTAACATCATGTGGAGGGATGATCAAAGACAAGTGAAAAAGATGTATGACACCCAAGATGCACATTTCATGCTAATCCAGGATTTATCAATTGGCCCATATCACAAATTTCTTATACATGTCTTTATCATTGTTCAGCACATATATAGATAGAAAATTACTAGTTTAATTGATGTGTTAAATCTGCTGCTCTCACAACTTAACACAAATCACATAATGAAAATACATTAATCCAATAATAAATAATATTTCTGTAGTGTAGATATCTTTTACTTATTAGTGGTGATATGTTTATGATTACACATCTTTCACAAAGTGTTAAGTGGATAGAAACCAATCCCTATCTTGCATGAGAGTGGCATAATGAAAATTACAGAAATATTATTCATTAATGGATAATCTTTAGTCTGAGAAATAACTAATAAAAACTATTATTATACTTTTATTAAATGATTTGTGTCAAAATTGTGAGGGCATCACATTTGACACTTATCAATTAAAAACTGTAGTAATCTATCTATCTATCTATCTATCTATCTATCTATCTATCTATCTATCTATCTATCTATCTATCTATCTATCTATCTATCTATCTATCTATCTATCTATCTATCTATCTATCTATCTATCTATCTATCTATCTATCTATCTATCTATCTATCTATCTATCTATCTATCTATCTATCTATCTATCTATCTATCTATCTATCTATCTATCTATCTATCTATCTATCTATCTATCTATCTATCTATCTATCTATCTATCTATCTATCTATCTATCTATCTATCTATCTATCTATCTATCTATCTATTCTTAACAGTGATAAAGATATGTGTAAGAGATTGTGGTCAGGGCCAACTGATGGGTGCTGGTTCAGTACAAAATGTATATCTTGATAATCAGATATCTTTTTCACGTGTCTTTAAACATATGTTTATTACATACTACCACAAGTTATTCAAAGTGGATAGAAACCAATTACTACCTTGTTTGAGAGTGGTGTAGTAAAATTGCCCTATAGAAATATTATTCATTATTGGATAATCTCTAGTCTAATAAATATCTAAAATTATTAATGATTATGATAGTTTCTTATTTGAAGCTGCCTTCAGCACCATCTTTAAACTATTCATGTTATGAAATGCCATAGTTTAGCTATTCAACAACAAAAATGTTAAAATTCCAGCATATCTGAATCATGAATTAGGATATAAAATATGACAGCATATTTCATTCATTAATCCATGATGAAACAATGAAACCATGCAATAATATTATTTTTTGTTTTAAATTGGCAAAACTTCTACTAAAATGTTTGAAATAAATAAAAGCTATGAGCTGTACAGAAAAATTTTCATGTAGTTTGCAAGTTTTTATAATATCACAGAGAGCAGTGAAGATAATCTATGAACATTTGAAACACATCCTCACATTTTATATGATAACTAATGATCAACATATGCTAGTACTTGGAAATTTTTATAATGAATGGTTAAATTATCATTACATACCACATGCATTGTTTTGAGATATTAAGCATCTTAGATGAAAAACAAGCACATATTTACTAGGATGTACTGCATATTCATCTAACACTCATAATGATTTGGAATTTTTGATTATTATTAGTTGACTATTTAAAATAATCATGAATGCAATTTAGTATTTCTAATCTATCTAAATATTCGATAAGCTTCTCAATACAATTAAAAACCCGAGTATTAACATACAATGTATATTAATTACCAGCTATTACTTTACAATTAAAATTAAAAAATTAATCGTGATTAATAAAGAATGAGGTCTAAGATGCTCATTTTATAAAATTTGACACATTAAAATTGCTAACTCCAATTATCTGGAGATGTTGTAAACATCAAGATATCTTAATAATAAATATATATTTTAACTCATTGTGAAAGACCTCACAACTGTATTTTAACAATTGTCTGTGACTTTCAACAATTATTTAAGCAAAGAAAAATATTTAATGAAAGGAATAATTAAAATGTATAAAGAAAAAAAGAAGATATTTCTGTTGCTCTTGTTAGTTTTCAAGATAGGATGGATTAACTAGTATTTTTCAACTAACAAAAATACATTTAATATTGTAAGCTTTCCTTTTTTCCCATCTCTTCTTTGTTTTTATATCATTAATTTTTTATCTCTCTTCTTCCCTTACAAGCTGCAAAATCAAGTGATGTTTGAGCAGCAAAGTGAACAGTTAAACCTAACAGTTTCATTTAGATGACCATATTGACATCCTTTTTATTTTATAATTTTATATCTGAGAATCGATTTAGATAGCTTTAGCTTTTAGAGTCTCTAATTTAATCACTGTCTCAAGTCATAGAGTGCATTTTTAGTTTTATTGTCATTAGTTACTAATTAAAAAAATCTAATTACTGTATATAAAATATTTTCGAATATAAAAAGTCATTTTTTAAAAAAATGAATGTATTTTTCACAAAAGAAATAAATATTTAGCATAATGCGATTTATTGTATATTCAATATACTGTATATATAATTTTATTTTAGAATTATTCAAAGACCGCGATTTTTTTTTAAAGTATATATTTAATACTGCTAATAAATATATTAACATTGCTTAAATATAAATTGAGATTGTGAAATAGATTTTCAATATATTTACATATATAATTTTATATTTAATTTTTTAATTTACTTTTTGATTAAAATGTTGGGGAAAAAAATTCATGTTGAATTGCCAATCAATCAGTGTTGACAGGCTTTGTAATTTTATTTGGGCTAGAATTTTTTTTATTTTTAATATAAAATTTTAACTTCAATTAAATTCTGTCACCTGTTTGTTATAAATAAAAACTTAATAAAAAATAAATAAATAAAACACTGTATTTTTTTAAAAAAATGTTTTTTTTAAAAACTATTTTTAAAATTACATTTTCTTTTTATATTGTTAAGTTGACAGAAATGAAGATTGATATATTTAATAAAACAAAAAACAACAAAAGGTTTCAAGTGAAAAATATTAAAACCAATAACTTCAAATAGTTAATACAAATCAATAACAAAGATTATTTATATAATTATTTATGAATTAGTGCATTTAAGCGTCTTAATTAGTTCATTATTTAACTAAGATATAATATGATATATATATATATATTACTCAAATTTAGAACTATAAAATAAAACTCACAGCACTCCGAAGCTTAATTTCATAGTATAAAATATGAAACACACACAAATAACCTTATTGGTGTGCAATCTTTTTACATTTGCGACCCACATACTCAGACTGAATTTTTACATGTCCCATTATATGTTGTTACCATCCTATTATAATCATATAAGAATAGTAATAATAAAAGTAGTTTTACCACACAAATTTCAGTACATAAATTTGATGTAAAATCTTTGAAAAAAAACTCCATTTTAACAAAAAATGTATATAATACTTGGTTCTTAGTAGATCTGTTGATTTGTAGCAATTACACTTTTTTAGCTTGTTTTAAAAGCTGTGTACATTCAAGAAAGTAGTACCACCACATACCAACCTTAGGAGGATACTAGCACAAAAAAAAACTATGAGAGTGAACAAGAGAAATGAGAGCAATATAAGAAAAGTGCCATTACGATATGCTGTTTGCACAAAGCTGATTGAAATATAAAGACAGAAGAGTTTAAGCACAAAAGTGGTTTGACACACAATAATAAGTTGAACAGTTTTCATGTATTTTTAAATAGTGTTTAGGTTTTTGTTTTTTTCAATTAAAAATTTATTAACGAACATGAGAACTTCTCAAAATTTTCACAACCCCCTAACAATTTTTCTGTGACCACTTAAGGGTTGAAACTCCCAGGTTGTGCACAAGCATACAGTATTACAATTATATTTTGAAGAAGTATAAACTATAATCAATTTCATTTGTTACAAATATGAAAGTTATTTGGATAATAAAAATTTGCAAAAGAATATGATTTATTGCAATTATTTATTTAATTTTTTTTACTTAGATTATTATAATTTTAAATATATTTTAGTCAGAGCCAGTTGAAAAAAAAGAGCACCCTCTCTCCACCTGAGCAATATTTTTATGCAGGGGTTGGTCTTTTATTTATGATAAAAATACTTAGATATTTTTTCAAAATTATCTTATTTACAGATGTAGATATATGGCTTTACAATTCTTATAACTCAAGTCAAGACCAAATCTCTTCGTTAAAATTTTTATTTATTTTGAATGAGATCACCCACACAAAGAATTTAAAGAAAATAAATATTTTATTTGTATTTATATATTGGACTATTTCCATCATCTTTTATGAATATTGAATGCTTTTAGAAAAAATTAACTTTATTTAAATATTCCAAATACATTTGACTATTAGTAATAACACATCAAACTGGTTAGTATATGCACAATATTTTGAGATTTATTATTCTCTTCTTCAGGTGTTTCTGGTTTTACCAGTGATAGTACTGGCATGGTAATGGAACCTATACCCTTAGATTATTGAGTAATGCACTTTAAAGTAACCCTCTAACCAATTGAGCCATTCTGCCAAAGTCAACAGTGAACAGAAGTTTCATATAATTCTCTATGAGATTCCTCCTGATTTCTTCACTTTTTTCTTAAGAACAAAGTTGATTAATGGTTTACATACATTATGTATAGTCACAGTAAATTAACTTATGGGATTTCTGACCATTCTCATGTGAGCAGCTTCTTTAAATTTTCTTCTTTGTACCTTTTCTTGTCTATCCAATATTTTTATGTTTTCCCAATTCATCATATGTTCATTGGTACATACATGGTCTGCTATCTTAGACACATCTTTTTTCTCTCTTTTAACCATCAGTTTATGTTATTGAAAGCACTTTTGAATAGAACAATTGGTATCACTAATATATGTTCTTCCACATTCACATAGTATTTCATAGATGGAGTTTTTTTGTTTTCAGCATTTCAAGTTTAGGCTTTGTAGATGTTAGAATCTTTCCTAGTGTGGTATGACTCTGGAAGACTATTCTGATGTTAAACTGATTGCAGACTTTTCTTAATTCATCTTCTATTTTTGGTATGTATGGGTTTTTTCTTTTGGTGTATTTTTAATTGCCTATTTAAGGTTTTCTTAATAACTGCTAATGAATAACCATTTTTCATAAGCACCATAAAAAACAATTATTGGTACTGTAGTGTACCCATACATTCCACAAAGTGGCAAAAAATTAAGAAAAATATGCAATCAGTATAATATCAGAACAGACTTCCAGAGCCACACACCCTACAAGAAATTCTAACTTCTACAAAGCCTTAATTTGAACTGCTAAAAAAAAAAATGCATCTATAAAATACTATGTGAATATGGAAAAACATATATTGGTGAGACCAGTTGTTCCATCGATAAGCATTTGCAAGAACACAAACTGATGATTAGAAAAGAGAAAACAGATGTATTTAAAATAGCAGACCATTTATGTACCAATGAACATATGTTTAATTGTGAAAATACAAAATATTGGATAGAGAAGAAAAGGTATAAAAAAGAAAATTTAAAAAAGCTGTTCACATGACAATGGCAAACAATCCCTTAAGTCAATCTAGTGTGACTATGCATAATGTGTGGAAACCACTAATCAACTTTGCTTTTAAGATGTAGTGGAGAAACCAGAAAGAACCTCAGAGATAAGTATATTAAATTTCTACTGACTGTTGCCTTTGGCAGGATGGCTTAGTTGGTTAGAGCATTATTTTAAAATACAATTCTCAAGAATTCTGTCATTGGTCAGGTCAACAACACCTGAGGAAGATAGGAGAATAATATCTCTCAAAATGTTAAAATACAATAGCCATGAATCTAAGTGTGCAGGTTTGATTCCCATGCTAGTACTTTTGCTGGTCAGGACATCAACAGAATAATACCGTTTGAAAGGTTGTGCATGTACTAACCTATTTGATGTGCTATTACTAACAGTTGAATGTATTTGGAATATTTAAAAAAAGTTAAATTTTTCTAAAGACATTCAATACTCATAGTAGATGATGGAAATAGTCCAATATATAAATACAACTAAAACACCATCATAACAAACCTTCAGGAAAATAATATTTTATTTTGTTTACTAAAAAAAAAAAATTACGCAAATTAATACTATAATGTATAAATAATTACGTATTTATGATTATTTATAAATTATAAATACTTCTTTGTGCAATTTTATTGATGAATATTTGAGAAAACAAAATAAAATATATATAATGCAAACAATTGTATTTTATTTCGATTAAATCCCTTAATAAGATCGTCTGTAATTTATTCTTTTCTGGAAATTCTGATTCAATAGTTAAATTGCTAGTGAAGTGAATCATTACTGACTTAGGTTCGTTTCATGTCGACATGACTAGAACATTGTGGAATATTTAAGCATATCCATTGTATATAGCTAAAAAATCTAATCATCGCATAAACAGTGCTGGCCTTCAAATTACAGAATTTTTGGCAGGGGAAAAAGAGAAAATATAATTATGTTTATCAAGTAATAAAATATTTTATTTTTATTTTTTTATTTTCACGGATAAATCATGCAGGCATGGGCCTTGATAAATGTGGGACCTCAGGAAGGCTCTGATTTTGGCTTTAATTTTCATAGTATATAAACCAATTTAAATTTGATTACATTTCACAGAATTAATCTATTTGATGATATAAAGCTGCATAAGATTTTTATTCATACAATAATAATTAATAAAAATAAAGCTTTGATGGTTAATGTTTTGATGGTTAATGAATTCAGCTTTTAGAAGCAACAATTTTTAGTTTTTAAGTCTGTCATTTTATCATCTGACTTGCATGGGGAAATAATTAATTATTGTTGCTCTTAATATTCTGAGAATAAATTCAAACAGAAATTTATAATAAATTTAATTATTTTATGAACATGTATTCTCCATTTCGGATTATATTTGAGATTTAATTATCTATTAGGTAATTCCCCAAGTTATAAACTTTGTGCAGACCAAAAGCCTTATTTTCATTTACAAACTCAATGTAATTTTGTATTAATCATCATGTTTTGAAGAGATTGAGTGTTTATATCTTGTTAAAAAAATCAATGCAAAATTACACAGTTCTCCTGATAAGCATTACTGTATTATTTAATATTCTAATCCAATACTGAAAGCAAGATTTTATATCAAGTTATTATTTTCTAGACACGTTTGCCGTTGAATTTGGACATTTGATCTTTTGAAATGATTTCAATTGCTTCACTGACTCTTTTTAAACTGCTCCAATATAAATCGTAATCATTTTCAATATATTCAGCATGTAATATTATTTTTCATAAACACTACTTTCCCATATAAGCTTATCACTTATTTACTTTTTCTGATATTTATTTTTTATTCATGTGTTATGAACAGCAATGATTAGCTTTATCTGTAAAATGATATATATTCTTAGAGTGATATTACATTTCATTAAAGATGTATATTTTCACACAAAATGCACTAAGATATGGCTGCAACAAAAGCACTTATTGCAGCACAATATTTTAAAAAAATTTATGATTGTATGTCATTGTCATGGGTGTGAAATTCAGGATATGGATACCCTTAGTGCATTTGTAAAACAATCTCTACCTAAATGCAATATGCCTATTAAAGGTAAAATACAGATAAAAGATGAATTTGTAATGCATTGGAAAATAAAAAAGATTATAGACATTCAAATAGTTAAAAATACTACCTTACACTGATCAAAACTTTACACAATTCTCTCAGTTTTCATACATTTTTACTAGAAATAGTAACTAACTATATTGCTCTGTTGAGCAATCAGGGAACATTAGATATTAGTACCAACCAAATCATCAGATTAGTTTATAATTATTGTTCTCATCAATAAAAAGCTATGAATTCAAATACACATTTAAAAAATGCCATTACATTTTTCATTATAGTTTTCAAGCTAAGGATTTGGGATACTATGTGTGGATAAATGTAACTAAAGTTCCAAAATTTATAGTCAATAACCTAGCATGTGATACATATTGTAATAAAAATAATAAATTTAACAGTAATAAACTATTAAAAACAGTCTTTAAATCTGAAGAAGTACTTTCTGGTTAATTTCTTAAACCTGCCTCAACTGTCATTATATTAAAAAAAAAACCCAAAGCGGAAGCAATGTCTGCACAATCCTGTATTTTAATGTTATAAGTTTGTCTATTTATTAAATGCATTTTATTCCTATTTATAAAAATTGCCTCCTTAATTTTTCTTTTATTATGGTTTCTCTCTTTATGAAGAATTTTGACACTTTCAAAATCAAATTTAAATTTATATTTACATATTTTTTTTTACATCAAAGAAAACTGAAGCAATCATTAAATCACCATTATTCTTACTTTTTACACACTTATGTAACAATTCATGCTCATTAATCTCTTCTCAATACTGCACTTTGATTCACCTATATATGATAACATACAGTCACAAAAAATTTGATATATGATATTACTTTTCTGCTTGACAGGTATGACCTTCTTAGAATTATTGACTAATTTATTTACATTGTTTGGAACATAGAATGATACATTAAACACATTCGTATATATATCTTTAAAAATTTCATTTATGGATTTGAAATAAATGGAATAGATATCCATTGTTTACCATGAATCTTTATTTCCTTTAAACCATTATAACTCTTTTTAAATTGACATAAAGTATTGTTTATTTATTTCAAATCCACAAGTGAAATTTTTAAAGATATATATAAAAAACAGGTTTAATGTATCATTTTATGTTCCAAACAATGTTAATAAATTAGTCAATAATTCTAAGGATGTCATACCTGTCAAGCAGAAAAGTAATATATATCAATTTTTTTTGTGACTGTATGTTATCATATATAGGTGAATCAAGGTGCAGTGTTGGGAAGAGATTAAAGGAGCATGAATTGCTATGTAAGTGTGTCAATTTAAAAAGAGTTATAATGGTTTAAAGGAAATGAAGATTGATAGTAAACAATGGATATCTATTCCATTTATTTCAAAGCCACAAGTGAAATTTTTTAAGGATATATATAAAAACATGTTTAATGTGTCGTTCTGTATTCCAAACAATGTTAATAAATTAATCAGTAATTCTAAGGATATCATAACTGTCAAGCAGAAAAGTAATATATATCAAATTTTTTGTGACTGTATATTATTATATATAGGTGAATGGAGGTCCAGTATTGGGAAGAGATTAAAGGAGCATGAATTGCTATATAAGTGTATAAAAATAAGAATAATGGTGATTTACTGACTGCTTCAGTTTTCTTTGATCATGAAAAACATATAAATATAAATTTAAATTTGATTTTGAAAGTGTGAAAATTCTTCATGAAGAGAGAAACCATAATAAAAAAAAATTTAAGAAGACAATTTTTATAAATAGGAATAAAATGCATTTAATAAATAGACACACTGTTAACATTAAAATATGGGATTTATGGGATTTGAATTGCTGATGTTTGTTTCTGCTTTTTTTTATTTTAAATTTAATGGCAGTTGAGGCAGGTTTAAGAAATTAACCAAAAGTACTTCTGCAGATTTAAAGAACGGTTTTTAATAGTTTATTACTGTTAAATTTATTATTTTTATTATAAATACAATTTTGTTTTAATTAATGGATATTTTATATATATATATATATATATATATATATATAATATATATATATATATATATATATATATATATATAAGGAACTTGAATTCAGACTTTCAAGCTACCTATATCTATCCACTCCATCTTACACAAGTGATATACATAACCAACTACTGTGAAAAAGGTAAATGATCTCCAATATATGTACTTCATGCTGAACAGCACTCATCAGTTGGTCCAGACCACACACACATATATAAGCAGTGCTCAGTTTATATTTGATAAAAAATTTTCAAACATTAATGGATGCTTCAATCTTTATCACCATCCAACTCTTCAGAAATCCATACATTGAAAATCTGATAATGGAATGCTCAAAGCCCTTGTTGATGCCAAAATAATTGTCATACCCATGTTGACTTTGAGTCACTCTGATCCCTCACATATATGACCTTAATATATCCATTTAAATACACAGAAGAGAGATAGGCAGAATATAGGCTGAATATGTAATATTTAAATACAAATATATTATCTACATTGAACTTAGTGTAATTAGAAGGGATTTGAACTTGGATATTTAAGCTTTCTGCAGCTCTCCACTCCATCCTATATGTACATGTGAATAAATAAATGATCTTCAATATATGTATTTCATGCTAATCCAGAAGTCAGATCAACGTAAAACTTTGAATTCAATTCCATTCTAATTACATAAAGTTCAATCTAGACAATGTACTTGTATGTAAATATTATATATTCAGCTTGCATTCTACTCATCCCTCTTCAGTGTATTTAAATGATCCATTAAGGTACTATATGTAAGGTTTAGAATAACTTAAAGTCAACATAGGTATGATAATAATATTGGCATTAACAATGGTTTTGAGCATGCCATCATCAGATTTTCAATGATATGGATGACTGAAGAGTTGGAGAATGATGAAGATGGAAGCCTTCCCATTAGTGTTTGAAATTTACTATTTTGATATAAACAGAGCACCGATTATATATATATATATATATATATATATATATGTATAGGAGATGATGATCTGGACCAACTGATAACTGCTGGTTCAGCATGAAATATGTATATTGGAGATCGTTTTTCATTTTCACATGTACATAATCATATGTATCAGTTGTATAAGATGTTGTGGATAGCTATAGGGAGCTTGAAAGTCTGAATTCAAATCCCTTCTAATTAAATCAAGTTCAGTATAAACAATAGACTTGTATTTAAATATTATATATAGAGAGCTAGTTCTTTTTAATACAACAACTAATAAAAAGTCATCAATCAGATTAGCAACAGACACCCTTATTGTTTATACTAATAATCTTTTGCATGCTTGTGCATTGTTTTTACAAATAAAATAGACTGATTGCTGAACAATAATATTAAAGCTGATAGCTCTAAAAGATCTGGATTTAAATGATTGTCAGAAATCTATTAGATTCTAATCTTAGATTATTTAATCATACAAAAAACAATGTTACGAGGAAAATAATCAAAAACTCTGTCAGATAACGAAAATTATTATTCACGTATAAGCTGTGATAAACAGAGTAGCAAAAATTTAAAAAACAGTAACCACAAAAACTATTTGCCAAGCGCTTTCGGTATGTGTACTAGAATCATGGCGACAATATCACAGTTTATACGTGAAGAATAATATATACAAGTAATACATTTTATAACTCAATAATAAGTTTTATTTAATAAATATTATGAAGTTTTAATAAATATTATATGAAAAATTAAAGCGTTTAAACTAATAAAAGATAAATTTTAGCCTTACAATTTAGTGGTAAAGTGGCAGATTCTAAAATCCTCAAGGTCTATGGATTTATCATTTCCTATGCTTGAACCTTTTACAATTCCCAAATAATATACCATCCAAATATAGGAGAAAGATTGCGTCTCTCGATTCATGGACATTATTATAGGTCTTATACCAAACAATGCGTAATATGACTTTTCCCAACTTATTTTTAGTATCTGTATAACAAGTAATATATTATCCAAATCATAAACTATTGGTAGAATTCAGCCGCCTCTGATATCTATTGTTTCATTTATTATATGCTTTTCCCAATAACTTTTCGCTCTGACACTGTTTTTTTTTTTTTTCAAACCGCTGGAGCTCTTTAAGTATGGGATTGAGTGCGTTTGCTTATAAACCCATTTTTTGAAAGATACTAATTTTATATCTAAATTTATTACCTTAATAAAATAGTTAACTATGATATATATATCAACCATAAAAATAATAAATATAAATATATAATAGTTAATTCCCATTATATTTATTTATTTTATTGTTGTTACAACATTTTTTAAGTAACGGACATTTTATTTGTGTACATATATACATAATGTTAATGTAATAACTTACGTTAGTATCACATGACTTTCCTCCAAAATCACAATGTCGCAAGGTTGTATTGTTTAACTGAAAGCCACTTCTTATTGTAAATTCAGAAAAGTTAAAACCCCCTGAGTATAGCTTTGTAATGTTAACTTCAATTTTTTTGACGTATTCTTGTCTTTGTTCGGCTGTCATCGTTTGACTGAGATGCTTATCGCCACCGCGAGCGGGATCGTCAAGAAGATGCAAGACATCCCCTGCTATTTTTAAAAACTGTTTGTCAAGACCAGTTATATAGTTTTTTTGATATCTGAAAAATAAAAGCGACAACAGTTGATTTAA
Source organism: Epiperipatus broadwayi (assembly GCA_028023455.1). Taxonomy (NCBI): domain Eukaryota; kingdom Metazoa; phylum Onychophora; class Udeonychophora; order Euonychophora; family Peripatidae; genus Epiperipatus; species Epiperipatus broadwayi. The sequence goes on along the minus strand of JAQFVV010012572.1, from coordinate 8,342 downwards.
TCTGATATTATTAAAAAATACAGTTTTTTGTTTAAATAAAAACTATTAATCTTTAATAAAAGTTAGAAAGATAAATTTGAATAGAAAACTGTGATTATTTGTAGAGCAAAAATATGTTTAAGTATAATTATTATTTAAAAAGAAAACAGTTTTGACTTGTTAATTTTCAACACATATGCAATGTGTAAATATAACAAACCATTGTATTTTTTTTTTGTTTGAATGAAAAAAATTATTGATAACAACAATTAAGGTTTCAGCCAAACCTCAGACTGCTACTTTAATTGATGTTAATTTAAACAAATTTTTCCATTGGAAAAAAATATACAATGCACTGCTTTTTTTTAAATGTTTAATGTTTGGTTATAATCGTAACACGCTTATTAAAACAGTTGGAAAATTATACACCAATGTAAATAAAGTTAAAAACATCGATAATATGCCTGAAGCACAGATAAGCTTTCCTTATGTCCCTCATATTGCAAATAACCTTAGGAACATTTGCACTAACACACACAGGGTTAGCTTGAAATCGGTGCCTTCTCGTAATAATTTGTTGAACAATACTGAAGATAAGATTACTGTGGAGAATGTGCCTCAGATGGTCTATAAAATTTCATGTACTACCCGCCTGCAGCTTTTGTTTCTTATAGTAAACCTCATGCAAATAGATTCATGAGATTTACACAACATGCTTATTTGAACAACAGAACTAAACAAAAGTCTGAATACAGATTGATCATTCTGGATTATGGTACTGTGGGTCACACATTTTCTCCATCAAATGTTAGAACAATATGCTCAGAAAGAGATGATAGGAAAGAAAGTACAGTGAGGCTTGGGCAATTGCTAATGATCGACATCCATTAACAAAAAAGAAGTCCTGTTTTCTATTTTTGGAAATTGCCTTATTTGCATATTGTACCTCATTTATATATTATAGCACATCAATTATATAAGCTTACCTGGAATCCATAACTTTATTCAGCACTGATTCTGGCAGTGTTTTGACAAAAGCTAGCTCAGTGCCATTAAATAGTATATGTTTATTATTTATACTTTTTCATCTGAACTTCAAATCAACGAGTACTTTAGAATTATTTGTAAATGAAAATCATCATAGAAGGTTTTATCATTGAAAGTCCTTTGCAATTTATTTATATATTATTTTAATTTTCTTTAAACTATGCAATGAGAAATAATAATTTTTACAGTCATTGCTTACATTAATGCTATTATCTTTATTGTCAGAACTCAACTCGCAACACATTTGCTTTTCTAATTTTTATAAAAATAGCAAATATGCAAGTGATAATTGTCTACACAGACAAGCCAAAAAACAATTCATTCACTGTAGCAAATAAGTTAATTTCACAAAGTGGAGTTAATTATTATTCATTTTAATACCATAATAAATAAATAACCAAACATCAAATATGTAAATTTTTAGCATTTTTATTGGTGTCCTTCTATATTTCCAAGTTTAAAAAGCTTAAGTATTGCCATGTACTGGTCGTTGAGAAGTCAGCGACAGCTGCTTTACAAGCAGTTGTCCTCAGTTAGTGGGTTTGTTTCCTGGCTTATGCTATGACACATGGAAAAAAAAGCTTAAGTATTGACATAATTAGTAAATAAGTGAGTATAAAATAGATTTGTATTCCACGATTTTAATGCATGGATCTAATTGTTGAACACCAAAACTGAACAGAAAATTTTACAGTATTACAATTTATGTACTTTCAGCAATAGATAATAATTTTTATTAAGCATATCTGTGTTGACATAAATAAAAGTTTTATCGTTTTTGAATAAGTTGATAAGGCATTGTTAGCTCTGCATTTGTATACATTTAATGAAAAGATTAGAATTTCTTTATAGTTTATTTAATTTGACCAATTTTAATAAAATAAGACAAAATTAGTATACATGTATTACATGTTTATTAAAATCTAATTTTATTTTTGAACATCAAAACTTTAGAAAAATTAATGGAATGCAGAGAGATAAATGCTGTGACCACAAGTAAAGTAATTCAATTTTAAAGAAAGATTGAAGTAATTAACTAATTAATTATAAAATGTAGTTTTATAAATAAAATATTATAGATAACGATTTGACACTTTAGCATTACCAGAAACACAGATTGCATAATATTGTATAATGTGATATAGTCACATTTAACAAAGAAATAACAAGAAGAAATAGAATTAAACTAAAGAGTAAAATAATCAAGTGATATTTCTGATATTATTGAGAAAATTTGAAAGTAAGTAACCTTAAAAGACATAAATGAAAAACATATCTAACAAATATAATTGAAATAATATTAACTAAATTAACATGAATAAAAATTTCATGAAATAAAGTTATCATCATCATCATATTCAACCATTATTGATCTATTGCAGAATGAAGTTAAATCCATATTCTCATATCTTTAGCATACTTTCTTATTTCATCTACCTATTTCATAAGTGGTCTTTTTCTAAGTCTTTTAGAATCTCTTGGAATCCCATTTAAGATTTCAACTATCCATTTATTATCTCATCTAGCAATATGTCCACCACAACTCCAGTTTTTTAATTCTTTCAATGATGTCAATAACATATGTTTGTTCTCTCACCCATGTATCATTTACAATCTCTTGTTGTTATTCCTAACATGCATTTCTCCTTACTTTGTTGAATGATCTGAAGTCTCTGTATTGCTCTTTTGTTAAGTGCCCAAACCTCAGATCCATAAAACACATAGGCATATTTCCTTTTAATATTAAGTTATTTCTACCAAAAGCATTCCAACCCAGTTTAATTATATGATTAATTTCATCCATTATGCTTCCATCTGTAGTAATAATTTGACCAAAGTATTTAGTTGTTAACTCTTTCTAACTCATCATTATTAATCTTTGTTTCCATCTTTTGAGAAAATGTATTGAACATTAGTCTTTTTAACATTTACTTTTAATCCCAATTTCTTACTTTCATCTGATAACTATTGCAACATTTCTTGAAGCTCTAAAACATTATTTGCAAAAACATCTACATTACCTGCAAAATCTAGATGACTTAAATAATCTCCATTTACTTTTACCCTTTTATTTTCCCGTTTTAATGTACAAAATAGTTTTTGCAAAACTGCTGTAAAAAGCTTTGGAGATATGGAGTCACCTGTCATACAATCTTCTCAATGTTAATATTATGTAATCTAATTGCTGCTGTTACATTTTTATAAATATTCTTCAGAATATGATAATATCCTGGGTCTATATCATGATAATCTAATGATTTAATCACTGAAGCAATGCTTATAGGATCAAATGCCTTTTTATAATCTACAAATCAAAAGCATAATGGAAACTCATATTCATTGGTCCTTTCTATAACTTTTCTCAATACTTTGTATGTGATCCACTGTACTAAAATCATTTTTAAATCCAGTTTGTTCTTTTGGTTGGTCAAAATTCAAAGTTTGCTGTAGACAAGTTATAATTATTTTGGTATAACGTTTTGTTAAAATTGATAAAAGACTGATAGGTCTGTAATTTCTAATAAGTTCTTTATCATCTTTTTAAAATATTAATATTACTACAGCATTCTTTGAATAATCTGATACATATTTAGCATTTGGACATTTGATATGTAACTTTGCCAAATTTGTTTTTATTTTTTACCCGCTTCTTTTAAGATATCAATTATAATTCCATCATTACCTGGAGCTTTTCTCTTTTGCATAAATTTAATCGCATATCTCACTTCTTCATTTAAAATCCTGAACAATTCAGAAGATATAATAGTTGTAAAAGGTACTTTTCTTTGTTTTTATTTCTATATAATTCTTGATAGAACTCTTCTACCTATTACATAATGTCATCTCTCTTTTTAGTAATAGTTCCATTTTTTTTCTTATTGCAGAAATAAGTTTCCTACCATTACAAAGATGTTGTTTTACATTCTTGAGATTTTTATTATCTTGTATAGCTTTTCTTGCTGGTTCACAATTATACTTTTTTATATCATTATCAACTCTTTTTTGCACCACTTTACAAAATTCGAGATATTCAACCTTTCTTAAAGCATCATTTTTATATATTTTCATATACCTTCTTTTCTTCATAAATTGTTTTGTCTCAGAAGAAATTCTACTGGACATTTGCTGTTTCTGTGTACCAGCAATCTTTGTTATAGTTTTTAAAACAGTATCAGTTATCTTCCTATTGAATTCATTCAAATTTAAATCATGTTTAAAATCTGTTAATATTTGAAAACGATTTGCAAGTTCTAATTTAAATTCATTGGAATGCTTCTGAAGATTAGGAATATCAACTGTGAATCTTGTTTTTTTTTAATAATTTATTTTTCTCTACTTTTACATTAACATGTATCTTACATCTTAGTAATGATGATCACTTTCCTGTGCTGAATTTATTAAGAACATTACAATCTTGAAATACATATTTCCTGTTAGTCAAAATGTAATACCTTCATTTGGATGTTTCCATGTACATTTGTTTTTTAACATTTTCTCAAAAAAAGAATTCATAATACAAAGTTTTTCTTTTTTTGCAAACTCCACAAGTTTATGCCCTCTCTCATTTCTAACACCATAACCAAATTTACCTATAGCACTTTAATCTTTGAATTTATAACCAATCCTAGAATTAAAGGCTGCAGAAAGAAATTTGCTATTATTTAAAAGGAGACCCATTGATTCCATTTGTAGGCTTTAAAGGAACTGAGAAGGGCAAATTCCTAATGTTACTCCATACTTTCTTGTCATTGCAGTTGTTATTACTATGTGATTATTCATAAAATATATGAACATGGATGGGCTGCTCACCAACATGCATTAGCCAGAATGGTGAGCTTATTGGCTTTTTATCTGTGAGTTTAAGATCAAGAAATCCCATGGGTTTTTTTCTCTGTTGCCTGATACCTCTTAACTGAAATATCAGTTGAGTTTTCTTGCAGATATAATGAATATGTGTGTAAAGTTTACTCTTCTAATATATATTAACTATCATGACAGACAAAAATAAATCATGGCCTTTAGTCCCAGAAAATGTAAAGTCATGAATAAAGATGGAGGGTACTAAGATTCTCTGAATTGTGGACACAGGCTGCCATTTGATGATGACTTGCAAATCCCTTTTAAGTAAAGAAAGATTTCATGAATTGAAAGAAAAACTGTCTCATATTAAATAGGACATTATTTAGTTAGAATAAAAGGTGAAGAGACAATTGTTTTCGAAAGTGGATATGAAGTGTATTATAAAGGAATAAATATTGGAAATACAAGAGGAGTAGAATTCATTATAAATAAAAAGTGAAAGAACAACATTGTGGAGATTGATGGTGTATTGGACAGAATGGCAAGATTAATTATTCAACTTATCAAATGCATATAATTCAGGTTTATGCCCCAACATGTTCTCATTGTGATGAAGAAGTAGATGATTTTTATATAGATGAACAAAAAGCTTTTGATCAGACCAAACAAATAAAATAAATGTATGCTTCTAGAGATTCATTCTGAGTAAAATAACAATGACTGAAATTGATTAATTCCTCAATATATAAATCTTGTTTTTTATTTTATTTACTATTTCTTTTCCATATCCATAGATAATTTATATTATCCTCCTTCTCTACCTAGTTTCCTCTACTCAAGTCATTTTCAAGAGTTTTTGTTTTTTAATTGTCTTCGTGTTATTATTTATAAGATATTTAAAAAATATGTTGACAATTTATACATGATTTATAATGCATAATCATTTTGAAACAATATCATTTCATTCTCTCTCTCCTTTTATCTCTCTCTTGATATATATTGTACCCTCACCAAACTTCAAGTATCTGGATAACTAGGATATAACTATCATAACTACAATCTAAATACATAACCAATGACTATTAGAATTAAATACTATTCTGACTAGCTAAAGATATACTACTAACATATAATACTTATAAAATTAATATTTTATAATAATTAATTATAAGAAACTTATTAAATTAAAATATAATAATATTTAAGTTCACAATAAATAATTAGGATTCCAACTAAAATATTCAATTCATTAATTTTACTAATAAATTTAATTTATAACTAGCTCATTATTATAAACAAAATATGGTTCGATTAATAATAACAAATACAATTATAAATCTCTTCACACGAGACATTCAACAAGGTACAATGGCTTAAACATTAAGGATTCCTCCCTAAAGATACATTCTCAATGGCATAAGTATATTACCCCACTAAATTAACATACAAAACTACCACATAATGCTCCTATGTCTTGAAACACATATAATAATCCTAACAGAAGTTTATAAATTTATTACAGAAATAACAATAAATTACTTACTACTATTTTTATAATTAAAAAAAAAATACTAATTGAAAATTTAACATCAACTATCTTTTAATACAAATTTTATAATTCTTTTGAAAAATAATATCAGGTTCATTTCTGACACTAATGATAAAATAAATAAATTAAGACCAGTTAAATATGATGAGGGATTTTATATGATATCAAACTACCCTTACAAAATTTAGAACAATGATCAGCAACTAAGATATGTTTAGCAATAAAACAAAAATAAAATAATAAGATTTTAAGTAAACATTATACAATCTTTCTTAATTTTATGTGGCATTCTTAAAATATAATATATTTGAATATAATGGCAATATCAAGCATCTCAAATTGGTGTTGGATCATATTAAAATAATCACCAATAATCATATTTTCTATAATAATAATAATAATAATAATAATAATAATAATAATAATAATAATAATAATAATAATAATAATAATAATAATAATAATAATAATAATAATAATAATAATAATAATAATAATAATAATAATAATAATAATAATAATAATAATAATAATAATAATAATAATAATAATAATAATAATAATAATAATAATAATAATAATAATAATAATAATAATAATAATAATAATAATAATAATAATAATAATAATAATAATAATAATAATAATAATAATAATAATAATAATAATAATAATAATAATAATAATAATAATAAAATTAAAATATTTATACAACAAATATTACAAGTAGATAAAAAATAAAGATAGCCTTTATTCCAGCTACCTAAAAAAATAAAATAAAATCTTACAGTAATAATCATAATATACTATTTTATTTAATACAACAATAACATTCTATTATTTTGTGGTGAGAAAATAATAACAATAAATATCCCAATTCTAAACTTAATGTTACATTTATAATATCATAAAAAATATATTTATTATTATGTAATTATTAAAAATGATAAAGTTTAGATTTAAAAAATACACCTATCTAAACTCAACACAAAATAAAAAATATTTTAAAAATCATTGAAATACTTACTTTGCAGTTCAGAAAAACACCATTTTAATATTTTAATATACTCTGATATTCTATATCAAAAAATTTAAATAAAAAAAAGTATTAATATCTCCCTTGGTAAATTAGCTGCTTATGAAAAAAATTTTAAAATATAACTTCATGGGTTTTCTCTATTTTAAATAGGTTTATATTCATTATCACAAAATATTTTAAAAACTACTAATAAATTATATTGCTTGATATTTTATTTTTCATTTATTTTTGCATTTTACATTCATCATAGCATTCAAATCCTTCTTTCATTATGCTCTCTTTCATTCCAATTCAAATGTGCATTTATTTGAGTTTAATGATCTTTAACCTTTTAACCGCTAATTATATTATTGGTTGTATGAGGTAAAAATCAAATCTTTTAATTGGCCAACTCACAAACTGAAGACAAAGCCTATTGTTAAAACATATTCGCCTATAATATTAAATTCAACTCAGATACATTTATAAAAAGTATGTTACTAATTTTTCAGGTTTATGAAGAGAGCGAAAGTTCTTTCAAAAATAAATTGCTATTTATTTATTCTAAAATATTCCAATTTTGGCAACATAAAAGCTATAATATAAACAAAAAAGATGGACTTTTACGTTATAGAAAAGTAAATATTTCTTTTAAATATTTCTTCTTTAATATTTTTACTTTAAAATCTTCAATATTTTTCAAGAAAATAATTTTGTTTTTTTAGGTTTTTTTTAAAAAACTAGTTTAATTTCTGAAATTATATTTTTTATAATACTTAAAATTGCGTTTGAAATGAAAATCTCAGCGGTTTTCTTTATTTTCTTTGATGTAGGCGGTTTCTTTGTTCTTTCCAGCCAAATCAGAATGTCTTTTTGGCTGAGAGCATGCTAGGAGCCAATCAAAATTAATGTTCTTTTCTTTGTTTAGGTTTAAATGCATTTTTTTAT